>JASBNA010000004.1:1800000-2183932 GCA_038087015.1 Cerrena zonata
AACAGAAAAGGAGACGTGCCGAGAAAGCAAAGGAGAGAGCCAAGAGACGAGAAATCCGAGCAGCCAATCCCGAGTTGGCCAAGAAGAACAGACATGAAGCGAGGGTTAGCAAACGGAAGTTCTTGGAACACGAGACTTTTGTTTTCGAAACCCATCAAGTCGCCGTGACGAGATTCGTGTTGATGTGTCTCCCACCTCACACGTTCTCGTTCATGATGTACGTCTTCACCTTCCTCGCCGAGCTCCCCAAACATCCGGACAACGGAGTGAGGTACGACACCTTGTCGGACATGTATGCGTGGAAGTTGCTCGGTGGACCTAACAGGTCTTCGTGCGAGGCTGTTATGAGATGGTTGCTCAGTCGTTGGTGGAGAGTCGTTGAGGGCTTCAAGAGTGATGAAGTCAAGGCTGAGGAGGAGAGACTCTTGCAGAAACGTGCTGCCGAGTTTGGCGCAGAGGATGAAGAGTTCGAGAGGTTGTGCCGCGGTGAAGACCTCGTGAAAACCCCTGGATCCGAAATCGAGCCCCTCACTCAATCTCCTCTTCCCATGGAGGAAGACACGGGTTACTTCGACAAGGCCCACACCAAAACTCCTTCGACTCAATTCGAGGAGAAGGAGTTATACAACCCCTACGAGAACTGGTCCAACTCTTCACCCACGTCAACGATTCCTCCAGCGCACTTCCCCGAACCTCCTCAAACGCCTACACAGCCGGAGACCCCCAAAGTCGAGATTGGCGAAGATACCACTGTTATCTCGCCTTTCAAGATTGAGGATGAAGGGTATGCCACCGACGATGAGGAGGAGGAGGCATTTGAAAAGACTACTAGGACAGCGAGACTCGCCAAGGCGATCTCTGTCGTGTCCGAATGGGCACCTCCCCAAAGAGAAGCCTTTTCAGCCATCAAAGATCTTCTTCATACCGAGCAAGAGATACAACCTCTCACTCCAGGTTGTGAGACGGATGGTATGAGTGTGTATTCCCAAGGTAAGATCCCTTCTTGCACCTTTCGGTTTGACACGGTTGCTGACTTGACTGTTCTTTATTCAGATGTTCGTCCTCGTACTGCCTATGACGATGATGTCACTGTAGAGTCTTTCATCGACGAGTACATCGCCTCGCGTACGCCCCTGTTGTCTAGACGCGCAACTCGGACATCAGTGCTTCGTGTGGCTGATGAACCATCTGAGTTGAAGAAACAGTTGCAGGAGGCGTTGGACGAGAGAGACCGAGCGCAGAAACGCATCGAGGCGATGCAAAAGAAGTTTGAGTCTGGACTTGAGCTTCGTTAGATTGATGTCGTGTGCTGGTTCACATGGACGCATAGAATGGGCTAGAGTAGTAACTTATTAGAATAACAACATAACAATAACGAAATTATCAAAAACATTTAACAACAAACCTTTTGTGCGAATTCAGTTTCAAGATTCCGCTCTTGAGGTTAGTTTCTGACGCTCTTCAATGGCTTTATACCACGAAGATAATTGTAAGTCGTTAGCCTCGCGAACCAGTAAAGCACGGAAGATGATCTTTTTCGTCGCTTTCGACACAGAGATATCCGATCTCAAATATCTAACATCTTTCTGTAGAAAAAGTTCAGTTGAGTCTCCGGCTCACGTTCAGACACCTGGAGATTTAGAACACTGACAGGCGTTTGTTCAAGGTAGCCCATGGCCACCACGAGCGTGTGTGCCTCTCGGAGCCAAGTAGATGGCACGTAAGGGTCCACGCATAGTGACACATCAATAAGGACATTATCATCCTCGTCACTAAGTATCATGGTCGACGAGGCGACATCGTAGGATGATACGCTGTTAGCACAAAACACGATGAGTTACGTTCTATCAGGCAGCGTCACGAGTAAACTCACCGCCCAGCAACCCGCACTTTCATCGGGAGTTTCTTTGTTGAAACATCACGGAGTCTTGTGGGTATAGCAGGTTCCATTGTCTTTCATAAAGATTGTTCTCAAGAGAAGTTCGTTCCAAACTGCTAATAGCACGAGAGGTTGTGGATTAACGTCAAGGTGTAATTGGTCGTCAATGTCGAACGTTGAACTTGGTGAGCTCAAAAAGGAAGCACGGCATTTGCCGTTGCAGTGGCGTTCCCTGGTCCAACTCGACCGTGACTTTGACGTCACTGGTAAGTAGTACTACTTCAAAGCTTCATGCCGTTGATGTACAAACTACGTTGTGCTGAACCACACAAATTCTCATCTGTTGAATTGACACAGGATATGACCTGGCGTTCAGAATAAACTTACACATAAACTTTTAGCTTGACTCACGAGCCTTAGACTCGGACGCTTCCAATTAGTATGTGCTATGTACTCTCTGCGTAAACACCATGCCATCGGATTCGGGGTATACTCAAGCCTCTGCGCCTGCTAGGCTCACAACGGCTACGGTCACAAAGAATAGAACTCAGTCCATTGAGTTGGGGCGCTGGTTTAGCAGAAGTTCATACGGCTGTTCTAAAAAGGGACGTTCGGTATTTTTCTATATAAACTCTGTTGGGAAGGGTTCCCAGGCAAGACAGCGACATTTCACCAACAACCTTGCTCGTCATGTCCGTTGCAGCTACTGCTAAGAAAGTTGGTTATGGTACGCGATAATCTTTCCTCTATCATGATTTTCATATACTAAGGCTAATACTGCCCAGCTCGTCTCGGTAACTCTGGATTAAAGGTCTCGAAGATTATCCTGGGATGTATGTCCTACGGTGCTAAAGGCTGGCAACCGTGGGTTATCTCTGACGAGCAAGAGGCTTTCAAGCATATCAAGTTTGCGTAGGTGTTAATCTCAAACTAGGATAGAAAAATTGGAGACTAATATCTTGTTCAGCTATGATCACGGAATTCAGACTTTCGACACGGCAAATGTGAGTTCCAGCACGATTAAATTGACCACCCACCAAACTTACCGACTTCTAGACGTACTCTAATGGCTTGTCGGAAGTGATGTTGGGAAAGGCCATTAAGCATCACAATTTACCTCGTGAAGAGTTGGTCATTATGACAAAGGTTGGTTTCCGTAGTTTACAGGAGTTGACTTCTCATCCATCTTATCCCTATGCCTTCAGCTTCACGCGCCAGTTGCCAAGGTCTATGATACAAACTTATTCGCGATCAGCGGAACTTTGGAAGATATTGGTCTAGTAAACCAATATGGCCTCAGTCGAAAGGTAACCAGGTTGCCTAAGTACCACGATTTTGAACTGATCATTATTGATCAGAATATTTTTGCTGCTGTGAAAGCCAGCTTGGAGCGTCTTCAACTCGACTACATTGACGTTTTGCAATGTGAGTAATTTATGTACGGGTATAGCGGTGAAAATGTATTTACACCTGCTTACCAGGTCATCGATTCGATTATCAGACCCCTATTGAAGAAACCATGCAAGCTCTTCACGACGTCGTCCAGGCAGGATTAGTCCGCTATATTGGCATGAGCTCGTGCTATGCTTATCAGTGTAGGTATATTTTTCAAAGCGATTGTGTTTGAACCTAACTCTGTCCTTTAGTCCAGATGATGCAAAGTATGACATATTCCGATTTATAACGTCGTTCAGGTTCTAATATGGGGTATTCCAGACTATGCTATCAACAATAAACTGACCCCGTTCATCTCTATGCAAAATCACTATAATCTTGCATATCGTGAGGAAGAACGTGAGATGATGCCTACTCTTAAGGTCGGTTCAAATAGCTCGATATAAGGATACCATTCTGATCAGGGGGTGTTGATAGGTGTTTGGAGTTGGTGCGATTCCTTGGTCTCCGCTGGCTCGTGGTTACCTGACCAGACCTTTGGACCAAACAACGTCCCGAGGCGACAGCGATCCGTACGTATTGATGTATCCATTGTTTTTCTTCTTTATCCCTAATTCGTTCGTGCCTTTTGCAGCTGGGCCAACTTCTATGCAACCACTCCCGGTGGATCCGAGATCGTCAAGAGAGTCGAGGAGCTAGCCAAACGTAAATCCGTCAGCATGGCTCAAATTGCAACCGCGTGGTCCATGGGAAAGGACGGTGAGTGTGGAAAATAATACTGCTGAGATATCTAGGTTGATTATTATTTGTGGTCAGGTGTGACCGCACCAATAGTCGGGACCACTAGTCTCAAGAACCTGGAAGACCTCATTAGTATGTCCACAATGTGTTTGCTTTCTTAATGTGCTAATTTTCTGTACAGAATCGGTAGATGTGAAATTGTCAGAGGATGAGGTTAAGTATCTAGAGGAGCCATACCAAGCCGTTGCTATTTTTGGGCACTCCTAGATTTGTTCGTACTCAATGATTTGAAACAATATTGAACTTGAATCTATGATCATTTCGGTGGTGTCCGCGCGTTCCCCTGGCTCTACTCTTCATCTCCGAAACTCCGAAGACATACCTTTACTTGATACAAAAGTTCTGCGATCGGGTTCTTTGGGATGCATATTGGGCGGGTGAGTGGTCTGAAGCTTTCATCGCGAAGTGTTATTGAACAGCGTACTAGTCTGTTTGCCATCATCAACCACATTATTCACAGCAGATGATAATCAAGACCACCATCTCATAACTTTTCATATTCTTTTCGGCGGGTACTAAGAGACTCGCAAGACGCTCTGGGATCAAAAAGAGATGGATGCAGAATCAAACTGACTCTCACATTCGTACTCACGAGTCACGATAGGTAGGTACATCTCCAATTAGATATGCTATTATAAGACTACGTCTACGTCTAGTGCCGCATACACACCTAATCTCCGCGCCGTCGGAACCGGAGAAATTTCCTAAACATCGGCATGACTATAGTCACCTTCTGCAAAGGACTGCTAACGCGCTGATCAATGGTCTCGGCATGCATCAACACGAACTAGATATAAAAGCCCTCCTGAAATGAGCCGAGGTAGAGCTTCACACCAACTACATCTATCACTGGCATGTCTGTCTCGGTCAAAAAGATCGGATACGGTACGCATAGACACCCCTGCTACAACATCCAATTCTGACTTCAGTGTATAGTTCGTCTCGGTAACTCCGGATTGAAGGTCTCAAAAATCATTTTGGGATGTATGTCTTACGGTGCCAAAGGCTGGCAGCCCTGGGTCATCTCTGATGAACAGGAGGCTTTTAAGCATATCAAATTTGCGTCAGTATCTATACCAACTCCTACTTCTAATTATTCTCCGAACAACATAATGCTAATACGTAAGGCCTGTTCAGATACGACCACGGCATTCAGACATTTGACACGGCCAATGTAAGTACTTACAACTATATTTGCCACTTGTTTCTCATATATTTATACTAGGGGTACTCGAACGGCTTGTCCGAGGTTATCCTGGGCAAAGCCATCAAGCATTATGATTTGCCCCGTGAAGAGCTAGTTATTATGACGAAGGCCAGTATCATTTTCTACATATGCTCCATTCACTCATATTTTCTACAGCTATTCGCGCCAGTGGCCAAGCAGTACGATACAAACCTGTTCGCGGGTGCTTGGAACTTCGACGATCAGGGCTTTGTGAACCAATTTGGACTCAGTCGCAAGGTGACCTATAAATCAAACACCATTCAATTTGATGTTCTAACAACATCCCCAGAATATTTTCGCTTCGGTGAAGGCTAGTTTGGAACGCCTCCAGGTCGACTATATTGACCTGTTGCAATGTGAGTCGAATTCCTAAACACTCGTGATGACAACTGGTTGAGAAACTTGATTCTGCATGCTAGGTCACCGATTCGACAACAATGTTCCCATCGGAGAGACCATGCAAGCCCTCCATGACGTAGTAAAAGCTGGATACGTTCGATACGTGGGGATGAGCTCCTGTTTTGCCTACCAATGTGAGTCCCTCCTATGAACCAATGAATATGACCAGGTACTCAAAGACTTCTCCTAGTCCATGCGATGCAGAGTACGAAGCCTCTTATTTTATAGTACATGAAAGATCTTCTGACCGTGAACGTTTTAGACTACGCCATCACCAACAACCTAACCCCATTCATCTCCATGCAAAATCATTACAATCTTGCATATCGTGAAGAGGAACGTGAGATGTTCCCTACTCTCAAGGTTTGTACGCTCTTTATAAACGGGTGTAATATTCTAATGGGCATTTCATAGCTGTTCGGGGTTGGAGCAATTCCTTGGTCTCCTCTTGCTCGCGGATACCTTACTCGTCCTCCAGACCAAACCACAACACGAAGTGATTCTGATGTGTGAGTTCCACTCATTCCATGGTTATGGTACGATCGTTTTAACTTGATGCTCCTTGATGCAGCTGGTTTAAATATTACTCTACCACAATTGGAGGACCTGAGATTGTCAAGAGGGTCGAAGAGCTTGCCAAGAGAAAATCCGTAAGCATGGCCCAAATCGCTAATGCCTGGGTTATGGCAAAGGATGGTGATTGCGACTATAGATGTGCAGTACTGAGTGGCAATTGACTAACTATTCAATACTAGGTGTGACTGCTCCAATTGTTGGGACCACAAGCTTGAAGAATTTGGAGGATCTCATCGGTATGTTTGTAATGATTGCACTTGACCTCTTCGATGTTGAAGTCTTATTCTCGTAGCATCCGTGGACGTCAAGTTGACGGAGGAGGATATGAAGTACCTGGAAGAACCGTACAAAGCGGCAGCAGTATTCGGGCACTTCTAAACACTACATAATGCATAATGTGCCAGTTCGAAACAGACAATATCACTCTACACCATTCATACTTACAGTTTTTTCAACCTGAGCGTGGTCACCACATTATCACAGTGATGAAGGCTGCAGAATGCGGGTTGACTTTTCTCAGCACGCGGTGAGCATACTTGAGCTTCCATCACGATAGATCATGATCCACATCCTTACAAATACCCGGAAAACGGCATGGGGTACCTTGTCCGCTGGGCCTTAACATCAAGGAATTTCCGAGCTCTAAAACATTCTGGAAAGCATACTACTTGAGAGTGCACGACACCCGAAGAAGTTCAAGTTGTCCCGGAATGGGTATTGACGCTATATATCGATCATTTACTTCGTATCCTCCCTGTGGCGACTTTCGAAGCAAACACGCGATCGAGCACAGGACAATTGATGGAAGCTATGAAACACCATGGAATGCATGGGTCCTTCCATATGGAGCCCATCATCTCCCCGGTCGACAGATGTATATAAGGTTGTGTTGCTGATATGTCGTCCCCTAGCCTTCCGCTCATCTCGACTCATACTTCATTTTCTCCCAAGGCAAGCTCTGGCAGGTGAGCACAATTAAAATCCTTGACGTCTTGGATAATAAGTTGAAATAAATGCGAATGTGTATAGCTTGACTTGTTTACTGCATATTTTCTCTAACGGCCCATTACGACGATTACTTCCGACCTTTGTTTATTCTGTTCATTAATCTGACCCGAGATGTTCATCAAGATCTTCTACCTCCTTGCCCTTGCTGCCTTCGTCGCCCCTAGTTTGGCAGCGACGCCGTACAGCGAGCTCCGTGCGAGAGATCTGTAAGTTCCGTCACTCCAGGTAATTCAATGATCATGTATTCACTATAATCATAGTGAGCTCACTAGGAGAAAAGTTCTGGCTATCAATTCGTACTGCAATATTTTCCCGGAAGGGGACATCTGCAACCAGGCTGCCATCAGGTACGTGTAATACTTACCCCATCTTGTGATCATGTCTTGACTTCTCTCGGATGCAGACCATCTGTGTCAGAACGAGCAGTGTATGTCTATTCGTTCAAAACCCTTGACAAGTGTCTAACAACCCTGTAGTGACGAATTCTCCGGTGCCATTATGAAACGTCTTGACGGTCTCATCGCAAGCAATTGTGCATCCCTTCCGGAACATCTGAGGGTTGCTCTCGCGGCTAAGGGACATTGTCGTCAAACCCAAGATACATTGCCATTGCCAGTAACACAGTAAGAATCTTCTCTATGGTCAAAATATTTGTGTACTGATTAGTCTCTGAACTTGCGATATTTAGGCAGACAGGGTCTATCGCTTCATGATAAATTTGCTTAGTATATTTATTGATGTATGGATGCACCCATTTCGTCAGGTGAGCTGGCATGACTGTGGTATCTGTTGGTATCTGTCACTGTCGGCTGCCTTTCGAAGATCTTTTGAACACGAGATGATTTTGAAGGCCCAGTGACTGGCTGTCAGGGAGACAACGGCCAATATTTCTGCGGATTTGCCAGTGAGTAGCAATTTCGGCAATTTCCGATTACGTCTTGGCGGCAACTCCTGTGAGGCCTGAACATTGTTTCCATTCTGCCAACATCCTGTTCTACTGAGGGGCGAGATTAGGCGATAAGTTACAAATTCCTCAATTGCGCCCAACTCGAATATCTGATTTGGTTCACCTTCCGTGAGGTCGCAACTTTGACACAAGTACAAATAAACTTAATAGAGGTCGGTGTGAATTAGAAGGTGTTGTTTATTCATTCATACTACCAGTTTGCATATTTTACTACATGATACAGGTACGAACGCTTCAACTCATCTGCTCTCTCGGAAGTCCTGTTCCGTTCTCATGATGATTGGACTTATGGCAGACTTCAACAATGTTCTAAAAGCAGACGATTGGCGTATAGAACTTGATGTTCTATACCCGAATCGCCTTCGTGTATACATACCTCTCCTCTCGCAGGTACTACTATGCATCGTTTGATGCTCTGAGAATTGAACGGTAACCAGCATATACTCTAGCAATGGCAAGAACAGCGAAATGTTCTTCCGTTAGCGATGCTAGAGGCGGACCGACACAGTGCGGGAGGAAGATACCCAGAGCGCCCTTGTACACCGACCGGCCAGACGGTCCGGTAACACGGACCGCTTCGAAAGACACAAAACTCATAAATGTCGGGCTCATCAGCTGCACGTATACCGTATCTCTGTTCAAATCCCTCCCCTCATGTCTTCAAGCGGTATCAACAGTGCTCAGGCTACTAATGGCACCAACGGTGTCCATGCAACGAACGGTGCCAATGGAGCCGCCCACAGCCGCCCACTGAAGGCGGGCATTTATGCACCTATACCGAGTTTCTTCCAAGAAGGCTCGGAGGATGTTGGTATGTTGACATCCCCTAAAAATTGGCTTCAACCTAACTTTAGATGAGAGTAGACCTCGAGAACTTTGCCTCACACGTTGTACGACTTGCCAAAGCGGGCGTCCAACCTCTGATTTCTGGTTCGATGGGAGAAGCTATTCATCTTTCTCATCAAGAGCGCGCCTCTCTTATCAAGGCTGGTCGTGCTGCATTAGACCACGCGGGATTTGTCGATATCCCTATTATAGCTGGAACCGGCGCAGGCAGCACACGCGAAACTGTGGAATTGTGTGTCGAAGCCGCGCAGGCTGGTGCTGACTATACAATCGTCATTGCTAGCGGATACTTCGCGGGTGTCCTTGGGGGCAACAAGAAAGCTCTGAAAGCGTTCTGGCAGGAGGTCTCTTCGAAGAGTCCCATACCCGTCATTATCTACAATTGTACGTATTTGATATTTTACATGTTCTTTAAATCTCAATATTGCCCCGTTAGATCCTGGAGCAAGTGGCGGTATCGATTTAGATTCTGAGATTATTACGGAGCTCGCTCAAGAGTGTCCCAACCTGGCTGGTGTGAAACTCACGTGAGTTTCTACTATTCCGAGAGGGTTTGTTACTTTTTTCTGACCTTATTCCAGTTGTGGTAATGTAGGCAAGCTCACACGCATCTGTGCCACCGTTTCGGATCCCGCATTTTCGTCCTTGCACCCACGCAAGAATCCTGATGCACCTTTCTTGGTGTTGGGAGGTTTCATCGACTTCCTCGTCCCTTCGACATACGCAAATGCCCATGGCGCGATCACCGGTCTCGCCAATGTTGCCCCTGTAAGTCTGCGTACACTCCTCAGGATACGCTTTGCTCATTATACCATTTCTACCTGCCTAATTTAGTACACTATTGCGAAGTTGTTTGAGCTTTCTGTACAAACACTTCAGGATCCATCCCTTCTTAACGAAGCTCAACGACTCCAAGGCATCGTAGCTCGTGCCGACTTCACCATTGCGAAAGCTTCTATTGCGGGGACCAAATATTTGTTGGGGCAGCTCTATGGCTATGGTGGACACCCTAGGAAACCTTTACCCCAAATTGAGCCAGAAGTTGCTGCGGCCCTGTGGGCACACCCCGATACCCAAGCAATTGTGAAGGTCGAGAGAGAGTTGAGCGGTAAGATCTAGATGTTATTTCACGATCATCCACGGAAACACGAATTACGCTCCGAGCTTTCTGTCCCCTTGACCAATAGGATTCGCACTTGTATTTTTATCGTATGTTTTTCTTCACACGCACGTCAACTATCCATGCAGGCTCTCGTATACTTACACTCTCATGTATACAATCTTTCCCTAGAGTTTCTGGCAGGTTTCTCTATTCCGACATAAAGTTAACAAGAGTAGATTGATTCATAATCTCAGAGCTAGCGATGATCTATCATCTACCACCCCAATTGTTCAGCAGTCCACGCGCCCCAAAGTTTGCCATCCTTCTCGTCGATCTTCTGAGTTAAACGCTTGCCCTGGTCCAGTGAGCTAATCGCTTTCACATCTTCCGCCTCCAGAACGGGAAGCTTATTACAACCAAAAGAGGCATTAGTTCACCCTTCCTATAAAGGTATTTGCTCCCGCTTACAGTAAGGTTTTGCAATTGTCTCCCAGGATTCGTACTTTGGGGCACCGGAATCACACCCCTTGCGATATGCCAGGATAGGACAAGTTGGACCGCGCTCGTGGAATACTTCTCTGCAAGTTTCTGGATGAGAGGTAAAGTTAGGACATCAGAGAATCCTAGAACGTCTGGGGTGAGCAACATATAAACCGTTGTACTTGAGAGAAATACTGACCTGTGGGCGAGTAAGCTACGACTACGATGCCCTTGCTCTTGCAATACTGCAGCAATTCCTCTTCGACGAGGAGGGGATGCATCCTGGTCATTAAATGCTCAGGCGATACCTTGATGAAAGCAATACCACATTACTTACTCTACTTGGTTGACGGCAGGTACCACTTTCGCTGTTTCTAAGAGCTTCTCCAAGCTATTCACGACAAATAAAGTCAGACCCCAAACCCCCTTTTCTCGTAGGACACTTACTTTTTGATAGAGAAATTGCTAACACCGATTGCCTTCACCTTCCCCGTAGCAAGCGCCATTTCCATCGTTGCCCATGTGTCACTGAAGTTAGGGTGGTCCAATAGGAGAGCATTCCCATCGGAGTCTCGGGGGAAGATTTTGTCCAGCTCGAAGCCATCTAGCATTGCATGGTCAATAACGACGCATGACCTTGTTGAAGCTTCTCACCTCCGATGTATTTCCAAGACATAGGTGAGTGCATCAAATACTACAATCACGAGTCAGATACTGAGGATTACAATATTTCGGACGAGACGCGTACCATGTCGACGTAGTCAATGTCAAGCCTATCTAGAGAGTCGTAAAGTGACTTCCAGAAAATAGACGTGTGCGACCACCTATGAAGAGTGAGGTTAGAAGTTATTTTTAAGACTACGACTACCAATGTAGGATTTGCGTTGGCGATGGACTCACGGCAATTTAGTAGTAACAAATAATTCTTCTCGGGGTACACCAGACTCTTTCACTGCTAGTCCAACAGATTCCTCCGTCCCTGCGATACAAGTCAGTCATATTTAGGGCTACACTTAATCATTGACATACCGTAAAGCGACGCAGTGTCAAGGTGCCTATAACCAGACTATATTGAATGTCAGCACAGCGCCGTCAGAGCATAGTATATGTACACTACCTGGATTGCATTCAATATCCATGGCTTCGTTGCACGAAAGGCCTCAGGTGTTCGTTCGTTTGATGCACAACCAATTCCTATTCCAGGAACAGATGCTCCAGTATTAAGCTTGCGGATTGGGATTTCTAGAACGGACATGATGAACAGGAGGTTGCTGGGGCGAATGTGATTTGAAGGGGATGTTGCAGTATAAGAAATTGTCGCTCAAATCTTATAAACTCTCTCCATCTTAGATATGTCATGCAGATAATTCCGAACAACCGGGAAACTTCAAGGCTCCAACAGACAGTTCGTTGCAAAGTAGTAGACAATATCCCGGTCTCTGAGTATTAGTAATGCCATAGAACAGAGGTGATAACAGCTCGCCACCCACGTAGAATGAAGCTGAGACCTGTGCTGCTTGAATAACCATACTGCATCGTAGCCGCTTGTCCGAGTCGGCCTGACGAGTTGAATAGAAGGGCGTATTAACCAATGAGAAAAACAGTCATAATCATACAATACTCTACAAAACGACAAGATGTGAAACGACACTCTAGTGATGTTATGATCTCTTGCTATTGACCCGATAAACCTCAGTCTTCTGTACTTCGGAGGTACTCGCGTCAGAGCCGACAGGCTGATTCATGACTTCACCTGCTTCGAGACCTTGAAGCTCAGTTTCCGACTCGTGGATGTATTTGTAGTCTCCAAGGAAGAAATAGGTTGCTGGAAGAGCGACACACAGAGCTCCGACGATGTTGCCAAAGAAGGAGGCAAGAAGAGACCTGAAGTCATGCTTAAGCGTTAGTGAGGAAAATGATGGAGTAAGGAAGCACGAACTTTCGATATACTCAGCGACCGTTAGCTAAGCACATCGTCAGTTAGAGATTCGTGAAGAGGAGAAGAGCGTGAGCTTACGTCAGCACCAAACATGATACCCAAGGGCACGGAGAACATGTTTGCAACAACTATGTTTTAAAGTCAGTCACCCGGGCCGCAGCGACAAGCATTTCGTAGACCGCTCACTGTGATCAAATGCACACGCAACGAAGACCTAGTACCGGTTAGTCAATAGCTCCAATACATCTTAAATCAAAAACATACCCAGATAGGTATCCAAATCGCGATAATTTTAGAAATAGTCTCCCTCGCACCCGCAGCTTGCTGTTACACCGTGTCACAGCGTCAGAATCCCAATTTCAAAGCAATCATATCTGAAACACACACCCAAACAGCAACGCAGACTAGCCAATTACAACCAATTCCTCTTAGGAATATCTGGTGCCACTGAGGGTCTTTCGCCTTGTGCCTGGTCAAGAATAGCAGAGTGAACGAATGGATTAGTATGGGAATCTTGAGAACATAATATCAATTGCCTACAATGCAAATGTCTTGGCGTAGGTGAGGTAAGGCTCCGTCGAAATGATGCCGCTGTCTGTTCCGGGATAAGTAATGGAACGTAGAATTGAGAAGGTCGGATCTCGGTGGATCGACTTACATTTCGTAAGTACTGCAGCGAAGAAAAGGCTCCCGACGAGATTGCCAAAGAAGACTACAGAAAGAGTTCATCACTATCAACCCTTAAGGGTCTAAGAGATCGTAACCTACCGATAACCCAATTGAGAGGTAGACTCCACCATGGAATTGCGCCTTTGAGAATAGCCATAGGATGAATCTAAAGATGGCAGATACCCGCCAGTCGCCGCAGTGATAAGGTTAACTCGATTTGGTCCTCACTTTGAGGTTGGAGAAACTCACCATCATGTTGCTAGTGAGCAACTCTTGGCCTTGGAGCACAATCCTATTCAATACGACCAGTCAGTTCCCAGCCACATCAAATGTTTTTGCCGACTTACATCACCAAACCCACGGGGAAGACCAATCCTCCTAATATCTTCACAAGGCCGGGGTTGCTTGCATTAATACCTGCTGAGCCACCGGAAATGATCTCTGAGAGTAGACCACCGAACGATAGCATGACACCCGCAGCAACCTACACAACAAAGAGCATGAGCGCGGCGTGGTGTTGCGCCACAGAATGAACTCACGGCCTTGAGAAATACGACTTCAGCGCGGGTCCTATGCTTCGCCACACCACTTTCGATCATGGCAATGGCCACCTGTTGAGGCTTGAGGGTACTCGGGGGATCGAATGCACCTGTCATCTTGACTTGTTTCTCGAAGGAGTTGCGCTACCAAGGTGTTCGGGTCTGGAGGCACACCAACTTCAGGTGGCGGGCAGAGACGGTACGTGAGAAGTGCACCGAGGGGGTATATCAATGACCACCTGGTTATATATTCTGCGCCGAAATTGGGATATCAATTTTCTTAACGCTACATTTTGGAGATCTCCCCAAGAAGTCACATCGGCTACTCAATGCAAGGTACGATATAAATAGATGAGGCGGGTGTGACCTGTGATGCATACGTATCCTGAGCTTATTTAATCCCTACAGGCAGTGAGAAATGACAACAGGTGACAGGCCTGAGCTTGGTCGAATACATTTATGTCTATGGATAACCCACGCACCACCAAGGCCCTTCAAATCGGTTTACAACATGGAGGCAGAAGTATTTATAGGGCTTCTAGTTGACGGCGCACGTCGAGGAAGTAACGCAGTGCAACGGCGTGACAACTAAGGAGATCATTGACTAGCCTTCGCTTCTTCGTGATAACACTCGCTGTTAGGATACACTTCGGTCGTTCGGTTTTCTATTGTTAGTTCAAGTTGAGGCACCCGGCGATGTTCGGTGCGCAGTTGTCAGCTGGACTGTTCAGCAAGTGGATCCTTTGGCGTGAGTGACTATGAAACCGTCATCTTCTCTGGCGCTACCATTTCAATTGAATCTTCTAAACGCCACGACGCCGCGTCCTAGCGAAGAGATAAGGATAATCACATGAATGTCAGAGAATCGAAGCAGATCGAAGTCCGCAAGTAGCCAGGTCGTCACCAGGATAGAAAGCTAGACGAGGCAAAACATCTGCCATGTAGAATAACGCAAACAGGTTTGAAAAAAGGACCATTCTGGACCAGGACACGATCGAGCACTCGTGAGAATAGTTTACCCCAGTGTGGGGAAGTTCCCCGCAGAAATATTTCAGTTCCGTGATGGCTATTGGGCGCACTGATCTCCGCGAAAGGCAGGTGTAAAAGAACAGGGGCAACCTGTCAGTGTCAGGGTGTACGAGAGGTACAAGTAAGAGTAAGAGACTTCCATCGAGTGAATCTATATTTACTTCTTCCCAACAAACTCCCATGTCAACGAACACTTTCTTTGAATCACTATCTGTTTGGACCACTGAGATGTGCGGCCTGAAAGTGATCCTCAACGTATGTGTTACGTTTAGTTCCCTTTTTTGCTTGAACATTATCAAGAAACTGACAGTTAATCTATACTGATATAACTTGGGTACATATCATGTAGAGCCCGTAAATATTGGAGGACTCAGTACCAGCTTTAGTTTAGCCAATCAGTGAGTTGGAATTGTGCCCTATCCAGAAGGAGCAGCTTGTTCACACGCATGCTGTCTAGGTCAGGCCGTAATACAGGAGGCAGCCAAAGCCCAAGCTGCAACTAAAAAGTACTTTACATCCTCACCTATGCTCTATCTTCATTTGTAACCTATTTCTATGTCTGGTGCAACGTGCAACAGGAAACAGCTCGATGTACGCATCCGCCATGAAGTAGACGAGTGGTCACCAAAAGCACGCGCCACATGCGCCAGATTTCCTGGACGTGTCGACTCGCCTTATTATTGCAATAATAGTGCGAGGTTGACTGTCTTGGATGCCTGGAGCCCAAGCTTTGCTGCGAAACGCGTCCCAAAGCGACGAAGGAAGAGTAGGTGTTTCATTTTTTCTTTCTTTCATCAACATTTGTAGACCGATCTGCTGCAGAAGTTGATCCGCATGCACATATTCCAAATCCTGTCAACGACGTTGATACACAACCTATTGCCAGGATTGATAAAGAACCTGTAGTTGAAAATGTAGAAGAAGCCCATCTTGATCAAGGTGTTGTTTCTACACCACCAACGCTATCACATGAATCAGTGGAAGTCAAAGACAATTCCACAGGCATGTTTCAACGCCAATTATCTTCATGCACTACACTCACTTAAAATGGACCTTCATTTGATGGTCTGCTTAGATCTCCCATGCTCTTCTGGTCCTGTATCTCCGACTCCTTCGACCTCCGAGTCTCTGGAAGAAATGAACCTAAGTTTAAACAAGCTGGAGATCAAAAATTCATCGAGACCACAGAGTTCTGAACCTGGTACAGGCTCAGAGCACTCCCAGCCACGATGCGATAAAAGCTTATCTTCGTCGGACGACAATCAAGATGTGGCAGGTTGGTTTGGCAATGATGTCGCACTTAATTAGAAGAGCTTCTAACCTCATATTTATCCCTATTACAGATGTATTCTCGCTTCTTGCACCTGGCAGTACCGATAGTTCTCCATCATCCTTAAAGGCTGTTGGGAAACGGAGACGTGAAAGCGACGTCAAATCCGAGTCAGTATCACCAGATGCGTCCTCTCCTACAGGTTCCACCTCACCCCAGGATCCGGGAAAAGTTCGAGACATTAGACCTGTCACAAATGCTCTCGATGACGATGACGTACGACCTAGTAAACGTCCCAAGACAGAGTTACTTCATTGTAAGGCCAAAGTCGTTTATGTGCCAAACTTTTCTTACTCTCGATTAGCATCAAAACCTTCGTGGGCCACCGCCCAGGCTCTCCGCTCCCTAGGGAAAATCACAAGTGAGTTCTATTAAATAAGTCACTTAGCTCAAGGCTGACCTTAACCTAGTACTACCCGGCCCTACTCCTGGTTCAGAGATCATTCAGATTGACGATTCCTCGGACGAAGAAGGTTGAATTCTGCTATGTATCGAACCCACTTGTGCTGTTAATTTACGATACGAACTGGAACACATTGCTATGTATTGTATCGACTTGTGTCATGCTTAATCTCATATTCAGTCTACATTGCTAACTCTACCTAGAGCAGGGATCACAAGCCCCGCCACGCGGTCTCAAGATTTGCAATTACCTGAGCTTTATCCACCCCATCCGCGGTCGTCGAATGTGCTATCTCTTCCATCTCTGGCTTTAGCGTGTCGTCGATCGTCTTCTGCGTCTTCAGCCTAGCCATCAGTAAGGCATCCGTCCCTAATTGGATCCTGATAGGGAGGTCTTTCCTTCCACCGAGCTTGTAAAGAGCTTGACCGCACTTCAGGGGGTCGCCCACGAAGTTCTCAGGGACAACAATTCGACGCATGGCTTCCGAGGGAGCGTGTGCTTGTTGGTACACAGGAAGCGAAGGGATTGTAATCATCGAGGACCCGCCCCACTCGGTGCGGAATCCTCCCAGTTCGATGATAGTGGCTCTGATATTCCACTCGGGAAGCATCTCCTTGGTCAAAGATTCGGTAAACCCTTCCAAGGCTATCACACAATCAGTAAAACGTCCCAGTGTACTCGACGAGAAAGGTAATAACGTACCGAACTTTCCAGCATGGTAGAAGGCGTATCCCGGGTTTGCAAGAATACCTCCTATCGAGGAAATGTTCAGGAAATGCCCGCCCACACCCGGCGGATTGACATCTCTGAAAAACGGAATCGCCTGTCCATAGTGCCATGAGAAGATGCCTAGACCCTCGTACGAACCTTACTTACTCGTTGACAGATCCATACGGGCCCCCAGAACAGAACTTCGATCAACTTCCTTGCCTCGTCCTCGGGGGTGGTCTCTATCTCCCCAGCTAGGCCGTATCCCGCGTTATTAACGACCACGTCTAAGCGACCGAAATGCTTCTTGGTTTCCTCGAAAACAGAATCGATTTGCGATTTGTTCGAAACATCGAGGGGGAGGATCAAAAGCTGGGAGGGCGAGTACTTGGTCTTCAAACTATCCAACACTTCTGGTTTGCGAAGGGTGGCGACGGCACGTTCACCCCGTTCTAGGACAACATCCAAGAGGGCCCTGCCTAGACCCTGGGAAGAACCTGTGACTTGAAGATGGAATGAACGTCAATATCCTATTGGGAAACGTAAAGAAGCAACTTACTGAACCAAACTTTGGAATCTGCGGACATTGTTTATTCAGGATCGGATGTTCTGACTCTGTTCTCCATTTTGCTCCCATATTTATACTAACTCTCTATCAAGATCCTTTCGGTCATTGTCAAAGTCTATGATGCTCCTCAGACACAACCACACCCGCTCAAAGCCGTCCTGTCACGCTTCAATCCGAACTATCGCTTCTATTTCGTCCTCTTGGTCTTAATCTGGATACCCCGATTTCGGATTCCCGATGGCTCGTAATATACTTTGCAGGGAGTTTTCAACTTGGAGGGTACTCCTACGTTGACGATATTTTTAGCTTTCAGCGACGAGACGAGGTAGAATGCCCGATAGATGGACTTTCGTTGTTGACAGGGAATGAGTATGATCACCTCATTGCGGGACACATTGGTGGACAATATTACGATGTTCTGTTTCCATTGACAGGCACGTTTACACGTTTCATTTATTGTCCTTACTTCGGCGTGTTGCTTTCATGAGTTCACGTTAGTAATTCTCAATAACCAAGTTTCTAGTACTAGTTCCTCGTCAACGTCCATTCAAACCTTTCTCCAAGCAGCTTCGATCCTTTGAAGCACAGTCTCCTTATCCACGCCATCTACGTTAGTAGAATCCGCAAGTTCCTCCCACTCCGGATTCATGGTATCTTCCATCGTTCTCTTCGCTTTCCATCTAACCAAGCGAGACGCATCCGTCCCTAACTGCACCCTCATTGGCAAATCCCTCCTCCCCCCAAGCTTGAATAATACCTGGCCAGCTCGGGTAGGGTCGCCAATCCATGCCTTTGGCTCTCGAATTCGAGCCATAGCTTGCGAAGGGGCATGGTCTTGCTTGTAGACATCTAAAGTCGGAAGGCGGACCGCTGCTGAGCCGAGCTCGGTACGGAAGCCTCCTGGTTCGATTATAGTGGCTGTGATGTTCCACTCTGGGAGTACCTCACGAGCAAGGGACTCTGTGAATCCTTCCAATGCTGATGCATACTTATGTGAGTAGATGTTTATATCCCAACCACGAATCGAATTTGAACGTACCGAATTTACCGGCATGATAGAAACCGGTATTCGCGTTTCCCTGATATCCTCCAGCAGAACTAATATTAAGAATATGCCCACCGACGCCCGGAGGATTAATATCTCTAAAGAACTTGATGGCCTAAAGAGTGTATGTCACATTGTGTTATTTTGTGAGATGGACATTGCTTACTTGTTGGCAGATTTGTACGGGACCCCAAAGGAGAACGTCCAGCTGCTTCTTAGCCTCTTCCAGCGGAGTTGTCTCGATCTCCGAGCTCAATGCATAGCCTGCATTGTTAACCACAACATCGATGCGGCCGAAGTGTCGCTGAGTCTCTTCGAATGCAGACTCGATTTGAAAGGTCTCCGTGACATCAAGTTGAAGTACGAGCAGTCGCGAAGGCGAATATTGACTTTTCAAACTCTCCAGTTGCTCTGGCCTTCGTAAAGTCGCTACAGCACGGTCCCCTGCACCTAGAACGGCATCAAGTAATGCTCTTCCAAGTCCTTGAGAACTGCCTGTAACTGGAAGAAGTCGTTATGAGATTTGTTCTATATTTTTGTTGTTATTACTCACTGAACCAGACTCGCGAAGCGATTTGTTCGGTCGACATCTTCTAGGGTCCGATGTTGCAGCAAAGATTTCTGTGACTATTTATACGGAGTACCATTCGTGCCACTTTCGTTTCCTACATGAGTGAAGACATACGTATCTTCTCGGCTAGGAGCCTGGCGCGCTTTCAAGTTATAATGACTATACCGTGTAACGCCGGGGAGAGAGTAAGCAACGATTCGAATTCTCCGGTATCGCACTATAACGAATTCAGAATACATAGTACACGATGGCATCTCTATGGCTTACTGACGGGCTATGCAGTAATTCGAGCGATTTATTGTGCTATCGCAACTAACCTTTAACCGTCGTATGTTTTCATATTCAGCGTGAAGCTTGTAGACAATTCAATGAGCTCAGTGTTGACAACTTGTTATAGCTGCTGCATTGGGCCCTCACCCACCTACTATATGGGTTTCGAATGTTAAACTGAATAAATGACTGATGATTTTTATCGTTTGCGAAATACCATACATGCGTTATAGCATAGAAAAAAATCCCCCGCGGTCTGCTAATCGCAAGTTGTGCCAGTGAACAGAATGAGAGAGTTGCAAGACGGCGCTTGCTGCCATAAATAGCCTGAGCCTGGGACATGATCCTCGCACTCTATTCCCTACTCTCACTGTGAGCAATCCCATGACTATCATGATCACACCGGCCAAAAGGCAAGGCATCTTTGAATACCCGAGCAGACCAGGAGCGACAGTCCACCGACTACCTCCATCTCTCTCACCGCCAACTTCACTATGGAAGGACTGTATCGCAAACAACCCTTCAAGTCTATCTATCTCCTTTACCAATCAATAACGACGCCTCTCTTCCGCATTCCTATATGGACCATACTGTCGCTCTTTCGGAGTAATCGTCCAAAGTCAACATGGTCTTTGAAGAAGACGATTTTGGTGAAGCTTCTCAAACATTACTCTGCTATTGGTGCCAAGTACGTAGTAGTTGCACCTTGGGATATCACATCTCATTCATACCTTCGGTTCTATAGAGTTGGGGCTCTGCCGTCCTATAACCACCTAGCCATAGCAACGGGAGATAACGTGAAAGGTGTTTGGGTACATCCAACCCCCCATCTTATCCTTGGAGATGTGAAACAGTGGGCAGAAAATGCACAAGTTGTCTGCGACCTCCGAATTCCTGGTTACTGGTTGGAAAGAAAAGGAGAAAGCAAACCTATTGACGCGAAAGCTGACCCTGGAGAAACAGTGTTATATGCCCTTCATGGTGGTGGATACCGTGCACAGTCCGCACACCCATCGGATGGCACATCTCAAATCCCTCTCGGTATTTTACAGTCCACCAGCCCGAACGCTATTTCACGTGCATTTACTGTAGAGTATCGGCTCTCTGCCGGTCCTCCTTACCACGAAGCGGCAAACCCTTTCCCTGCAGCATTGGTTGATGCCATTGCTGGATACAATTATCTGGTTAACGAGGTTGGCTTCAAACCAGAGAACATCATCGTCGAAGGAGATTCCGCCGGTGCAAACCTCGCCCTTGCCCTTGTTCGCTATCTCATTGAGAACAAAGACAAGTTGCCTCCGTCTCTCGCTGTTCCCAACAGGATGATCCTCAGCTCTCCTTGGTCAGACCTTGGTACTTCTGACCAGATCAAGGGCTCATCCATCTATACCAATCTTGCGACCGACTTCATCAATGTCACCAGTGATCGTGCGATCAATAACTTGAAGCATTTCCTTGGACCCCTTGGGCTCGAAGGAGCTAATCGTAACCGTTACATCTCCCCGGCCTCCACTGCTGCAACTATGGAGAAGGTATCCTTCGAAGGGTTCCCTAAGACTTTTATCTATGCTGGTGGCGTCGAGATTCTTCGTGATCAAATTCGTACGTTGCGAGATAAGATGGTGGTGGACTTGGGAGAAGATCGGGTCACGTATCATGAAGCTCCTGATGGGCTTCATGATTTTGTTGTGTTTAGCTGGTTCGAACCGGAGAGGACGGAGACATTGAAGGCGATCACGAGATGGTTGACCACTTGAAGATGGCGTGTGCTTGGTATCTCGTACCTCATTGTTCGCTTGATTCGGGTTCATTCTTATGCCTGCTTTCTTGTATATATACTTGCTTCAGGAAACGTTTGTCTCGTCCCTCTTGCTCCTCCTCACATCTGTAATCATGTCCTGCGTAAGGTGCGGTCCTTGGTTCATCACGAAGTCGTTGTGAGATAACTGATTCTTATAAATTAGAACTGCGGAATGCATGTTATGTACAGCGTCAACATAGTTGCCTCGAAACCCTGCTATATATGAACACCGACTTGATGCAATTCAGGGTCTGGATCAGAGGGTTGGCCCCTAACTTGATCGCCGGTGCTTGTACAATTGAAAGTTTATCATGATACATCGATCCTATAGCCCCTGGAAAAACGACCTTCCACGACACCTGTAAATGGGTTCGTCGAGATAATTTCATCGTAGGTCGTTTGCGTACCAACTCGAAACCCTTCCTCACATGAGACCCAATCTCCAACACGACCTGAGTCCGCCGTTCAATCGACATCATATAACCCAAGGTGGGTGTACCCGTAATAGTCAAACCCTGACATGTTCGCGCTTCTAGTGTACTATATATTTACAACTGTTGTTGCGATGGTAACATTTTCTCTGACTTTCTCCCCGATCTCGCTCAACAATATGCATTCAATAGCGCTGCTTAGAGTGTCAGCCGTTGTGTTCTATGTGGTGAAAACTACAATGGACTTCATTAACCTCGTTCGGTCGCTACGGTACGTTCCAGACTTCAATACTTATCCTGGCAACCATGTTGACCGTATTTCCTCCAAAAGAGACCAGCCTGGTTTCCGGGTCCTTTTCAGCGTGACAGGCATCACTTCGCATTTCCCCGGTCTTGGGCCAGGTCTCAGTATTGGCTCCGAGCTTCAAATGAGCAACTATAGAGAGTTTGAGAGATTTGGTACCGATGTGATAAATGCTCCTAGTATCGTGTATATTTTGATTCCACTACAGCTCAAACCTGATTCAGGTGTCGGCACTCCCGTCTGCGGAAATGTGCTATTGCATTGCTGACCCTCTCACTATCAAGGTATGTATCGTTTTCGCTAGAGCTGTACACGGATGCATTCTCGCCCGACAAACAAAATTTCAAGAACATATGGAATACTACGGCCCATTGCGGTATGTGTCCGATCTTCGATAACATTACAATACGCGTGACCGATAATTCTACTCAGGCCGCAACCATACCCAGACGTACGATGGAAGACACTACTCTTATAATGAAGAATAGCCTAGGTATAGATGTTCTTGTTCCCATGGCTGTTGGAACAGTTCACTTTCTGCCCAATATGTTCAAGTCCGGAAGACTTTACTTACTTCCTTCTAGCTCACTGGTCGGAGCCTGAACATTTCAACCCTTCTCGGCTTTTGGGAGACTGGCCTAAGGATGCCTTTTTCGCATTCGGTAGTGGTATGACATCCTATGTCGGACGCAGGTTTTCAGAGCTAGGGAGTTTGGCTTTTCTATCTGTGATTGTAATGGGATACAAGATCACTGTCAAGCCCGAACTGGAATTTGCGAATGAGACCTTCGAGGAAAGGAGAGAACGAGTGTTGAGAAAATTCCAAGGAGTTACCGTCATGTATGTTCTTTCGCTTTTCTGCCGAGATCTCTATGTAATATATCGTGTCTAGACCGGTTAGGATTGCGATAACTCTCGCTAAGAGGAGTTAGTCCATTTACTTCCTACACTAGAAATGATCTCCTTGAGCCCATTGCAGTATACTGCGTTTTAACACCGGTGTTCAAATTCTTCGTAGAATGTACGACACATGCTTCCACTTCTAACATCTTGTGCATTTCCATGTAGCTCACTGCCAACCCTAAGCGTAGTCCTAACCGGAATGTGAGCGGTCCTTCCGTCTCTGAGTACCAACGAGAACAGCTTTCTCCGTCTTCTCGTAACCATCTATGTACATTCCGAACTCAGCCACCAAATGTCCGACTTGATTGCATCTACCACAGGTACTGTATTCACTTTGTGGACCCTCTTAGATGCCTGTATGCGTTATATCGACCATCATCTCGATGTAAATTACTTCCGGAGAATCACTAGTGCAAGTTTTTCGGGCGCTGCAGGCTTTGAGAAACAATTTACAGGTTCCAGACCGGAACGCTCATCTCAAGATCTCACGTTTGTCTCACGTACTTAGTACCTGCCCGCAAGGTCGCGGCTTTCATTTACGAACGCTAACGTTTAATCCATCACTATCATCACTGGTCACGAAAGATTGTGTCCGTTTGTCATCCGCCGCCGGGGTGCTACCCACTGACTAGCCTACTGTAGCTGACAATCCATCTTTGACTATATGCGCTTCGGAAGCATAATTTGGATTATTCTGCGGAAGTATTCTTTGCATATAGTCGACTAGTTTCCCGGAAGTACGGACCCCACATTCTCACTGTTACCACGAACCGTCAAAACGAGATTAACACTTTCAAATGGGTAACCGTAGTTTGACAACAGGGTTGCTTCCAGGGTCTACGGAACGTTTTGAATCACAATGGAAAGAGACATAGTAAGTAAATCCGTTCAACCACCTCGAAAACGATGCCACAAGATGTCACACTTGAAATCTTTGAGTCACCAGCTCGCTTCTCCTGCAGGCCTCCGGGATATTCTGACCGGAGTTACGTTCTTCCTTAATAGAAGCTTTCCCCGTCTCTCCCGTACGCATCGTTTGCATCGGGTATGCCAGAGTGGTCACTCGGTGTACAGGACCTCTTGGCGGGACTATATATAAATGCTATAACCCCACACTTGCCAGCCTCTTCTGCTTCCACCCTCGCCCATTCATCTTCCGCGTTGCGGTATATGCTGACGGTGCTCAATTCCTGGTTTCGAGGGAATGGCTGAGGAGCTCGATTCCGAGAAACTCTTCAATCAGTATCTTACTGTTGTTCGCGATGTGGAATACTCGAGGTTGACCGCTTGTAAGTCTGATGTTGATTCTGTCAGGGGTCAGGGATAGTTCTGACAAGTTGACTGGTGGTATTTTTGCGCGTACAGTCGCCGTGGCGACCATGGTTATATATGATTATAGTAAGTGCAACCCAAACGAGGGTAATCGGAACCGACTAACGAGGATTTAATGCAGTTGTAACATTTGACCGAGAGGTATGTTATTTCCTACCGAGTTGAATGATCGATAATGATTGCAGGACGGTATACTGAAATCTCCGTTGTATAGGTTGAATTAATTTGGGTTAGAACCGAGTGTCTTCACAAATCATAGAATCTAAATTATCCTTCCACAGAGAAAGCCGTGGTCGATTATTAAAGCCGTTTATTTGTGGGTGAGTCACCATCCTACACTTACCAACTTGAAGTATGAAGCATTCTGAAACATGTTATAGCATCGTTACTTCGGTGTTGTATGTGTCATGTAAGTTGACTTTCTTACATAGCCCTGAATAGCTTGGCTTAACATCATCTAGACTTCAGGTTATAGGTTAGTACAGACGCTGCTCACTTGTGGTAAGCTTGAAATTCATAAATGGCCTTGACTTTTACAGCCCTTACGTATAATAATCTCGATGATCGTGTTAGTCCGTTGTTGTTTCTGACTATTTACCTTGAATGCTGACTGCCTCATAGTTGTAGGTTGCTTTCCTTTAGGCACTACGTATGCCTCACTGACTCCTGGACTGTGTTTGTCGTTTAGTTGTAAGTACTCACAATTCTGCGCTTTGTGTATCTCATAATTCTCGCTTTCCTTTAGGTAACTTTTGGATTCATTGGGAAACATGGGGCTATTCTGCCCTCGTATATTCCTCAGAATGTAAGCCCGATATTCACCCCAATGTTTATGCTCTAATTATGATAAAGTGGTGCTCGTACTGTGGATATGGGTAATATGCAACAGAAGCAAGATAATACTCATCACATTGCTCTCCTTATTCTCCGCTGAGGTAGCCGGAACAACTGCTATCCTCGTCCTCTCGTTCAAACATACTTCTAGTGCGTTATTCAATATGCACTCGAGTTTAGTGTACTTGTCTCACATCAGGATTCAGGTTCTCCTCATCTTGTTCCTGGTTTAACATACTGCTTTGCCCAAGGAACTTCCTCTTCGTTCAGGTTCCTCTGGATTCCGATATTAGCCTTCGATACCGCTCTCCTGTCTATCTTCTTATATCATGGATACAAGACGCGAGAAAACAGACGCATGGGTTCTAGTTCTATGCATATGATTTATCAACACTCTTTGCTGAACTTTCTCGCGTGAGTATAGACATTTACAAATGCCATTGCATATCGCATCTCATGCGGCCTCTTTTAGGATATTTGCTTCTTATTTAGCGTGTGCCCTAATGTGGATAGCTGCCGAAGTTAGTCTATTAAGCTCTTTCACAAACGGCGATTTAAGTTCTAATTTTCTTTACAGCCCGGACTGGCACAAGTTCCTGTCGGCTTTGCCATTGCGTTCTCAGTTACCAATTGCACACGACTCCTAATCAATATCCGGCGGGCGTATTACATCGGTCCCAGCCGCATGCGTTTGCATGACACTTCTGGCATGGTTGTCCACTCGACTGATCTCGGTACGCTCCAATCAGTCACCACATTAGCGAGCCTAAGATGGGCACATGGAGAAAATTCGACGATTGGATCCATCCACACCGATATCATTCTGGATGAAGACGCCTCCGAGACACATTATGCCAACTCGATGGAAGGGCCGTTGGATTCACAATACGAACTCAAGACGCTAAAGTCCGGTACTCTTGACCCATAAGACTCATTGGGACATTGGTGTACACAGCGACTGCGTCCCACACTGTCCATAGTATGAAACACGCACATCAGGTGCATTTCGGACATTTATAGGAATCGCTATAACACATCGTGAAGCCGCAAGAATCCACTGTGCTGAGAGCAGGTGTGAAAGCATCTACAAATCCGTTTCCGGATAGGGCGTCGCCGTGTTCCAACTTCTGATCCACCGGTATTGACGCTGATTCTTACTCAGTTTCTGCTGCAATGCGGAATACACGAGGACGAGGAGCATAAATTGAAAGGCTAACTCGTTCCGGGTTTCTTCGCTACTCCTCTCCACAAATGCTCAACGTTGGGGAGTTCATGTTCGCGTCCCGAGGAGAAGGTGCAGGGAGGTGCTGAGGTGACCACGCAGAGAGATCAGCGTGACACCAGTGCGGACCTGAGTGCGGTGATCCGTTGCATTCAAGAAGGTTCCGAGGAATAGCTCTATCCACTTGCCAAGCATGGACGCTCTTCTGTCACAGCTTTAAGAGCGTAAGATACACCTACATGAACGCCAAAACTTTTTTCGGACTGTCCTGTCACTCGTTAGACATTTAGCATGGTTTTGGATATGCTTCTGTTACCTATTTACAAAGTTTTTTCGGACTTTTGGAGGTGTTGTGTAGAGTGGAACGCGTTCTTATCTTGCATGTATCATGATTGCGGAAGATAGCACACCCTCGGCTCAAGGAGAGTAATGATGGAATCCGCGTAAATATTCCGGTTTGGAAACATATATTGTGTTTTGTAACTGTGAGAAGTGTGAAGGGTCAAAAGGAGGCCGGGCAAAGATAAAGAGGTTGCTTCCGTACCACGAGGATTGGGCTTGCGCCATAGGCCGCTCGAACCTTTCTCTCCTTTTCTCTCTCCTTTCACGAACACGCACGGCAACGTCGGGCACAGCGGCGACGACAGCAACCATACGACGATGACCATGGCCTTAACCATGGCTCTACCAGCCGTCACAACAACCATTCTACCCTTCTTCATCCTCAGAGTTGTATCTCCTGCACTTGTATTACTCTCGACCTTGCTGATCATTCCAGCTCGTCCTTCTCCTCCCCAATCCCCATCTCCCATAACGTCTGTCGTTGTCGCTACTCGCACTCCCCGTCGCGCTGTTATCCTTGCTTTGCTTTCTCTTTTGTCTCTCACCTACCTTTCCGATGGTATTGTTTTTATCGTTTTTGTTGTTTTCCACAAATCGTGGCCCAGTCTCACTGGGACCGAAATCGGTGCTCTCGAAGGTGTCATCGCGTTTGCTGGTTTGGCAGCGTTGGGAACCTGGAAGGACGTCCACGGTGTCGATGTCTGGAATTCTAAAAGACTCAAGTTGGGTCTCGGTGGATCTTTGGTGCTCGATATCGCACTAGTTGTGTTATACGGTCTGACTTTCCAAAGTGAGTTCCTTATTCTTCATGATTGAATTCTGTTGACGACTGTTCGTGTGACCAGATCCCTTGTCTATCAGCTGGCTGTTGTACCTGGCCGTTCTCGCATTCCGAGTTCTTCTCCTTGTACCCCTTCTATTTGCTATCACACACCCACATGTCGCATACCTTGCTGCTGAATCAGAGGATGCAGAGAATGCAACAGACTCGAGCCTTCTCCTTCCGTCCTCAGAAGGTGCAGCAACTTCAGCTGGACTTTCGACTCATACCGCCGAGGCCAGCAAGTATGGTACATTCCGTCATTCGCGTTCTTTGTTCCCTTCCGCCTCGAGTCCTACAACTCGCACTCCAACACCAGCACCTTCCGCTTCCAGGGTCCCCCAGCCCAAGGTGAGTTTTAGAGTTGCTGACTGACGTATGTGGTGACTAATTTACACCATCGTAGCGCAAGGCAGTGCCGGAAGACCCCAAGGACGAAGTCAACCCTGATCCGTCCTGGAGTGAACTGTACGGACGTTTGAAAAGAATTACTCCTTACCTATGGCCATCAAAAAGTCGCGGTTTGCAATTCCTTGCCGTCAGTTTTTCTTGACATTTGACGTCATTTGTGTTGAAATCACCTGACTTTTGTTACTATAGTTCCTATGTGTCTTGCTTGTCGTTGTCGGACGTGTTGTCAATGTCCTCACGCCTGTTAGTTTGGCAAGGGTTGTACAGATATTCGAACAAGGCACCAAAACCTCCCCATGGCCATACCTCCTCGGGTATGTTGGCCTACGATTCCTCCAAGGCACTGGTGGACTGGCTGCCCTTCGTGATGTACGTCAGGAGCCTCATTTTATGTGTTTTGGAAACTTACAGGATGGTGTTTAGCTTCTTTGGATTCCCGTCATGCAATATTCCGATCGAGGTAAGCTTCAGTGGTACTGATATAATGTCCATAGCTAATGTTCTTTACAGAAATGTCTCAGCTCTCGTTCACGCATCTTCTTCATCTTTCCTTCGCTTTCCACACCCGACGCAAGACAGGCGAAATCCTACGAATTTTGGATCGAGGTGCTGCAATCAATCAGACCTTGGAAATCATCCTATTCAACATCATCCCGACTTTCTTCGATATTATCATCGCATTGATCATGTTTTCCATTTACTTTGAATGGGTTCTATCTTTCGTCATTTTCATTGTAATGTTTGCGTACAGTGAGTACCTTCGCGGTCATGCGCGCAACATTGGCTAAATATCTGCTCTTTTACAGTCGCTTCTAGTGTCATTTTGACCCGATGGCGCACAAAGATACGCAGACAGATGAACGAACGTGATATTGTACGTTATTCAACATGTTCCTTGAACTCTTTGCGATGATTTACATCCATTTAACAGGTCACGCGAGGCATTCACACTGATTGTTTACTCAACTATGAAACTGTGAAATACTTTGGTGGTGAAGAACATGAGTTAGGTCGTTACCGTGATTCAATCAACCAATATCAGACTTTGGAATACCGAGTCATGGCTGCCCTCAACTTGCTTAACCTGGTCCAAAACTTCATCATCGTATGTTTTCGTCATTATTATCACTCGACGCACGTGTTAAATTTCCATCATCTTTAGACTCTTGGTCTTCTGGTCGGATCTATGCTTGTCGGATACCGTGTTTCTACTGGCGAGGCTGAGGCCTATGATTTCGTGTGGTTCATTACCTATTTGGCTCAAGTGAGGCGTTTCTGTCTTCATAATTCATATTATGTCTAACATGCGATATACCAGCTCTATGGCCCTCTCAACATGTTGGGTTACATCTATCGCTCTGTCAATCAATCGCTCGTCGATACCGAGAAACTTCTGAAGCTTCTCAACGAGCCCACGGAAATTAATGACAGGCCAGGAGCGCCTGATCTCATCGTCGAGGACGGCGAAATCGAATTCGGTAAGTTGGAATCTTCCTAACCGAGCGTATCCAAATTTACGTTGCTATTTCTAGACAACGTCAACTTCTCCTACGATGGTCGCAATACTGCGCTCAAGGGTGTTTCCTTCCGTGTTCCTAAGCATTCATCAGTTGCCCTGGTTGGTGAATCCGGTTCTGGAAAGTCGACCATTCTCCGTCTGCTGTACAGGTTCTACGACCTCAAGGAAGGCGAGGGACGTATTTTGATTGACGGCAAAGATATTCGGGATGTCACTCAAGCTTCGCTCCGTAAAGCCATTGGTGTGGTACCTCAAGATCCGGTTCTCTTCAACCACAGTATTGCCTACAACATTGGGTACGTAACAAAAACTCTCCTCAGCTTAACAATAAGCTTGACCTAACCATATTTGTCTATATAGATACGGCAAGTTCGGTGCCTCGAGAGACGAGATCGAAGCCGCCGCTGGGGCCGCCCAACTCCACGACAGGATTATGAGTTTCCCTGATGGCTACGAGACCAAGGTCGGCGAGCGTGGTATACGTCTGAGCGGCGGCGAGAAACAACGTGTAGCAATTGCTCGTACTATGCTGAAGAACCCACCTATCCTGTTGCTGGACGAGGCTACGAGGTAGGTTTGCTTCCAGCGGTTTACAGCGGAGCGCCGCTAAACACTTGACTTACAGCGCGCTCGATACGTCTACTGAGAAGGACATCCAGAAGGCGCTCCTGCATTTGCAAGAAGGCCGGTCGTCTCTTTCCATTGCCCATCGTCTTTCCGTGAGTGTTTCTCGAATTCTGTACCCCCTTACTTCCATTCACTGACGAGATACATCTAGACCATTGCAACCGCTGATCTGTACGTATCCCCATTGTCGTATCGCTGTCATGCCGTTGTCTAATTTGCCTTTTTAGAATCATCGTCCTCAAAGATGGTCAAATCGTCGAACAAGGTACACACAGCGAGCTGCTTGCACTCGATGGAATGTTTGCTTCGATGTGGGCAGATCAGGTCTCATCCTCAGATGGTGCATCCTCCCACAAGAAGGATATCACTGGATATAGTATGAACGAGGAACACACCAAGACTGAACAAGACACAGCTGAATTCGCGCCATTGGAAAACGCACAGGTGACGACTGGTGCCGCGGAATCCACCGATGCCGATGGTCAGCAAGCTGAAGAAATAACGATTGAGCCCACGGCAGAAGTCTCCGAAGCTGCGCCCAATGCGCCTGCCGAAGAAACTGAAAGTGCGGCACCGGTTGCGTTCCCTTCCTCAGACAGCGGGCCGGAGATAGCTACTGCTACTGTATTCCCTGCTTCGACTTCCACCCCAATCTCCTTCCCTGTATCTGATAGTCCTCGTCCGGCACCTATCGCGTTCCCTGGTTCTGTTGATGACACAGCGTCTCAGCACGCTCCTTCCCTGGCAGACCGTGCGACGAGCCCAGGCGTGACGTTCCAGAATGTGGCCACACCGCCTCGAACCGGAACACCTGACGTTGAGCAAGATGGAAAGAGGAGACGAACGCTATCGACCCAAGGAATGCAGAGACTCGCGAGAAGAATTTCTCTCTCCGGTCGTCGTCAGGGCTCAACTTCAAATATCTTGACAAGTGCTATCCAGGGCTTGAAGCGTGAGGGTACATCGACTTCTAAGGACACTGACAGCGCCAAGGGTTCTGACAGTATTCGGGCCTCGACTGATGCGCCCAGAGACAGCCCTGCCGGGAGCCTGCAAGGAGACGTAACAAAGTCACCTAAGCTGAAGAAAAAGGAAAAGAAGCGCAAGAGCACAATTGGCTGATTGCTTGTTTCTTCTGACGAATTGTGACGACTTTTATGAACGATTTTTGTATTGTAGTAATGTGTGCGGACGAGCATCGGTGCTTTCTCTACACCTAGTCCAATTCAGACCACATCATTCCGTTTTTCCCATCCTCTGACTTCCATTTTCCATTCCATTCCCCTGTTTTGGTTCTGGCATTTTCACAATTTCACAAGTTGATTTCATCTTCCTGTACTGTGCATATGTGTTCTGTGTTGCAATATACCTCGTAGACTGGATGGTTGGCAAGGCTGCTGTTGGGAACTGCCATAAGGAATGATCTTTTGGATTGCGGGAGATGACTACGTCGCGGGATTGCTGCACCAGAGCTGGCCCCAGAGCGGGGGATCGAAACACCGCTCGAATAAGGGCTCAATCAAGGCCATGGCAGTTCTAATGCCGCTTGTCTAGCGCCTCTTCTCGGCGAGAATTCAAGGTTCAAGTTCCGGTAGCGGGGTCCGAAAAAGGGTATAAGAACTGGACCCTCCGAGCTTTTCCTGCTTCCCATCTTTCCTCCGTCCCTCTCGCAAGGCTCTCCGGTTCCGGGTTTTGTGTTTCCAAGTTTCAAGTTATCAAGTTCCCAGTCTCGGTTCTGCTGTATCATTATGTCTACCAAAGTTTACGTTGGGTCAGTTTGCGTCGCTGTCGTATCCCGCTATATGCGGGTGCCCCTATTTCCCTGGAAGGTTTCCGTGACTGATAGAGATATTGTTTGCTGCATGTAGAAATTTGAGTTGGAATACAACGGATGACTCTCTCCGCAATGTCAGTTTTGATTCCCACCGCGGCGACTGTAGTGGTCGTCGTGTCTGTTTTATCTGTCTCGTTGTCTGATGTGTTTTGTGTTCTCGTGCTGTGCACTTTTAGGCTTTCGCGGATTTCGGCCAGATTCTCGATGTACGCTACTCGTTCATTTTTTCCTTGAGCCCTGTTCGCAATGTTCTCGCAAAAAGACCAAAGCGTTCGAGTTCGGCTAATAATGAGCAATTGTCCTGATTTATTTTTCCGGCTTTCTAGTCGATCGTGATGCGCGATCGCGATACTGGTCGCTCTCGTGGCTTCGGTTTCGTCACCTATTCTTCCGGCCAAGAGGCTCAGGCTGCCATCTCTGGTCTCAACGACCAAGAGCTCGATGGCCGTCGTGTCAAAGTTAACCTCGCTAACGCCCGTGGACAGGGTGGTGCCGGTGGAGGTATGTCGCGTGCTTTGGCTTAAGTAATAAGCAATGTTATGTTGAGTGCTAAACCCAGGTTATCAAGGTGGAGGAGGCTACGGCGGTCAAAGCGGTGGTGGCTTCCAAGGTGGAGGAAGTGGTGGAGGCTACCAAGGTGGAGGAGGAGGCTACGGTGGCTACTCTCAAGGTGGCTACGGTGGCGGCCAGGGTGGCTATGGCGGAGGCCAAGGTGGTTATGGTGGTGGCCAAGGCGGCTACGGTGGAGGAGGATACTAAAACATTCCTCTCCATTACCTCTCAGTATGTTGATACCTATCCTTGTCGTTGCTTTTGCTCATTATCTTTCACAGCTTTGAGTTCCTCGTCGGCCGCTCATTGCTCATCCGTTGAGGATGCATTTTTTCTTCTCTCGTCTCGTTGCTCTCATGTCTCATCATGACCCACTCATCCACACCTCTCCTTACCACTACCCGTCGTTATCGCTCTAGCACTCGTCGTATTTGTCTTTGGCTCTCGTTTCTGGTCATCGGTTATTACAATTCGGCCTGTACTTGTATCTTTTCGTTGTCGCCTTGTTCCCCCCTATCCTACGTGCCGTCTGTGGGTGGGTGTGTGTCGTGTATTCTTGCTAGTATTACTCTGTATCATCATACGTATCGAAGTATATGTGATTTTACCTTGCTGGTTTCTTTTGCCTTACCAAATGAGCGTCCCATAAGTTTCTGTTGTAAAATGGAGAGGGGTAGAAGTGCATTTTCGGGATGATCTTCTTCAAATTCGGCATTCATTTGACACATGGTCCCTTCCCGCAAGATAACCACATTGCATTCAACGATATCACGCTGGCTCATGGCGTGGTGAAGTCGCGTCAACCTTCTGGTACTACACGCCCTATACACGTCGTTCCGCAGCGCTACCTCGAGGCGTTCTGACATTCAGTCGGATTCGGGTCTCGGCGACCACCATTAGTATAGCAAGTGCTCTTCTCCTTCAGCTTTATTTCCACCGCGTCTGAGAGCCAGGTGATCGTGAATGCAACCTCTTCCTAGCCGCGTTTTCAGCTAACGACATTTGAGATAGAAGTTGATAGCCGCCTGTGTTTTTTTCGTTGGCATTCAAAATAACGAATAACATTTTAGGACTAGCCTCCCTTGAAGGCACCCACACCAGCAATGCCGCTGACTCCTGAATGTAACGTATTTGTCCAGAAGCTGACGGCATATTGGAAAGTCTCTATGGCGTGTGTGTTCTAAACGGAAAGAACAAATCACCCCTCACCGTTCAGCGCAGATTGTCGAGAAAAGGGTTGCAATCTGGGTCGATCTGTGTAATCTGGTAATCGGAAGGGGGGGGGGGGGGGGCATGACCTATCATGTCTCCTGCCCAACCCTGCACCGTGGAAGCTCGACGGTTATGGCGCGGAGGAATGGGAAGTGGATATAAGAACAGCTGACAGCTTGCCTTTCCTGATACTCGACCCTCTTCCTTCGTCAGGTTCTAGGTCTGTTATCAGCCCACGCTCGGTGGGCCATCCCTTGTTACTCTTCCCCTCGCTAGTCTGGTCCTACGTTGTACCTTGCTTTGAGTAGTGTTCGTCGAGATGTCCAAGTTGTATATCGGGTGAGTACCGTTGTGTTGCTTTGACTCCCAGGCCCTGCTGGTTATTTAAAACCCGGAGAAGCTAACGGCTTGATTATCTGTTTAATTAGAAATTTGAGTTGGAACACGAACGATGATAGCCTTCGTGCTGCTTTTGCCGACTTTGGGGCCATAACTGATGTATGTTACACATTTCTGGCGTGCCTACCCTCGCTGACGAAGTATTTCCGCCGCTGCTTCTGTTTCATACCCCTCACCCCTTATCGTCATATTTGCGTCGCTTAGTCGATCGTCATGCGTGATCGCGAGACGGGTAGATCCCGTGGTTATGGGTTTGTCACCTACGGCACTGCTGACGAAGCAAATGCTGCAATCGACGCCTTGAACGACAGTGAGCTTGATGGTCGTAGAATTCGAGTCAGCCTTGCTACTGGACGAAGTGGTGGCGGAGGCGGAGGCGGAGGTGGAGGTGAGTCTTTTGAGTTCGTGTCCCATCGATGGGATGCTTGAAGAGTCTATGTACTCACACGCTTTGGCATGTAGGTTACGGTGGAGGGGGATACAGCGGAGGAGGTGGAGGAGGTTACGGGGGTGGCGGAGGAGGAGGTGGATGGTAATCGACTGGTCATTGTCATTGCATAGACCTGAGCCTACCTCTGGCCCATGCTTCGCCACTCTTTTCTGGTGTTCCCACCACAGCTTTCTTGTTCATCGCTTCGTACCCACTCTGCTTGTTTCGCTTTCAGAATTCTTGAGAAAACTAGGCCCTTGCTGTAACTACGCCTCGTGTATTGATATCCTACCATTTACGAAGCCATTTTTTCACACTTGAGATCAACAACTTTAGCGGTCTGGCCGTAAATGGAACTTTGTGGCAGTTCTCAATCCTGCGATTGACCGTGATAGAGTAAATGAAAAAGGGGTCTGTCTGTGATGCCCCCGAGGCTATGCGCCACACCGTACAGTTACGTTACGAGTGCAAGGTTCTCGGATGCGGCAGAGTACAATTCAACATGTAGACATAAAAGGATAGACTCTGATGCGTAGAAGCACCGGTACCGTTAGCAATACATTCTATTGAGACTATCATTGGCGACTCGAGATGACGTTTATGGTTCCCAGAGGCGGAGATGTCAGCGAGATTCTCTATAGTATGGAGAGGGTCGTGGCTTACTATATGACTGTCCAACAAACTTCTGACATGGAACTCGACTCGTCATGGGAAGATCAAGGCCAATACGAATATTTCTGTGGCTGAGAGAGCATCATTAAGGGAGCTGATTGAGCTTGCAACGTGCTTCGGCTAAGAAATGGAATTTCAAGGATTTACAAGAATGCTCGCGGGTAGTAATGATGCGGTGTTTGCAAGAAGGTGCAAAGGAAGAAGAGGCTGTGATCAATGTCCAATGAATACAAGGGATAGTGTGATAATTGCCAGGATCCCGAAGAATATCTGCCAATATGAGCATGAGTCGCCGCCGCGGCAAGCACGAGGCCTGTGATGACGCTTTGGCCTTACTATTTTTGGCCGATGAGCGTCTAGAAATAATAATCCTTTTTGTAGACCCCATCGTCAACGACAACGACGAGAACATGTGTAATGTCGAGCACAAGAGCGATGGTCTTGGGGGTACATGCAATGGCTACCAGCTGAGTGGCAGCATGTGAACATCCAGACACTCGATATCAGCAAGGAGACGCCCGATGACTGCCGCCTCCGGGTTTCCGAGTGGCTGCACGATTTGTTCAGAACTATCCTAGGATTTTATACACAGGAAAAATGTGAGTGGCGAGCGAGTATATATTGGGGCCTTTCTGATCTTACCATCATCGGAACAGGTGAAGCGATAAGTGCAAGGAGAGGAGCCCTGAGATTAGGGTTTCCCATAGCCGAAGTGTGGACCCACAAGACCAAGCAGCACTGTTTGCATACTCGTATAAAGTCGAACGCGATTATCCCACGTGAACCTCTTTTCCAACCACCTCCTCGTACACCGCTATCGCCCTCCACGTCGTCCGTCGCCCCCACCATCGCTCTTCCCAACATATCGCTACAACAACCCTCGCACAACACTATACCATGGATCCCGGATCCTCCGCCATACCAGGCCCTTCGGTGGCTTCCCGACCGTCGCAGGCGGGCAAGGCGAAAAAGACAAAGACCTCGAAACAGAAGAAGAGCTACGTACCCCGTCCTATGAACGCATGGATGATCTACAGGAAAGCAAAAGCGGCGGATATGACCGCGGCACCGGCTACACGAAGAAGTCTCAGTCGGAGCTGTCTCGAGACATCTCCATAGCGTGGAAGTCCGAGTCCAAAGTCGTTCGGGATCATTACGAACGACTCGCCGCGATTGAAGCACTCAATCACAAGACAATGTATCCTGACTACAAGTATCAACCCATGTCGAAGGAGGATAAAGCACGACAGAAGGAACTCGACAAACGGGAGAAACAGATCGAGAAGGCAGCACAAAAGAAGTCAAAAATCCCCGAATCTTCTCCAGCGCCGCTCCCCATGCTCGGCCACCAGGTTCCATACCATCTCGCTGCCCAACATGCGTCCATGGGACCATCCCCACCGTACTCGACAGGTTCGTTGCCTTCAAGTGCATCAACACCCTCTACCTCCGGCGAGGCATATGACTCTGCTGCGAACTCCAATTCGAGCCTCTGCTCGTCTTCCACGAGCTATACTTCATCACCTCCGACATCCGACCTGCCTCAGTTTGCGATGCCTCCTGATGATCACTCAACCCCATCCACCATTGTGCCCGGCTCGACATCAACTTCGCGGGTACCATCATCGAGCAGTGTTATGTATCATCCAAGTCCTTCTGCATCGACACCGGTCGATCCTCCTATGCAGTACGAGTGGCATGTGTCTGAAGGACCGTTCTCTGCTCCTGAACCAATTGTGGAAAATGTTTCCGACGCGTTCGGCGCTGATCACGCGTCAGAAGACGCGTCGCAACAGCCACTCTATTCCGAACGATTCCAATTTGAGGACTTCCTTAACCCGCCTGAGAATGAGCAATTGCCGGTATGTCTTTCCCCAACCCTCCCAATGAGGCGAATGTTTGACATAGATTACGCCACACAACAGGACGTACTTAATCTCGATCTTCCCGTACTTGGCTTGTCAGGACCATGGCCTGAAGCAATGAAACTGAACACTATACTGAAGGAAGGGTGGGATCAATCAGTGTACACCTTGCCCGACATCAACGTTGACTTGGACGCTGCAACTTCACTCCAAGTGAACGTGATACCGAGTGAGGGCAACAACCCTTCAGTTTGTCGGCCCAAGATGAAAACGAGCTGACTGCATACCTGCAATCGATTGCGGCCCCCGATTTCGACCCGAATTTCGAGTTTGATTTCATGGGTCAGGATCAGCAACAACAGCCATTGACGGAGTCGATGAACATGTTCTCGTTCGAGAATCCCTCCGATCCCTCCCATCAGTACTTGCAGTTCGATAACTCCCAGTTCTACCCGCCCCAGATGCTGGAATCCGAAGTTCAACAACAACACATCGACCCATCGCAGTTCATGGTCTCAGCGCCCGTAACATCGCAATACGCCTCGAACAACGCATCTCCTGCAACACCAGCTGTTGATTCAACAAGTTCATATACCCCTCCTCCTGGAGCCGCCCGTGCTGGTGCGCGTCGTGTGGCCGGAAGCTGGCGACCGCCACCTCAGTTCTTGGTACCGACACCTGCTGGTACCCCCCAATATCTCTCACCAGCACCTTCAGCTCCGTGGAGCGGCCTCTCAACAAACTAGAAAGCAAGATCACCCACCCTTCCAAATCCAATCGACCGAATGAAATATCATGAAATTGTTACCTTTGCACAGCTCCTCGTCAATCCAAGTCTATCTCGCAACTCAATCTCGAATCTCCAATGTTATCTCTCACAATCTCAATCGACCCTTCTTCGCTCTTCACTTGTAACATGTTAACGCTGCTTCTCGATTTCTCTTCCAAGTTTGTTTTATCTAGCATCGCCGCCGCCGTCGCTATGTCATCTCGCTCTCCCCCCGAAGTTTCCTTTCCCCATTCACGTTTTTTCTTTTGGTCTCATTGGGTGACACCTATTTGCTCTCGTCGTCGTCGTCTGCTATGTATATATCTTCTGTGTTTGTCATTCCCCCCTCCACGATGTTTACCCCCACTGCGTTGACTGTTCTACATCTTTAATTGCTCCATCTCCCATTGCATCATTTTAATCCTCTTTCTGACTGTTTTCTTTGCTTCCTTTCCAATGCTTGCCCATCATACCTCCGTCGCCGTCGTCCATCCTAGATTACCCCAAGCTCTCATCGATATCGCCACCACGTTTTACGCCTCCTGCCATCAAGAATCAAGTCGCTACACCCTGCAAATGTTTAATACGCATCTAGACGATGTGTTTTTGGTATGCCTGACTATCTTTTCGACTATGTTTCTACAATCTAATAGTTGTCTGATCTAGGGCTCGCTTTTACAAAACATCCTATTGTTTTTTCAAAGGATTTTTTCATCTGTTTTACCGCTATCTCTCATCGAAATGTACGCTATCCTGCCCTCGGGGTCATTCGTCAATGTGACATTGTACTCTCACCAAGGGACTATTCATTATTCTTAATCCTATGTCTATCCTCTACTCTCTGTTTTTCTCTCGTCATTGAATACACTAACAGTATTCCACCTTACACGTTCCCGCGATCTCCGTGAATTCGAGATGGTGATCGATTTCTCAAGGTATCCATGGATCAACGCTAACCATGGGTCTCCAGGTGCATTTTCTGGGGACGGACCTGCCCCGAATTTGGTTCGCCTTGTACTTTGAAACGTGATCCTTCAAACATGTGGACCTACATTTCCTGATCCATCCCCCTCCGTTGTCATAAAACGAGGTACGCGGACTGTTGGAAAAGTTCCGCATAGCAAATACTCCGCAGATAGTTGAGCTCTTCATTGCTTCTGGGCTTCTTGTCCATTGTGCTCGTGGGCCGTGGAGGATTCGGTTATGATTCTTTCATTGTCCTCTCGGCGTCTTCAAGGGGTAAGCGCCCCCATCTATCACACATGTTTGGCAAGCCGTTGTTGACAAGCCATCTCTATCTTCTCTATCTCTGTTCTGGACGTTCATTTAGAGGTTCTAAAGTTTGTGCTCGCTCTAAATGCGTGTTCTCGAGCATGGTCCGCTCCGTAGCGTCTTTGGAAGATGATCAATAGCCCGGGTCTCCCTCCCAACTCTATTAGAAGATCTTCGCAGGTGTGATGCCGTGCAAAGGATGTCGATCGGAACACCATTCGACTACGATATACATCGATGGGAGCTACTGAGGAAGATCATTACGACGGATATCGCGATATGTTGCGTTGTTCATTCCGAGGATATGATCGGTCGCAAAAGATTGTTTCGATCCAAATAGCGCCGTTGTGACAGAAATCATAGAGCGTATGATTATACGTATGATTATAGAAGGTACCCCATAACCTCGAGCCACACTTTGACTCAATGACAAGTTCCAATCCTTCTACTGAGCAAGGTGACGAAACATTACTTCGTATTACCACTGACTTCTATGACGGTAGAGCTTCTTACAAGAGTTGCCCACGCTTGTTTTGGTATTTAACTGTGAGTGTCTTGTGTAGTATAGGAAGGTTTATTTGATAACAAATACTGCGTTGAGTCTAGATGGGAATTTATGTTTTCCCTCGACTTCGAATGGTCGTACATAACGTGCAAACAACCATTTCGCCTACCTATGGTAATGTCCCCATGTGCGATTCTTTACACAAACCCACGACCGACGGCCACACTGCTATCATGAGCGTACTATTCTCTGATGGCTTGGTCTACTTTGTTGTGGTGTGAATCTCGTTATTTCTTTTGCGACACCCCTCCTGCTAAATGGAATTAGGCTCCTGGCGAACTTGAGTTGTACTGTCATGCGGACTCTCAATATAAACCCGATGATGAATTCAGTGTGTACTATTCCAGCGACTTCTGTTTGCGCGGTAGGTCCTGTTATACTTCAGCTGACTCATGCGACCAACCCTATGAGACAGATCGCCTCGACGCGAATTGTACGACGTCTAGTCGGATGCCAGAATAACCCTCCAGAGTTTTGGTGAGTTTCTTGTTCAGCCAAGAGATGGCTGTAATTGATTGGCATGTGCAGCTACTCTAAACCCGTGATCGGCGGGGCTGACAAACAAGTGCATTCCCAACCCAGTTTCCCATGTCAAGAGCTTTCTTTACCAGTTTCGAGCACGGGTAACCAACCGGAAGCGTAAATGTCAGGCAAGTAAGCATATTATTCTCCACCAATTCTATATAATTATGAATGGACCAGCTAGAACTCGATAATTGTATACCTAAATTACCAGGAGCAGAGTCAATGGCAGGGTTTGCGTTACAAATTGCAATCACAAAACAACAAATCACGGAGCATTACTCTCACAGATCATGCACGAAATCGTAAGCTGATCTAGAATGCAAAAATGGGGAGACTGTACTAGCTATCCAAGGAGTACGCAACTTGAAGACAATTATACTGAACACATCGATCAATACACCAACGCACCTGCAGCGAACCTATCGACATAGCAAGCTAATGTATGAGTCCCATCCATAATCCAATAGCCTTGCGAAACGCTGATACTCTTCAAAATAATAATGTGTATTTTTTCAACGACTAGCGACTAGGGTACCACCATCGAGCTGTCGTAGCAAAATTTAGCACTTGAGCCTGAGTAATATCCGAGCAAATGAGTATACTCACAATAATAGTTGCGCCAGACACATAGCTTCCCGCTCTCGAAGCTAGGTATATGAGGGTACCAACAATATCATCTTCACTTCCGCACCGTCCTATGGGAACCTTGTCTTTGTTGACCAAGCTATCCGAGGTATCGACGCTATTGAGTTCCGACGGAATATTCCCAATGGCGACCGTATTGACACGAACGCCTAATTTTGTGAAATTCGAAGCTAGGCTCTTTGCGATGCTTTCAGCTGCAAATTTGCTCGCGGTGTAAATATGCAGGGGGGCGTCGCTTGAGATGTAGAAGGCGGAGATGGAAGTGTTAACAACGATGCAGCCTCTGCCTTCTTTGAAACCACCGTCCTTCCCCGCTCTGGCAAGATAGGGGAGAAAAGATGCAGAAAGCAGCTACGATAGAAGGTCAGAAATGAAACACGCGCATCTATTAATATTGCTTACTTGAGTTGCAGAGGCATTAATAGCAAAGTGTTTGGACCAGTCATCGTCTGACGCCTGTAATAAAGCGTTACTAATTTGTTCGGGATTTGCTTGATCTGTAGGCCAGACACCTTCTTTCGCTGAGATACTAGCATTGCTGAATAGCAGATCCAAACAAATGTTGGCATCTATTATTCCCGCAGCTTTCTCTTTCTCAACGAAGGAAGCGGTGATCTTTTGACAGCCTTCAATGGTGCTAACATCCCCGACAATAGGGATGATAACTCCAGGAGCAGTCGTTGTCAGCTCTTCTAGTTTTGTAACACGACGGCCGACGATATATACACGTGCTGCGCCGTGCTCAGCGAGACCTTTTGCAGCGAGATTGCCTATACCAGAGCTACCTCCGGAAACGAGAATAACACGGTTAGATATCGAAAAGAGACTTGATAGCATAGTATAGGGCTGACGGGAAAGGAAAGGGTTATTGGTATTTGACTGGTCGGACTTTACTACCTTTATAGCCTCCGGGGGGCATATAAAGGTATCCACGGCGTCATAGCGGTAAAACCAGCCTAAGGCGTATCAGGTCCAAGTGGGTTGGTGTTCGCGCTGCCTTAATCAGCACCATAGTACATGCGGATCGCATGTAAGGAGCACAATACTCAACTTGACACGAAGCTCTCAGGAGTGTGCTGTGCCAGAGTGGAGCGTGGCGGTGGTGGGTGCCATGAGCCCAATTAGGAAACATCGATGGCGTACGGTGACCGTCGCACAAAAGAGTCGAAGAGTAAGCAAAGTATGACGACCTCTAAAGGGTTGAATGAATGTCAGTGACCTTCTACAGATCGAAAATTCTTACCGTATGTATTGAGAAAATGCGAGTCACGGTTTCTGTCCTTCAAAAGGACGAGTTCCAAAAATTATTGCCTCCGAACATGACATGACGCATCCGTGAATAAGATATCCTCGGCAGCCCCATCAGCTGAGACGAGTCCAATAGAAGTTTGTGCGGTATTACTAGATTTGCCCCCACCTGAACACGTAGAGAGGAAAGGACCAAGACGAACAGTAGCGCATCTCTAGGGGAAGCAAATATTCCCAAGGAGAGTCTATTCAACGCCCTTCCCGCCCACCAAGCATGCACATAGCGAGTAAGCCTCACAGTCATCGACCATCACAATAACATCCGAGCCTCAAAGAGACATCATCGGGACGATGTCCTACGAGGTGGAGTGCCCTCTAAACGGATCGATGATGCGTGGATGTCGAAACTCCACGGGATAGTGGGACGCGAAGCGATGTCTCTCATCGAACTGACCAGATGAAAAACACGATTTTTGTGTTTGGTGTGTTCCTTCTGGTGTACATGGTCAGAGGCAAGACGATGAAGGCAGGAGTGAAGAAATAACCTGATGATGGCACGTGCTGGTCGCTGTAAGTAGTCCGCATTCAGGTGGGCGGATTAGAACAAGTATTATGATTATCACGACTGAGCCTTCTGACCGATATCGCTCTCTAACGGCACACCAAGAAATCTTCAATAACATGAAGCACTAGAGACGCATTCAAGTCATTTCTCCATATATGTCGTATCATTTAGATGATCGACAATAAACCTATCCAGATTTGGAAGGTCCTTAAGTACATGTAAGAAAAACAAAGTATATTGTCTATATGGATATAACCGTACATAGCTAGTCAGTAATACCTCACAAATCAAGGGCCCTATATACACATTGGGCTGTTTCACGAAGAAACAAGTTTGAAAAATTGTGGTACCACCACAGACCAAGAATAGTCTGAATTGAGTTTCGCCAGGTAAACAAGTACCATGGCGAGCCGCGAAGGACACTCAAGGATATATATCAGATCACCACAGCGACATCCCTCAACAGGAGCATTTCAGGATGCGCAAACGCTAAAGTTCCTCATACGTCTTTCTAACCTGGATACTGTAGAATGCTAGGGCGAGCCATTAGCCGTGAAAACGATGAACGCGTTCCGTGAGATGGTTGACAACCAGCACCCCTCTCAACAAGAAGACAATGCGGAGTCCTGCTTCAGGTCTCCACAAAGCAACGTGATAATGCAAGTCAACTAGTGAATCCAGTGACGGATATATGGCAGTTGGCAGGAGCGAAGCTAGGTCACGGCATGGCAGCGGCAAGCGCAATGGATGGATGCAATAAGTGCGATGAAGAGGCAGCAAGGCACTAGCATGGAAATGGCAAGGCATGATGGCAGGAGGCGACAAAGCGCAGCGGGAGGATTGGCAGAGCCAACACAGGCAAGATAATGCGGAGGCAGATGCGTGCGTACGAGTGTCTCGTATAATGCAGGTAATGGAAGCGTGCAGATTTGCGAGGTGGTGCATACATCAGAGGCTCTCCTCGTTGTAGCACCGGAGTACTGGGATGCCGAAGCAAAACAGTGAGCCAGGTAGGAACGCGATAGAATATACGTCGTGGTGAGATATGTACCCAAACTCGGCGGGAGGTTTCAAAGCATCGACATTCTGTGCCCTCAACACGTCCAAACGACAGTGCTTCTTTGGGATACCGAATGGCGAGGGGTAGCAGAAGTGTGCTACCGTAGTAGCTGGTCCACCGCTAGGCTAATTACAGCCTTGATACACATCTCGGGCGTGTCGAGTGAGATATATTCAGAACTTGGCCCGCTCACGAAGAGGAGGACGAGAAGTCCTCTGTAGGGTGTGAGCATCGCGGCTTTTGACTGTGGTGGTGTAAGGAAAGGAGAACATACGTGTCAAACGTACAGGGATTAAATACTGTGACGTTACCGCCGATCGTGTTCGTGATTGGCTTGGCGAGTAGCACAGCATTCGCCTCTCCAAGTCCCCGTCCCGTCGGTACCAGGAGGTTATGAATGTATGAATGAGCTCAACCTGTTTGCGACGATGCTGATATGAAGCGACACAAGAAAGCAATACTAACTTTATCCCCAAGTCTTCACACGTCACTGCGCAAAATGCCAGGTCAGCAATCATGACTCTGTTCCTACTCATTTGTTCATTAGCTAGACTCGGAGCATATTACAGTTTCTCAGGCTTACCTACACTTCCAGAGGGACATAGTTCATTGTCACGCTGGAGACCAAGAGCAGTGAGCATATTGAATTAAAGCACGGAGCAGAATACAGTATAACTACTTGAAGTGAGTACAACAAAGATAACCTATTCTGTAACAATCAAGAGTTCCACGAAGAAACTATGAGGAAAAAATTGTGACCACCACAGACCAAGAGTAGTCTGAATCGAGTTTCGCAAGATACACAAAGTAACAGCGAGCCGCGAAGTGCACTAAAGAGTAAGCACCGACGGTGCTAGAGCAGACATCTTAGCACCGTACGTCAGATCCCCTCGTACGTATGTAACCCACTTAGCCATGGACTTGAAGTGAGCACAACCGCGATAAAGAAAATAACGTTGTGGTAGGGTACTACCCAACCTCTCGGTAGATTTCAACGGCAAATATTCTTGAACCCTCCACAGATTTGCACCATGCTTCGTAGGGTCATCAGGAGCAGCATGCCTTGGAGTGGGCTCGCGCTTGATGAGAGATACGCTGTTTTGCTGGTCTACCGGTCGGCCCATGAAGGCGGGACACATCTAGTGTGTACACAAAGGATACTCAGACCTTAGCCCGCTCACAAACATGAAGAGTAGAATCTTCTGTATGGGGTGAGCATCGCGGCTTTCGGACTGTGGTGGTTGGGAGAAAAGAAAACATACAGACACGTGGAGAATTTATGCACATGCTGTTTAAGGCAGGCCATCAAACCAGATCCCGAAGGTGTGTTCTGATTGGCTGATGGGCCAATAATCTGCAACTGGAAGTTACCTACATTTTGCACTCGGCAGGTTTACGTCGTGTAACTTAGGATACGTGCTCTTGTATGCGCTTTCTTGAACCTGATATGTTCTTGTAGAAAGGTACATCGTCATTTTCTGATGTCAACGACATGGTGCATCTCCAACATGCCTCGCTGAACGTCTCTCGGTGCAGAGATTCACCTCGGAATATTCTCGCCAATCAGAGTGAGAGAATCCTTCGCTCTTGGTGCCTCGCGAGCCGGAGATGCCTTCCAATGTTCAGTTTCTATGTCGACGCACCTAGCGGTCGTTGAGAGCAATCAGTCACCTTGTTTTGACGGGTCATTTGAGTTCTCTTCTGTCCGTGTCGATCACTGTCGTATGGCAACATGCGAAAAGTCGTAGATACAGCTGTCATGTAGATAGGAAGTTTTGTACACCTTTCTACCTAACCACGATTGCCTGTACTGTACCTTACCTTACTTGAGCCTCAATGAACTATGCAGTCCCTGTGATAGATCTAAGGGCTGAAACGGTTGCCGTGGTCGAATGAAGTGCGATATGATCAGAGGTAGACACTGCACCTGTCCGCCGACGCTGATGGCACACAGCGTATTGGATTCAGATTGTGTTCATCTCTGGGAGACAGTCCTGAGCTAGTCTGCTTCCCATTGGCACGTTTGTTGTATGATTGATGGACCAATCAATAGCTTTCGTGTGCCGACTGACCGCCTCTGCTACCCGCCAAACTCATCAAGCCCGTGAACCGCTCAGCCTGGATATAATCACTCCCGGCATATCCTTTCCACTCCCATATCGCTTTACCTCCTCTTACCCCGTTGTCTGGGGAACACCCAACTCATAACGTACTTATACTTGGTCCTTCTTGTCTTTTAAGCCCCTCTAATCTATAGATCTATACCCCTTCGCTTTTGCCTCCGTCTCTCCAACAACTTACTCTAGAGTCACCATGATGCCTGGTCTTTTCTCCCCGAACACTGACATATTCACTACACCACCAACAACGCCAACCGTTGCAGAAGAAATACGTCCCTCTCTCTCCAGACGACAGAGCAGGCCCTCTAGTTTGCGTATACAGCATTCTGCTGTCCCAGATATCATCCTCGATCACCAGACATCGCCCGAGCCATCTAATCAGACTCAAGGCAAAGGCAGCACCCCGTTAACGGCCACGCTGGCTTCGTATCACAATGGAGCCAATGGATCTTATGTCAATGGCTATCACCCGAATGGCCAGAACTCTTCGAGTTCTTCCCAGAACACACATCTTCAAAGCCCGTTCACGCAGGCGCACGGCTCAAGTCAGCAGGTGACATCTACCGAAGGGCAACCATTACGTTCACCACGACCTTCATCTGCCATGACTTCCCCCTGTTTCGTTCACTCGCAACTGCAAGGGCCGTCGTTCACCGACTGGCTCCAGAACACTCAAGCCAAAACGAATGGTTCAGGTTTGATCTCTAGTGGAAAACCATATATGCCGCACTACGACGGTGCTTCCGATTACAGCTACGACGGCAACGAACATCACCTTCAGTTAGATGAAGATGATTCGACTAGTAGCTTGACAAAGCACCTGGCAGAGACCGCTGTGGGCGTTCGAGAAATGAGCAAGCAACTCGGTGAGTACACCAGTTATTACTTTTGTATCTTGATGTCTGATCGACTTGTTCCCATGTCTCGTATAGGTCGAACTCGCGTACATTCCGTCATCCAATCTATCCTCATTGTTACAAAAGCCAGAGACAACAGGCTTATTAAGCTCACTCGAGAGCTTGCCCTCTACCTTATGTTGAAGAAACGACACAGTGGTAGAGGCATCATCGTGTGAGCTTCATCCCTTGACCCTCGCTCGATGCAGCACTCACTGTAGTCCTAAAGTTATGTCGACAATCAACTCAAGACATCGCGTCGGTTCGATGCTGCCGGAATCGAACGCGACTACCCCGAACTTTTCGTTCCATTCCCTCGACGAAGAGACTCTTCGTCATCTGCTTCATCTGCGAGCACCTTCGGAGATGTTCCTGCTCAGGGTCAGCTACGTTACTGGACAGCAGAAATGTGCAGTCGATCACCTCAACTATTTGATTTCGTGATTACGGTGAGCTTCCTTTCTCTTCCTCACTTCTCTAATTCTCGTATTCAGTGAAACTCACGCATATTCATATTCATCTTTAGTTGGGAGGAGACGGTACCGTGCTCTTCACCTCATGGCTGTTCCAGCGCATCGTCCCTCCAGTTCTCCCTTTCGCCCTTGGCTCCCTAGGTTTCCTCACCAACTTTGATTTCTCCGACCACCAAGCTGTCATGGACAACGTCATTGACTCCGGTATTCGTGTCAACCTCCGGATGAGATTCACATGTACCGTGTACCGCGCGGTGGCTCCAGAGAAATGTACGAAGCGACGGGCGGTGAAGAAGGGTGATACTGGTGAGATCTTGATGAAGAACTTGGAGAAAGGTGGATGGGAAGCTTTGGAGAGCGGGTATTATCCCTGTAAAGGAGGGGAAAGAGAAGACCAAGGATAAGGAGATCAAGTGCTTCACAACGAGGCCGGTCGAATGTTTCGAGGTGTTGAACGATCTGGTTATTGATCGAGGACCGAGTCCGTACGTCAGTTTGCTGGAGTTGTTTGGTATGTTCACAATTTCTCGCCTCTGTCCCATTATTTCATACTAACATATGTGAGTAGCGGATGACCACCATCTTACCACTGTCCAAGCTGATGGTCTTACTGTTTCAACTCCCACTGGCTCAACTGCATATTCAGTATGTTTTCTAGAGGTTATAGTATATATCTATGTTTACTAACACCTGAAATAGTTATCGGCCGGTGGTTCCCTGGTCCACCCCGAAATCCCGACTATCCTCATCACTCCCATTTGCCCTCACACACTGTCCTTCCGACCCATGCTTCTTCCTGATAGCATGGAGCTTCGTGTCTGTGTTCCATTTAACTCCCGCAGTACTGCCTTGGGCATCCTTCGATGGTCGAGGTCGTGTTGAGCTTAGACGTATGTGTTTACTGTCATTATTGAAGTACTTCTTGACTGATTGCTGTATGTTTCTACAGAGGGTGACCATATTAAGATCACCGCATCCAAGTATCCCTTCCCAACTGTTTGTGCCGATAACCAATCAACCGATTGGTTTCACTCTAACTCGCGTACGCTGAAATGGAATGAGCGTGAACGACAGAAGTCGTTCGTGGTTGTCGAGGAAGGGTCCCTGAGAAGCATAAATCAAAGGAGAAGAGACATCACCCTAAGGTCGCCCACGCGATGGAGAACGGGCATAGACAAGTTGGAAGAGGAGGACGAAGTCTCGGACTGAGGAAGAGTCCTCCGAAGAAGAAGAGGAGGAAGAGGAAGAAGAGAAGTACGATATCGACGACTTATCGTCAACTGAGTCACCAAAGGGCTCCGAGGTCAGCCATGAGGATGCCAAAGCTGCTCTCGAAGAGAACAAGCAAAGTGCGCAGGAGGCTATCGTTGGGAAGGAGAAGATGCTTGAGGAAGAACGTAACAAATTCCGTGGACAACCTCAGGCTGAAGAACTGGCTCGGGCACTTAAACACACTTCACTTCATCAAGGCAAGCTTCGGACTAAACCTCGTTCTGCACGTTCAAGATCAAGATCCGGCGTAAGGTCAGGTGTGGAGACGCCGGATCGGTTCGCTGGTCCTCATCCCCACCCACCGAAACTTTCTTCGAGGCACGTACAATTCCGCGCTTCGGAATCATCACCTACATCAGCCGTAAACTCTCATCCTATGGAGAGGGACCAGACTATCACTAGGGATACGGTATTGTCGCCGGAGACTGTTATGAAAACGCCGACTATGCAGGAAGGACATCGTACTCATAATCCTCGGAAGGGCAGAAGCCGAGAACGAGGCGGAAGGGGGTTATCCTTCGAAGGCGAGCATACGAGAAGGGCGTTCGCGGTATGGGGGCAAGACGAGAGTGAGAGTGAAAGTGCGGCGAGCGATAGCGATAGGTAATCATTCGCTGCTCGGCCGTTTGTTCTTCACTGTTTCGCTCGCGTTTGCTTTATTCTTAGGTTAGACATTACAGGTTATTGCGATTCGGCAACATTAAAAGAAGCAAGTAGATTGTGCATATTTTGTATGAATATATATTGGATCTTTATGCTCTCTTATCCATCCTTGGTCCTCAAATTCGCAACTTGCGTTGTGTTCAAAACTGTTTGTTTGCTCTAGTGAGATCAGATAAGCTAATGCAACTAAGTGATGTATGACAAGAAGTCGTGCCCTTCAGCACTGTACCACAAGTAGTGGTAGTGTCGGGGATTAGGCACTAGGTCTAATGGGGAACCATAGACGGAACAACATATCCGGATCGTACTTCTTCTTGATGTCTTGCAGTTTAGGATAATGCTTTCCAAATAACTTTTGAGTCGCATCAAGGGTCTTCTTCTCGCTTGTCTCATCGATTGATCCTATGAAGACGTTAGACATTATTAACACGATATTATACATTTCTCGTGGAGAGAGCTCACCGTAATTTCCATAGCATTGCCCGTCAGACAGCAGACCGGCTAGGTTATGGGATACATCCCTCGCGAGCGATTGTTTTTCAGGGCTATGTTCTTTCCACTGAATAAGGAACACTGCATGTCCATGCAGGTTTCGACGATAAGGAGTCGTGTCGTCGGGTACGCTGTTGATTTTACCGTGAGGTAAGTATTCCAATACGAGACCAACATTCAGATCCTCTTGTGAGAATTTGATAATACGGTCAAACATTTCACGGGTAAGATCCTGAGATGGCTTCTCGGATAGCAGGGCACCCTTCATGTAGTAGTTGAGGTTTAGAGGAGCAAACACATTCTGAGAAAGAGCATTCGCGCACGATCAGTACCTTAACTTCAGGTGTCAACAGGTGACGTTACCGACATTCATACTATTCATTTCTTCGTATGGAATATCTGCAGCATCGGCCTTGAAAGGTCCTAATAAAACTCTTTAGTACTTATACATCTCAAATCAGAGACGCTTACCAATGTCATAGAAAGCTTTAAAATGGTCTTTCCCTTCAGTCTCTGAGCCATTGTAGAACAACTGCAGAAGAACCCAAGGCTACATTTCAAACCCAGTCAGAAGGGAGCTTTGATCACCGCAAAGACGCTAAGACTTACTGTATTTTCTATGAGCGCAGGGATACACATCAAAGCCCCACTCTCTCCAGCATTTGGCCACCAAATGTCAAGAGCCGTCGCAATCTGCTCCAATTTGTCCTCGGTGAAATACAACAGCCCTCCAAACACCGTCCGTCGTTGAGGGTGGAGTTGAAGGACAAATTCAGTAACAACACCGAAGTTGCAGCCGCCGCCACGGATGCCATAGAATAAGTCAGAATTCTCGGAAGCATTGGCAGTGAGAATGCTACCATCCCCAACAACCACCGTGGCCTACGAAGGATAAATTGGCATGTCGTCATATAGTTAGTAGTGGGTACGGACCTGTACAAGATTGTCAATGACGAGACCATGGCGTCCACTGAGCCAGCCATAACCACCTCCGAGAGTAAGTCTATAGTAATGTCAGTATAATCCATTCAGCGTGAATACACTTGATCACCAACCCTCCGACGCCGGTCTAGAATAAAGATAGTTGAGTTTACGATAACATAAATATGAAATCGACTTACATGATTGACTGTGCCGCCTACAGTGGCCAGCCCGTATTGAATGCAAGTATGGTCAACTGTTCTCCACAAAGCACCTCCCCCCACATGTGCAAGACGTTTCTCGGCATCGACGGTGACGCCGTCGACATACTTCGAGAGGTCAATAACTAATCCGTCCTCAACAGAAGATGCCCCGGATGCACTGTGTCCACCACCGCGTATAGCGATAGTAATGCTATTTGGCTTTCGCATACTTGACAGCCAACGAGACGTCACTGGCATCCTTCACGAATGCAACAATTTTCGCTCGTCTAGCTGCGTTATGAGCCCATCTCTCGATAGCGTCATTGTAGCCTTGGTCTGTGGGGGTAACAAGATCACCTTTGAACGATTGTTGGAAGGAAGCAAAGTTGGACATGATAGCAGATGATACGATGTGGCCACAACAGCAAGTTTTGCGCAGAGCTTTATTAACGATCCCTGTGGTTGTGTTAAAGGTCAGATCCACAGCAGGGTCCCTCCACGTCATAATGGAACTTTGGAAGACATTGGGTTACTCCATCTGTTTAAACCTTCGCGATGGTGCGCCGTACCCTAGCAGATCCGATGAGTATCAGAAACACACGCTGGTACGTTTACGTTTCATTTGACTGAGGTGCATGGAATTGACCAAAAGAAGGAAGCTAGGGGCATGATGTGTGCATCGGTGTCATATGTTAGTATGAATTTCCACTTGCTGGTTGATGTACTTCATCCATCGAGCCTAACGTCAAACCGGATGAGCTGCCGAGACTTGCGGCCAAGAGATGCGAATGAAGACTGAGATAGCTGGACAACTTAGAAGTCGGGTCAGCAGATACAATCAACGACGTTTATCATATACAGAGTCAACATTGACTTGTTGACAGACACTGGCAACATGGCGCGGCCCCAGTAGCACACCCGAGGAGTGAAAAAAGAGCTGTCAGCGAGAAAAGTGGACGATTCAAGACGCATATTTCATAACGATATGGATTGGATTCGTATGTTGTCCTGTATTCCTATTGCGTCAAGTTCAAATGGAGAATACCCAAGTGCCTCACTCAGGTCGCGGTGCCGATCGACGTCCAGGTGCCAGTGCGTCCGATTGTGTCGCCTTGTTTGTGTGAGAACGAAGGTTGGAAGCGCCGAAATACTGTAGCCTTAACTCATGACCACCATGACGTCCAATACCAAACTAAACCCGTTACCTTTCAACGAGACCCTTCGTGACTTAGCCTTGCTTAGAGCTTCCGACATCGACTTCTCATCCATCTTGCCCAAGCCAAAAACTCAGGAAGGCTCAACAGATGTTGATAAAGAAGTGGACACTACGCTCCAACGTTCCTATGAGTTCGTCAAAGAAACTCGGACAGCCATCAGGGCTCTGAACAGGGGAGATGTTGATGCCCAGGGCTCTCGTGTTGAAGATCTCAGGAATAGATTGGAAGATGTCCTTCAAGGTTTGGAGGACGCAAAGTCATAGCTAATGGGCAATCGTATGGTAGGTCGTAAACTCCTTCGGTTACATGTACTAGTATATATTTGTGCCCATGATGAGCTTATTGTTCAATATTTCAGCCCCGTTTCCCTATCCACCGAATACTCCAGAGTAGACACCCTACTTCTCAAATGGGGTACTGACAGATGATTGTCAATGTCCTTAATGACCCACTACTTCGTTTCTATGAGCTTCTATAGCTGTCGCTCTTACGTGAATTTACGCAGGTGCAATCAAGAACCATTTGTGGAACAACATATTCGGGTCATACTTCTTCTTGAGGGCCTGCAACTTAGGATAATGCTTCCCAAACAACTTCTGAGTCTTGTCTGGAGGGGCAACGCCATCTAGAGATATAGAGGTGTCATCGGTACCTCCTATGACGAAATTAGCAATGCTCTCTCTTGGTGGTTGTGAAACCTGACCATAATTACCGTAGCCCTCTCCATCAGGCATCAGAGTAGCTAAATCATGGGTTGTTTGCCTTGCGGCTGCTTGTTTCTCGGGTGTATGCTCCGACCACTGGACAAGGATCAGTGCGTTTCCTGGCAAGTTACGACGATAGGGAGTTGCGTCCTCGGGTATGCTGTTGATCTTATCGTTTGGCAGGTATTCCAAGATCATGGCAACATTGAAATCTTCCTTCGAAGCCCCCATGACTCGGTCGAAGACCTTACGACTAAGGTCTTTAGACGGTACGTCAGATAGTAGGACACCTTTCAAGTAATAGTTCTGATGAGGAATGGCAAATATGTTCTGGACGATATGTGTAAGTCATTGTTGATATATCATGCTCATGAACACTTACATTCTGCCCATTCATTTCCTCGTAGGGGATCTCTGATGCTGTGGCCATGAAAGGACCTGACAAAACAATGAGCAAGGGTAAACTTCAATATCTGAGAGACAAATACCGATATCGTAAAAGGTCTTGTAATGCTCTTTGCCCTCAGCCTCAGAGCCATTGTAGAAAAGCTGCAAGAGAATACAAGGCTATGAAGGTGAGTTAGAATACCGGAGATGCCATGACGAATTGGAAAGTGCTGTTACCTTCTTCTCGACGTGCCCCATAATGCACATCAAAGATGACTTCCCTCCCGTGTTTGCTGTGTTTGCCCACCATACGTCAAGGGCGGCCGCAATCTGTTCCAGTTTATCATCCGTAAAGGCAATTAAGCCTCCAAATATCGTTCGTCGCTGTGGATGCAGTCTAGTGACAAATTCCGTGACGGCACCGAAATTGCATCCCCCTCCTCGGATTCCCCAGAATAAATCGGGGTTCTCGGATTCATTTGCAGTGAGAATGGATCCATCTCCAACAACTACCGTGGCCTGTTATGGCTTCAGAGTCATATCGAAATTGCTTGGCAGTGAGTACGCACCTGGACAAGGTTATCTATCGCAAGACCATGCTGGGCACTAAGCCAGCCATATCCACCTCCTAAAGTGAGTCTGGATGCAAATCAGGATGCGAAGCTTCCTTATTGTATACAGAAACTACTAACCCTCCCACACCAGTCTGTATTGAGAAGCAATCCAATCAGATCCTTGGATTCGGAGTGTGTGAAACTTTGAAACGGCTTACATGGTTGACTGTACCACCTACAGTAGCCAACCCGTGCTGAATGCAAGTATGATCAACTGTCTTCCACAGGGCACCACCCCCAACATATCCGAGGCGTTTCTCGGCATCGACAGTAACACCATTGATATACTTCGAAAGGTCGACCACCAATCCGTTCTCGATAGAAGATGCTCCAGATGCACTGTGACCTCCACCGCGGATAGCGATAGGAAGGTTATTAGCTTTTGCATACTTGATAGCCAATGAAACGTCATGAGCGTCTTTAACAAATGCGACAATTTTGGCACGACTAGCTGCATTATGAGCCCATCTCTCGATGGCGTCTTCGTAGTCCGGGTCTGTAGGAGTGACTAAATCCCCTTTGAACGATTTCTGGAAGGTAGTGAAGTCAGACATGAATGATAAGTGATGTTCGATGATATCAGGTTGGTCATGAGTGCTCGTCTCGCTTTATAGCTCAAAGCTAGGACGCTCGAGGGGATATTGTCAGGATCAATGCTCTATTAGTGGAATACTGCATCTATGAGGCTGTTCATGTAGACACTCTCGGCCGCCCTCTCATACCAACTGGATGGCAGGAGACATCACGAAATAGGAGAGCAACTATGGTGTTATTTCAACGCTCAAGTTAGTGGACGTGTGCAATGAGATTGGTCGTGTTCTTCAGGCGGCCTCCGCGTCTCCAAACACTATCGCTGACAGATGGTCAGACGGGAGAATTGATCCTCTCTGATCTTCTGCGGAAGCCGAGGGATAGGGCGGGTGAAAGAGTATTTCTTTCTATGAGTAGGATGGAGATCATCGGATCGCATAGTAATTCAGGGGATGATAATGAGCGATAGAGTCTGCTCGAGGGCTTTGTTGCAAGGGTAACTGTACTGCCATTATACGTTGTTCAGGCTTCCTTCGAAGGGCATACAATATGGAGGTAGCTTATCATTGGACATGCGACACAACGAGATTGAGGTGCACCAAATATTTATTAAACCAAATAATTCAGACCATGACAGACGATGAGATTGATGAGCGACCAGGCAAGTTGTCTAAGCATAAAACGAATCCAGCAGCCACTCTTATTCTATTACTCCCTGCGTGTTCGTTTACGAGGGGGGACTAATAGTTTTATCAGTACACAATTGTCTCTTGAAAAGGGATATGAGCTTACACAGGAGCGACAGAGGTGGCCGGACCGGGGTCGGTGGCGAGAGTTGGGAATGGAGTAGCAGCACACTAAAAATCACTAATTAGCATTGTTACTTCTGTAGTCAGCGGAAATACATACAGCTTGCTCGATGTCATTGTGAGTGAGGCCAGCGGGTAAGGTAGCAGCCTTGGTGAACACTGGAGGCTCAGGGACGAGCTCAGAGCAGTCGATGAGGTCATTGACGTTGTGGCCAAGGACGGTCATCTTAGTGAAGGCAGCTGCGAAAGCGTTCTGGATCTTCTGCTGGTTGTTGACGAATGATTGCCATTCACAAGCAGTCCTCTCATCACGAGCAAGCTCAGAGTCGGACTGGAGACGAAGTTCACCTTGGAGAGGAGATTCGACTTCACCCTGGTTGCCACCAGTTCTGTGTGGGAAATATCAGTATACGTCAGGTTGGTTGCTATAGCTTATTGCTCACCCTGGGAAGAGAGTACCACGGAGTTGGGTCTCAACGAAGAATTGAGTGTCGAAGGTCTCGGGGGTGGAGTCGAAGGGAGTTCCAGGGATGGTGGGGTCAACGTGGTCAGCAGCAGCAATGGTGTGAGAAGCAAGGAGGGCGACGACCTCAGCGGGACTGAAGTTGCCGGCATCGGCGAAACGAGCAAGAATGCTGTCGACGGTGTCGAATGGCTCGGGGACAGTCAAGTCGGGAGCGGGTGCGGTGGCTGGAAGCATATCAAATGAGTCATGAAATTGAAATGATCACAATGAATATGAACTTACCGTTGGGACGGCCAAGGAAGACGGGAAGACGGGGAGCACCGGGGCAGTTGGAAACACCAATGGCACCAGCGAATTGAATAAAGTCACCAACAGTCATGCCACTGCGTTGGACGAAGGGCCTTTGCTCGTCAATGATTTCATCGACACCGTTGTTAGCGTGGAAGTTGGTCTCGATGTCCTCGAAGATGGCGATGGAACCATCAGCACCTCCTCCACTAGATGAGTACAAGTTTATTAGTATACCGCAAGCTCAAAAAATTGTATATTTGAAAAACTAACCCGTTGGAGCCGAGACCGATAGCATCGTGGAAGGTGAGACGAAGAGACTCGTGGACCTCTTCACCACATTCGCCACCATCGAACAAGTTCTGTTGGATGTCGTCACGAACGGCGAACAAGCTACAGCAGGCAGCGTTGTTGACGGTGTTACCGTCAGCACAAGTGACACGCCTGATCAAGGCAGCTAGAATGAATTGGAGAAATAAGTATATGAATAGGAGAGGATTGTGAATGGTAAGCATACCATTGGTCACTTGGAGAGCGGCGAAGGTAAGAGCAGCGAGAGCTTTGAAGGCCATTTTTTCCGTGTAGAGGATCCTTTGAAACTGTGTAGAAGACCTGAGTGGCTTGGGGAGTAGTAGGCAAATTGCCAACGCCCTTTATACCCGCTCAGTCCGTAGGTAAAAAACATATGTTAGTGATGTTCCGTGCCTTCAGGACCATGGTAGCACCGTTTGCTATGCTTTTTTCACAGAAACCCAGCCAATGGTATGCCAGAGATATGGCATCGTGTAAGGCTTTCCTGTATCGAAGGTTCACGAACAAGGACCCTTGAGAGATGGCGGTGTACAGCTAGACAGGCTGCAATCCTCACAACGGGCTAGGATAAAGAAAGAATCATGTAAAAATAAGATAGGACAAATCACGATCGTTCGTACCTTATTGCAGCGGAGCGTCGTGAGATTAGACTTTGTCGGTGCCGATATATTTGGACAAAACCGATAACTTGAGGTAACGCAAATGGTGTACGAATACACATGTCGGTGAGAGCCAATCCAAGCTATTGGTTTGGGAGGCGCTATTGACGGGAATGGACCTTTGGCTCTCGCATAGCAAACTGCGCTGTGAATGATGTGAGGACTTTCCCTGGTTGTGGTAAATCCCAGAGAGTCGGTTGTATCCCCTGACATCATTCCTTCTACGTTGCAAATGGTACATGACTCACCAAAAATATTCGGAACAGCCAATACTGCCCTCCTCCCTTTTATTTCTATTACTCGTAATCGAAGAAAAGCCAACCGATGTTTCGCCAGTCGTTTAGTAGGTCGAAGTACCGTAAATTCCCAAAATATCCAGGGCCAAGAACCATCGAGGAGTGAAGGAGGAGTAACGAGCGTGGTTACATACAGTTACACACGCTTCCGGCAACCTTGAAGCGTGAGGAAGGATCGTGTGACTGTTCCGAGTGACTTATTCAGAATAGACAAAAATAGCGCATCGAGGCTTGTAGCGTTCACAAGTATTCGGAAACCTATTTATAGTGCAATGCAACTTGTCAGTTACTGTTCTTTTTATACACTGCGGCATCTAGGCATCCTTATGATTGTGGTAATGGGCCGACGTCTTGGGTTGATTGTGAGAACGGTACCGAGGATGTAGGTTACCTATAGACTGGAACAGTCGGTCAGCACTCGAGATGGCCCCCTCCGGAAGGAAGAATAAACCGATTCCAAGGCCCGGAAGATAAAGACATATGGGCATCCAGTCGTATCCATGAGGTTGCTGCTCGTCGTCAGCAAGAGTAGTGGAAAATAAAAGGAAACATTGACTTCACGCTTGAGAGGCATGCCGACTCCACGCGTGCCGAAATAATCCTCCTTCCACGATAAACGGTTTTGACAGCTTCGTTAGTCCCAAGCGGGGTCGTTTGACGATTTGTAAGAACGGAAACATCGGTAGTAATTGGAAAATTGTATTAGACCCGCATAAGCAAATTTACTAGTAGATTATTCAGGAGTTCTGTTCCCGTTTGAGCAATGCCGTCACCAGCAGTGACACTGGTGTTGGTAGCCACTACTTGCTGAACATCCTCCCGAGACGCACTACCGCCGCACGTGAATGTGGACACTGGAGGACAAGTGCAGATCAGGTACGCGTTGATGGGTAACGACTCTTCAATTGAGTACAGTTCGGCAGACCCATGATGGCGAGGTGTATGTACTCGAGGTCGACAGTAAGTCACCATGGCTCTGGCAAAGAACGTCTAAACTCCTAAAACGTTGCAGTGGTCTCGGAGCGTCTGAATGAAGGTCAAAAACCGAGGATCCTTAACGAAAAGACCGTTTCCTGGGGACCCAAAGAGTTCAGTCAGGCACTGTGATCCGATACTATAGGGGGGACATACATCGGCTTCTGACCATTGTTCTTCCCACCAGAAGAATGTTATACAAACCATCTTGAATACTGAACATACACGCACTGTGTCTGGTTGTCAGCAAACCAAGAATGTCACATAACGGATGCTGTGATTTGACCAGCACTTGAACTAGTTGAGTCGAAAAATTGGATGGAAGTTGAGTACAACGTCGTTTCGTGGGAACGTCTGAGTACAAGTTTATTTGCAGTGACGTCATCAGCCAAGTCGTTCAAGCCATGTTCACGTCCGCGGCTTCCACTGTCACAGCTCGGTCAATTGAATATTGGCTAACGCGGGGCTGGGATCCTAGCTGTATGCGCTTTGCGCTAGGTAATGAGCTTGCTTGACCATATGCATATGTTATCTTCCAACCAGGAATGAATGCCGTCGGATCCGGACTTAAGAGGGACCACTGACAGTGAAGTACTTCTGCAGCTGAGTCAATGTCCATGACGGCTGAACCTACTATACCCTAACTCGACCCTGAGAAAGAATGTCACCAGACTCAGAGGAAGCATACATATACCATCGATACTCTATCAGGTGGGTTACATCCTCTTTCCACTCTGGTTCTACATAACAAGCCGAATTGCTGAAAGTTCAAGTCAACTCCAATGACATCCACAGAAGTGAAGAAAGTACCCTATGGTAGGCCACTCTTTCGATACCTAGACTACTCTTGAGTCGATGATATCATTGTTTTGTAGTTCGTTTGGGGAACTCCGGTTTGAAAGTCTCTAAGATCATTTTGGGATGCATGTCCTACGGATCTTCTGAGTGGTCTGGATGGGTTATGAGTGACGAACAAGAGGTTTTCAAACACATCAAGTTTGCTTATGATCATGGAATCAGACATTCGATACTGCAAACGTACGTCCTATTTGACGACCATTCCAAGGATGGGTGATAACCTAAATGCCCGCCGGACTAGACTTACTCTTGGGGCGAATCTGAGGTTCTTCTCGGGAAAGCAATCAAGGAACTCAAGCTCCCTCGAGATGAGCTTGTAATTTTGACAAAGGTATATGACTCGATGTGGATAGATCTTGATCAAGCTGATGTCTTTCGATAGGTCTTCTTCCCCTTCCGCAAGGGAGCGGGAACGGATCCGGATGCTAACGGACAGGTCAACCAGCACGGTTTGAGCCGCAAGGTTAGTTCGCATTTTATAGGTAGTAGTTAAGTGCTTAATTTGGTTGACTATAGCATATCTTCGATTCCGTGAAATTGAGCTTGGAACGTCTCCAGCTAGACTATATTGATGTCCTCCAATGTAAGTCCATGTATTCTTGTAAATAAGCTACTGATTAAATGATTCTTCCCAAGGCCACCGTTTCGATCCTAACACACCCATCGAGGAAACTATGCAAGTACTTCACGATGTCGTTCAAGCTGGTTGGGTTCGTTACATCGGGATGAGTTCTTGCCATGCCTACCAATGTGCGTCTCAGTGCTTTTTATTTGCTGTGCCATGGCTGAATATTGATCAATTATCATATACTATAGTCCATGCTATGCAAAGTATGTATTTTCAACTCATCTTCTTTGGAGAAGATGATCACTAACCTTCGGGAAAGACTACGCAATCACGAACAAGCTGACACCATTTATCTCTATGCAAAACCACTATAACTTAGCCTACAGAGAGGAAGAACGAGAGATGTTCCCTACCCTGAAGGTGATGATACTTCTAATAAATAATTATCCTTTATCACGGAGTTGATCAGCTAATTATGTAGATGTTCGGTGTTGGATCAATTCCTTGGTCTCCTCTTGCCCGTGGTTTCTTATGTCGTCCATTGAGTGCTACAACAACCCGTTCGGAGACAGATCAGTAAGTAACCTCAAATGTACACAACGCTTCCCTTTACTAATGTTATGAATAGGTGGTACAACATCTATAAGGGTAGTCCTGGAGGTGAAGAGATAGTGAACAGGTATGTTAAGGTGTTCTACGTACAACTTTGAACACATCTAACTTTGAGTACAGGGTCGAAGAAATTTCTAAGAAGAAAGGTGTTACCATGGCCCAAATTGCAACTGCCTGGGTATTGGCCAAAGATGGTGTCAGTGCACCAATCGTTGGTACAACCAGTTTGAAGAACTTGGAAGAACTTATTGGTACGTAATATCGCAGACCTCTGATCACTACCACTAACATATCGGATCCATTAGCCGCCGTTCATATTTCACTTTCTGAAGAAGAACTGAAGTATTTGGAAGAAGCTTACAAGCCGTCCCCAGTTATCGGTCATATGTAAACACCGTTTGACTAGTCGATTCGCAGGGTTGAGATGTTATTACTGGAGTCAGTTTTCGTACCTTGTATCAATATCAATATGTAACAAAATACGAAGAGTACATAGGTCTCGAGTCTGATGTACACGACTGTCCAACGGCCCACTGAGAGGCTGAGTGTGAGACGCGTCTGTGGCGCGATGCTGAGTTTCAGACTCCGCCTAATGACGGGCGCGTACGCGACGCGTGCCGAGTCGAGGAATGCTCACCAGATCCTCTCATCTACTGCATAACACATATCACACATATCCTAAAACATGGTCAGTGTGCTCACACTTAGCAAGATATATTAACGTGTACTAAGTGTTTGTCGAAAAAATATCAGTCTACCCCTCAACGCCGAACAAAACGTCGTCGGTCTGGCTCCCCGATCCCCTCCTCTTCTCCCCCGCAACGAACTCCAACGCGACGCGACTCCAGCTCTTCCTTGCCTCCCTCTTCACCACCACCTCCGTTCTCAGATACTGATGACAGCTTGGATGAACGTGACGCTGTGGAAGATGTCGAGGAAGCCCAGTCCGATCAGGATGGCGAAGATCTTTTCGGAGAGGAAATGGAAGAGTATGTGAAGCGATCAATAACGCGTTTATTTCCTCTTTTCTGACATAGTTATGCTTTTGATAGTGACTACGCCGTCAACCAGGCTCTCGATCGATACTCCGATGCTGGAATCGACGACGAGCAAGATCTAGAAGAGATGACTGCAGCACAAAGACGTGCTGCAGAAGCTAAAATGGAGAGGCGTGATAGAATGTCACGACGAGGAGGACGACGTGCAGCCAGACGAAGTCTTTACCCTGGTTTCATGGAAAGTGATGAGGAGGATGACCTGAACATTGGCGGTGATCTATTGTCGAACATGAAAAGACGTACGAGGAGGCAATATGATGAACGGAAGGACATGGACGATATGGACGGCCAGGATGATGTGAGCTTTCAGCTGATCTCCATTATTATTCCTGTGCTGACCCCATATTATAGGAAATACCCCTGGAACAGCTCAGTGATATCAAAGCAAAATCCATCGTCGAATGGATCGCCAATGAGCGTGTTCGGCGTTCTATTATACGACATTTCAGACAATTCCTCATGACCTACGTTGATGATCATGGCTCATCCGTATATGGTCAACGTATTCGGACTCTTGGTGAAAGTAAGCACTATAATAGGTTTTTGATTATATTTCCCCCCTTGACGATGGCACTTTTTAGACAACTCCGAATCACTTGAAGTTTCTTACCTCCATCTCGCCATGTCAAAACCAATTCTCGCGTATTTCCTTACCAACTCTCCTGCTGCCATGCTCACCATTTTCGACGAAGTTGCTCTCAGCGCCATCCTCGTCTACTACCCCAATTACGAACGTATTCACTCAGAGGTCCATGTACGGATAACCGATTTGCCTTTGAGCTCCTCTCTCCGTGACCTCCGTCGTTCTAACCTGAACAACCTTGTTCGAATTAATGGAGTTGTCACTAGGAGAACCGGTGTTTTCCCTCAGCTGAAATATGTCAAATTTGACTGCCGGAAATGTGGAGCAGTTCTAGGTCCTTTCTACCAAGACTCTACCAAGGAAGTCAGGATCAGTTACTGCCCTAATTGCGAAAGCAAAGGTCCCTTCGATGTCAACTCTCAGCAGGTAGGCATGCACATTGACAGAAAATCAGGAAGGCGATCTGACAAACTGAAAACTTTCAGACGGTATACAGGAACTATCAGAAGATGACTCTACAAGAATCGCCTGGATCTGTACCTCCTGGTCGTCTTCCACGACACCGTGAAGTCATCCTGCTGTGGGACTTGATTGATTCAGCCAAGCCGGGTGAAGAAGTTGTGAGTGTTGAATGTTAAAATCTCTTGTGTCCTTTGGTGCATTATTAACGCGTGGTTTGTAGGAAGTGACGGGTATCTACCGTAACAACTTCGACGCTTCGCTCAACGCGAAGAATGGTTTCCCGGTCTTCTCAACGATCATCGAAGCTAATCACGTCAATAAGAAAGAGGATCAATTCGCTGCATTCCGTCTAACTGAAGAAGACGAGAAGGAGATTCGACAACTTGCTCGAGATGAACGTATCCGCAAACGTATCATCAAATCCATCGCACCCTCTATTTACGGGCACGAAGATATCAAGACTGCCATTGCGCTTTCACTTTTCGGAGGCGTACCAAAGGACATCAACCGTAAACTCCGTATTCGTGGTGATATCAACGTCTTGTTGCTCGGTGATCCTGGTACAGCCAAATCACAGTTCCTCAAGTATGTCGAGAAGACCGCTCATCGCTCAGTGTTCGCTACTGGTCAAGGAGCGTCCGCTGTCGGTCTCACCGCCAGTGTCCGTAAAGATCCAGTGACCAGAGAATGGACGTTGGAGGGTGGTGCTCTGGTCTTGGCTGATAAAGGCACTTGTCTCATTGACGAGTTCGACAAGATGAACGATTCGGACCGAACGTCCATTCACGAAGCCATGGAACAACAGACTATTTCCATTTCCAAGGCGGGTATCGTCACGACTTTGCAGGCTCGGTGTGCTATCATCGCGGCAGCCAATCCTATTCGTGGACGATACAACCCGACCATTCCCTTCCAACAGAACGTGGAGCTGACGGAGCCGATTCTGTCACGTTTCGATGTCTTGTGTGTGGTCAAGGATAGCGCGGACCCCGTGAAAGACGAGTTATTGGCGAGGTTTGTAGTTGGTAGTCACTTGAGGAGTCATCCTAAGTTTGAGGCGGATAAGGATGAGATCGCCGTCGCTACTACGATTGATGAAGACGTAAGTGTCGCACAAACCATCGACCTATCTAATAAGCATTGACGTTCTCGATATCTGCCTATAGCTTATTCCACAAGACACACTCAAAAAGTACATCATGTACGCTCGCGAGAAGGTCCGACCCAAGCTCTTCGATATCGACCAAGAGAAACTTTCCAGACTCTTTGCTGATCTGAGACGAGAATCCCTTGCTACTGGCTCATACCCCATCACCGTCCGTCATCTCGAGAGTATGATTCGTATGGCAGAGGCCAGTGCCAAGATGGCGTTGAGAGAGTATGTTCGGGCGGACGATATCGATTTGGCTATCACCGTCGCTGTGGGCAGCTTTGTTAGTGCTCAGAAGATGTCTATCAAGAAGACTTTGGAAAGAGTATGTTTGCCTTTGGTGTTGTGTATACATGTTGAGCTGATTGAGTGTTCTTCTGCAGGGGTTCCGAAAATACCTCACTCAAGCGAGGGACCACGAGGAGCTTTTGGCATACCTCCTTGGACAAATTGTCAAAGAGAAAGCGAGGTTGTTCCAGTTGCAAAGATACCAACAGCCCGAGCGTGTCAATGTCAAGGTTTCTGAACTCGATGAACGAGTACGTGACATTCATTTCCCAAACCATGCAATGCATCCTGACGGTATTTTTTAGGCGAAGGAACATGACATATTCGATACCGCACCATTCCTTCGTTCGAAATTGTTTGCTGCTAATGGATACTCGTTCAAGGATGGCGTTATTGAGAAAGTCTTCAAGCGTGGCGACTAAGTGCGAGTTACCTAAAGAAAAAGACTCGAATGTGTTAGAAGATTATCCTGTTTTTGCTTTCGTCCTGCTTTGTACAATGTTTAATTGTTGTATAATATAATCTGTGCATTTACGTTCTACGTGACAGTGAGGCAGGTGGGCTGTAGCAGCCACCTGTATTAGTCAATGGTTTGAGTAGATGTACTTGGGTCAGGTCGCGGTGGTGGATAGTTTGTCAGGGGCTCTCTGATAGAGAACGTGAATGTCCAGCTGCATAAATCCAATGATTATGAGGTGACTTACGTCCGTATTTCCCAAATGTCCTCGCTACTCTTCGTCAATCGTCGTTGCGCCCACCACTCGGCACGTCGACGAATCCAAGCGTCCCGTTTCTCCTCAGGATGCAAACCCTTACTCGACATGCAGAACTTGAAGTCCTCGGCTTTGTGGGCACATTCCGCCATTCGCCCATACCGGTATAAAGACTTCACCTGTGAACTCATGACTTCGTACGTGTTCATTAGGTAGGGGCAATGCATAAGAGGAGAGGTTAACGCATACCATTACAAGTTATATATGTGTCAAATAGGGTCATACATCCTGGAATATCATCCGGTGTAGGATATAGCTTTCGCAGGTGTTCTACTTCCTGCTTGACAGCCTTTTCGAAGTTCGGGGAAGACATGTGTAGACGCCCGTAATGAATGTGTAGGATCTTATCTTATCAGGGTCGCCCCCTCTGAAGAGGCTGGTCAACTTCAACCCGAACTTGAACGAAACCTTCCTCAGCACTCGCCGGCACACTACCCTTTCAGTATTGCCAGCCCCCATTCTATCATCACATTCATTTCGACAGCCATTCCTTACTATCTTCTTTACCTTCTATCATCTTGCCTTCACCTTCAACAATGCAGAAATCTCGAAGTCTAACTCGCCTTCTCGCTTATGGCTTGCTTGGTCTACAGATCACTAGGACTTCGGCTACTTATACACCTACGTCTTCCGATGATACACAACTAGAGAAAAAAGACAACTTACTATCGTCATTGGTTGACCCATCTTTGCTAGCTAGTTTCTTTGGTGGCCCCGCAGACGTCTCTGAGAAACTGGAAATGGTCGAGAACATGCTAAACGAAGCGGGCCTATCTGATATTCTCAATAAAACCGCCGTGTATGATGTCCTCTCAACTGGGTCTGAATTGTCCAAGGCTGTACTCAACGAAACTGCGATCCTCAACCCCTTACTCGATGGAACTGGCCTGACTCCCGAACTCGACGGCATACTACAGTCTCGGGATGTCTATAGTCCTAAAATTATTCAGCCTAACGGTCGAACTGTCTGGATTGCTGGTACAACTGTCACGGTCAAATGGTATGATATATTTGACAACTTGATATACCGCATCATTCACAGAACCCATAACTTAGGGACACCTCCAATGCACCTAAGAAGATAACGAACAAAGAAGGCATGATTGTCTTGGGATATATTGATGATGGCACAAGCGAACATCTTGATTACAGTACGTGAAGATATAAACTGTGCAATGTTATGACAGTGACATCTCTCGTACAGAACACCCGCTAGCCGACAAATTCGATATCATGCAAGGTAGTATGGATGTTCAGGTGCCAGATGTAGAGCCAAGAGATGACTACATCATCGTTCGTAAGTCCCTTCCCGCAATGCCTTCGCTGTTGTCTTGACCTTTTTTGCCTAGTCTTTGGAGACTCAGGCAACAAGAGCCCTCAGTTTACGATCAACTAGTGGTTCCAGCCACCTGTCTCTAGAAACATTGCGTTTTCCTAATTCTATAGACAATACCCTAAACATATTTCTATCTCCCTTACGATATTTTGCCAATTATCTCAATGTCAGTTTCTCGACCGAGATTCAGCAGTGCTATAAAAATTTCGAATCATGGTACAATTGTCGCGACAAATTCTAGATGAGGGCTATTACTCCGCCACGCGGTAGTGCTCGAGGGATGCCGTACATACGCAGTTGGGGATGGTTTGGAAGTGTCCGGAACTATTTCAGGAAGCAATATTCGCATGCCTGCCATGAAGTAGATCCTGACTGAGTTATAAGGGCCCCTAACGAGCTGATGCCCCCCATCACCACAGTCCCAATACCGTGAGGCCCATACCCTACAGAAGACTCTATGTCTTCATGCTCGTGGGCGGGGGTCTGAAGGGAGACATCCTTTAACCATGCACATAGATATAATTGTTGCCCCGGCTGCCGTGTACTGTCGCTGTAGTCGCTTATATTCCTTCAACTCGCAGAAGTAGCGATTTACTGTTACCGGTATTTACTAGTACCAATAAGCCTACTGAAGATGATCGTACTTGAAGAAGCCTTGAGAATGGTTGGTGATACAAATGGGTAGATTGGATCGTGAGCAGTGTTCTTTTTGCTGTCATTGCTGAAGTACTTGCTTGCTAGTGGTTTGATTGCGGTTCTAAGTTACGTACTATCGCTGTATTCCAGGACTAGGTATAGCGATAGGAGATGCCACCAGTGGGCGCAGTAATACTGCTGACACTACTGGACTGGACTGCCATTGCTGTGCATACCTTCAGTGACCTGGATATGACAACCAAAGTCCATTGCTTCTGGCTAGTGACATAGTCAATCCATTCTGCCCTTTAGTGTAACTCACGGCTCGTGATGGTGTTTTTCACCTGACGGAACCGAATTCAGACTAGTTTGGACTGTGGTGGTCCATATTCTGAGCTTCGCCTCAGAATCATAATTTTTCACATTTGTTTCTTCGAGAAACATCAGTTCCCGAGACCATATTTTATGATACACCGCGAGCAGTTTGTCAAGTTTGTCTACTATGTATAGTATAGTCAACCTTTGTCACAGTTCTTCGGAGTACCTGCTATATTTGTACATTTGTTCGACACGCGCCGGCAGAGTGTAAGGGTTTCACTGAAACGACTGAGTACCTACCTACAGGCTACCATAACTCAACTTTCAACCATCGCGATGCTTGACCTTTCTCATGGACGGGATATGATTCGACGAGCAACTTGAATTCGTCACGAACTTCTCATTGGATAGCACGGTGTGCTCTATGACACCATGTAAATCGCAACCTAGCTCCCGAAGAAAGCGGTTTGATGTACTATGAACATCACGTATTGTGCATTCTTTCTGCTAAAGAGGCTTAATATTCTGTCATGGTGAAGTCCTACCAAGCCCCCAATTGTCTGTTCACTGCTTCATCCTTATATTAGCCAACTCTTTTCGTCGTTGATCGACCCTTGCTCATTTCGAACTCGGAGGACCTGAACAACTATGCTACTGCTGTTTGTCTTCCTGCGGATGACGAGATCAGCATTATGGTTAACGCGGAGTAAAATGACTATATAAAATGGAATGAAACTGCTCTCGATTCCGACACGTCATATTCTGCAACGTTTCGTCCCTAGTCACGACGAGTATGAAGCGCGTCCATGTCAAAGGGATGTCTTGGATATGAGTCTACTGCAGTTAATATATAGGCTCGTCGCCAAGTGTAAAGCCGTGATGGTTAGCATGAACCTTGGTGGTTTCTGCATATTAGTCTTAGGTAAGTAACATATCTATGTCCGTAGGCAGACACCATTGATAACCTCTGCTAGCCAAATTTTCTGTCGTTTACATCCCGTCCAATTCGATGCTTGGCGGAACTCGATGTTGTATGTAACAAGCATGACGCAATCACACACCAGCCCGAAGATTCATCTTCATTCTCGTGCCATTCGGGAGCTTGTTTTAGCTCACAGTCAGAGTATCAGTTTGAGCTTGAGCTTACGACTGATGATAGATGGCCCTTGCCGCTGGTGGATGTCAACTTCATTTCTACGCCCTTACTAGCTAGATTCTAGGTATTCGGTGCTTCACAACAAGTATACTCGACATGGTGATCTGAATGCTAACTTTCACGTTTACTCTTTTGGTACCTGTCCAAAGTGTTGTGGCACCTGGCTAGCAATAACAAAATCGCGAAGACATAATGTGAAGTCTAATTATAGGTCTGATTGTTTGGCGCTAGACTTGGTCACTACATCGCAAGAATCCAACATACCCCCGGGATGGAAGGAAGGCCGAGGAATCATATTGATTATGTTGCATTCCGCGTCGTACTCACACCCTTCTGGCCGAGAAGGGGGCTATCTCTGAATAGAACTTATCACACCACAACATTTCTGAAGCGATAGAAAAGAAACCGCGGCTCGTCTCATCAACATTTCATTCCATCGTCCATATAACCCCGGAAGCATCGCAATCATATTCGAGCAATTGTCATAACTACAATGTCTCTCCCAGATAGCACCCACATCGTTCTGCTTGCGACTGAAGCATGGGGTGAGTTCATGCTTACAGACCATATTGTTTATCCCACTAAGCCAATCAACTTAATTACCATAGGACATACTCGTCCCCTGTGTACTTTCGCTGCGCGATTGATTCAAACGCGCCCCATTAATGTTACGTTCTTTACTTCTCCAAGCATCATAGACAAAGTGCTCGCCGAAGTATCGCGTAGCTTCGGGCCCAATGAACAAGCCGGAAGGGACCTCATACGGTAAATACGCTTCTACTTTTGCGTTGTGCCTTTTTCTCTAACAATCAATAATGTATAGGGTAGCCGCATTGGACTTGAGTGAATCCAAGAGTGACGAGGCTCTCAACTTTACGGCCTATAATGAGGCATTTGCTCGTGCTTACGCCCAGCTCGTGAATGGACAAACCGTGAGATGTGCACATTCCGGTCAGGAGTTCGGGCCAATTCGCTCTCCAGACGCGGTTATTATGGATGTAAGTCAGTTTGATATATCATCGAGAAACACGTTTCTGACTATGGAAATAGTTCTTCTGCGTTCCGGGATTAGAAGCTGTCCGCGCTTTGAGTCAGAAACCCGTGAAAGTGTTGGCATGGATGGCTTGTCAAGCAACTTTCCTCATATATCCCTTTGCTCCGGTTAGCAGGGGTGGTCGAGGCGACTATCGCCCCAAGGTTATGGCTGAGGTTGCCCGCACGGGTCGACCTATTGAAGAAGTTGCTGAGGAGGTAAATCTGAGTAAGAATTGCATCAGCTAAAGGCTTATCATGAACCTGGTATAGATATTGTTCAAACCTCTTAATAAGGTTGTACAAATCAAAGGAATTCCTCCTCTGTATGACTATGAAATGACACCACAAGAGGTACGTTATCAGTAATCTTGACTACGCAAACCTTTATTCACCAAGGAATCAGATTCACATGAAAGGTTCAGGAAGCATGATTGTCATGATGATGCAGACGTGAGTCCCAACCCTAGCTCATTACACTTCCTTTCCATAATATGTCGTTTACAGATTCATCGAATCATGTGATGGTATGGTTATGTCTACCTCTGACGTTCTCGAACCCGAAGGAGTTGCAGAAATCAAGGGTTGGTTTGCTGAAACCTCTCGCAAAGCATATGCAGTTGGGCCGCTCTTCCCCATGGACGAGAAAGCTACCGCGGGGGATAAAATTCAGTCTGATAAATCGTCTGAAATCGATCAGTTCTTAGAAAGAACTTTGGAAGCACATGGCCCAAAGTCCCTCTTATATGTAAGTATCTACCAATTCCGCCTCGCAGTCTATTCACTACATATTTACATGTTAACGTCGAAATGATAGATTGCCTTTGGATCGTTGTATTGGTCCACAGAACCGGAGAAGATCTGGGCCTTCCTTGACGTCGTGATGGAGAAGAAGATCCCCTTTGTGAGTGCAAAATGTCACTTTTATTATATTTTTCCTTATCAGTTTTGTATAGATTCTTAGCCATGCATCTCCTTTTGCTGTCGTGCCGGATGAGGTGGCTGCCAGAGTCAAGTCCTACGGCAATGGTATTCTCTCGAAGTGGACCCCTCAACAAACGATTCTTGCGCACCCCGTAAGTCTCAAGTAACATTCTGCTTGTGACTAGCTCTGACTGTACATCATTATTAGTCGATTGGTTGGTTCGTGACTCATGCGGGTTTGAACAGTACTCTCGAAGCGATTTCTCTCGGTATTCCGATGTAAGGCTTTCTTAGGAATACCTTATTCGCGCGCTGACGCCGTCCCAAGGATTTGCTGGCCCTTCGACGCCGACCAACCTCTCTTGGCTGCTCAGCTTTCCGAAACGCACAAGGTTGCTTATGAGCTCCTAGAAGTGCGCACAGAGCCCTGGGGACTCAAACCTCTCTATCGTACTGGAAAGGCGCCAACCGGTACCCTCGATGCAGTACGCGAAGAAGCAAGAGTTGTGCTTGATAAGGCCTTCGGTGAGGACGGGATGACAAAACGAGAGAATATGAAACCGTTGCAGAAGGCAATTCTTGACGCATGGAAAGAGAATGGGTCTGCTCGGAAAGACGTGGAGAGGTTCTTAGCCTCGTTCGAACATTGAAGTTTGTGTGAGTGTGTTTATGGATGTAGATTATTGATGGATAGTATTGTGTTATGTATTAGTAGCTTCTCGAAATGAAGGTTTTGGACGTGACACAATCCTAAGTACCGTGAATCGAGACAGTGTTTTCCGAGAGGTAGCACGAATTTGCAATGGTGTTAGATGATTAGATAATGAAACACTATGACGTCACTAAGTAACCTGCAAGTTGGTTCGTAGCATGATACCGTTGTGAGGACTTTCTCCTTGATACTCTGCCGAGGAATTGTCTAGATTGGCTTTGTCTACACCTGATGTAGTGGCTCTCCAAGGTACGGTGGTAAGTGACCTAAGAAACGAACAACTGTGACTAAGTCCCGCTACGGCGTGCCGGCGTTGTTTCAAACAATGTTGTTGGGGGGGAAATAAAATAGATCCTTGCAACGGACTGGCCCAAGTCAATATTCCATCCGTTACGATACCACAAAGTCTTGTGACTGAGCTTAGCTGACAATTTTGGCTACAATCCGTCTTTAAGTTATGTATTTTTAGACGTTAGCTCTGAAACAGCAACAGTGTTGATCTAACTCGAACGTTTGAACCTGACGTCAGTCTCGAGCTTGAGCTTAAACTTACTCACCAAGGTATGTCGCATGGTGACTCAATATTCTAAGGGGTGTGAAGGGTGCTGATAAACTATTGCTTAAAAAACAACTCGAAGTCAAGCAGATAGAACGCAGACCGATTTATTACTTACCATTCTTATCCCTGCCTTTGTTTTCAATGGTAATGCCTACGAAACATGATCATTGTGATAGGATTTAAGTTATAAATAAACTCATACTTCGGGCTTCTGACCGAATGGTAAAAATGCTCGATCCAATTTCGGTGGTAGTGTCAAGGAGACTAAGTATAGTTAAGGGACAACTGCCACCGATATCAAATGAAACGATGCAGGTAGTATTCGATGCTGTAGGTTTAAACTATCTGGGCCCATTCCAGTTATTCAATAATCGTATTAATAGGAAGTGTTCTGGATACCGGTCTGTGTAAGCGAGACCACCTCACTACTACCATGGCTATTGAAGACGTCCGCATACAACCAGCTTCTCATATTGTCCTTCTTGCTACTGAAGCCTGGGGTAGGCTACTCACTCATTGTATGCGAGGTCTATCTGATGTTGAACAGGACATGCTCGACCTCTTTGCACCTTTGCTGTGAGGTTGGCCCAGACCCAGAAGGTCAACATCACAATGTTCGTGGTACCGAACTTTGCGACCAGGATTGAAGCCGAGCTTTCTCGCAGCTTCAACGACTCAGATGACCCTGTCCGTTCCTTGATTAGGTAGAATCGTCGATTGTGAAGGTTATATAGGATTAATGAAATTGAACGATACCTCGTTTACAGAGTCGCGGCGCTCGACATGGGCAAGGTCTCCGACACCGCTAGCTTCGTCGCTTTCAATGAATCCTTCGCTGGTGCATATGCTCTGTTAGTCAATGGGCAACCTGTCATATGCTCCCAGTCTGGTAGGGTCATCCCGCCTATATCTACTCCAGATGTAGTGGTTATGGACGTGAGTTCTTTCCGTCCGAGACCTCCTGATTGTGATGGCTAAGATTCTCCCAGTTCTTCTGCGTTCCTGCATTGGAGGCTGTTCGAAAGCTTAGCCAAAAGCCTGTCAAAGTGTTGGCATGGATATCCTGTCACGCATCTGTCTTAATTTATCCATTCGCGCCCGTGAGTAGAGGAGGGCGAGGTGACTATCGTCCAAGAGTGATGTCGGAAGTCGCTGCGACTGGTAAGTCCGTAGAGGAGGTTGCAGAAACGGTTCGTGAATTTGTTTTTGGCAACGCACGGCCTAGGTTGACGGATGATACATAGGTTATGACGGACTTCCCGGGAAACCTGATGCACGTCCCTGGTTTGCCGTTGATGTACGATTATGAACTGTGCCCTCAAACAGTAAGGACCTTGTTTTCTTTAATAATGTGCTCCCTCATGAGGACAATGTAGGTGCACCTCGAAGGATTCGCAGGCATTTTCTACCTGATGATGCAGACGTAAGTCTAACTTGTGATATAGTAACGGGCATGATACTTACCTGTATACAGCTTCATTGATGCTTGTGATGGTGCTATCCTGTCGACGGCAGAGCCATTGGAGCCAGAAGGTGTCGCAGCGATTAGAGATTGGTTCGCGGAGACGGATCGCGAGACGTATGCCGTTGGGCCTCTCTTCCCTATCGGTGAAGGTACCACTGCAGGAGAACAAAGCCAATCAGACAAGCCAAACGAGATAGATGCTTTCCTCAAGTCGACGCTCGAGACGCATGGTCCCAATTCCCTGCTTTATGTCTGTGATTGATCTGCTTTGTGGGCGTCGACACCATACTTACTGCTCAATCGACAGATCGCATTCGGTTCACTGTATTGGCCGACCGAACCAGAGAAGATGTGGGCTTTCTTAGATGTCGTCATGGAAAGGAAGATACCATTCGTAAGTATCACTGTACCTTTATGCCCTTTTTCCGACTTACATTTACTGGCTCCCCACAGATCTTAAGCCATGCATCCCAGATTGCGGTGGTTCCTGAAGAAGTGAGGGCGAAGGTAGATGCCTACGGGTCAGGCCTCTTGTCGAAATGGACTCCACAGCAAACTATCTTGGCACATCCTGTGAGCTGAGGGCTTTATAATGTACGCCAAAGAAATGGCTCACACGACGTTTCCAGGTCACCGGATGGTTCGTTACACATTGTGGTGTCAACAGTGTTCTGGAAGCATCAGCACTTGGGGTTCCTATGTAAGCGGTCCGATATGTAGAGGTGTTCATTGCATTCGCTAATGGTCTTTCAAGGATTTGCTGGCCGTTCCACGTTGATCAACCAACTTTGGCTGCGCAACTCTCTGAGATCAACAACGTAGCCTACGAGCTTCTTGAAGTCAGGACTGGCGAAAGGGGACTCAAGCCATTATACCGTACGGGACGGGCGCCATTGGGTACGCTTGAAGCTGTCCGTGAGGAAGCCAGCATTGTCCTAGAGAAGGCATTTGGTGATGATGGGCTCAAGAAGCGTGCCAACTTGAAAAAGTTACAGGAAGCTATTCTCTCGACCTGGAATGAAGATGGATCTTCTAGGCGAGATTTGGATAGGTTGGTTGCGTCAGTACAGCCCAAGTAGTAATAAGTACGAAAGTATTTAGCATTTGTTCTATAAAGTCTGGCTTCAGACTCGAGAATATTATCATGACCACTGGCACCTCTGAGTGTCGTGTCCAGGCAGAACCCAAAAGGGGCGAGGACCTCCGAAAGGGGTAAGCACATAACCCTTTTGGGAGTCCACCCGTGAGAAGGTGCGCACGGACCATGCTCGAGGGTATATAAGGGGCCCCTCCCACGATTGTGTTTCCCTAGAACATACTCAGCTAGGATCTATTTTATAGTTTCTAACTCGAGTCTCGCATGTTTACACATGCCACACCTTTCAATCCAGTAGATGACAACCGCACTCTCCCGTTATACAGAGAACATGGCTCGCGGCCTTCGGGCTGCGGGTCTCGATGAAGTTTGGTTTTCTTTCTGATCGTACTGTTTTTCAGTCGTTGGAAAATTAACCAGCGGGACGAGTGTCAGTCTGATGGATTACCTTCTTATGTACTTTCTGTAGTTGAACCAATATACTGTTTCAAGCTTTCTTACAATGATGATTGTGATGTTACTGTCAAATATGTGAAGTAATATTTGTGCGGAGGGAAACAAGTGATGATAATGCTAGGTATGTTGTCGAGATAAGAGCAATAAAACTATGAAGGAGCTAGGACGGGGGGAGGAGGATGTTGCAGTTTATGCCAAACCTTCTCATACAAAAGTTTACTCAACACTTGTACTGAAGGGCCATCGCAGATTACACCAATCCCAACCGAGTTGATTTTGCCAGGCACTCCCTTGGCCATGAACTCTTTGACAGTTTCCACGACAAGAGCGGTAAAGTCAGGGATAGAATGCAAGGTCTGAAGACTTTCGTGCAAAGGTGTCGAGAACTTTGAGTCCTTCAACTTAGGGTCGTCGGGGAATAGGGATTGTGATGCATCCACGATGAGGACGCGCGAGCCTTTCATTAACCGGAAGTCAAGGGCGTGCCTACATGAGAACTTCAGAAATCATCGTTGCGTGATAGGGGAAAAATATGTACCTGAAGTCACCAAACAGGATCCTGAACCAGCTCACCGCCTTAGCGAACGTGTCCACATTCCGGCTTTCCCGCTCAGCCTCATCCTGAATTTCCTGTAGCGTGAGGACGATAGGCAGCGTGTCACGTAGGAGCGATACAAGATGATGTAACGATGGTCTAAGTGACCCATGACGCAGGATGTTCCGCAGGAAAGGCTCAACCTCTGAGTGCGGATTATAACGACTCTGTTCTTCGTCACTACCGTTCTGATTCCTTGCCCGAGGTCTTGAGAAATGTAGTTCGTACGGACCTGGGATGCCAAGGAAGTGCTGGCTTCCGCAATTGATTGAGACGCTATAATCTGGGGCATAGGCGAATTCAACTGTCTGTAGATCAAACGATAGCAATTTGACATTGTCCCATTGCTTCTCTGCGGCCATTTGGGCAACTGTGGGGTTGGCGTCAGCAATAGTTATTGGTTGTGGTAAATGATGTATAAGTCACCTTCTCGAGCAATGACAACCATCTTGGAGACTTTGCCCCATTCTTCAAGGAATTCGTCGACGCACTTCTCCACATCTTCCGAAAGGAAAGACACCACGGCTTCGGTCGCATCGTACATGATCCTCTTCGAAGGTCGGATAACTGGGCTATTGCCAGCTCTCTTTCCCACTGGCTGCTGTACGTACTTCAACTTGACGCAAGTCACAACCTATAACTATTCATTAGCGTGCGATATCATAAATATACTCGAGCCCTAGACGTGCCTCCATCCGCTGATCCGCCCACCAATGTAGCGGAATGATACGAATGTTCGGCATAGCCGCCTCTACACCTTCTGCACTAGACAGCAGATCAGAAGACTTGACGCAGAGCGCAGGTATCGAATTGATCAACGACGACTGCATGCGAGCTAAGCCCGTCGGAAGGCCACCTGCGGCCGCAGGGTTGATATGTGCGCATGGAATATTAGCAATCTTAAGTTGACGTTCCACCTTCGTGTGTGCGACTCGAGCACTAAAACATACAATATACATTAGAGGAAAGCGAGGTAAGAGATGATTTGGGACATACCAGCAATAAGCATAAAGTTCGCGAAGAGTCTGGCTTTCCAAACGGAAACTATAGACAACGTTAATAATCGAACTCATCGGAGGGGATTTAGACAAAGTCAAAATACCTTGAAGGAGATCCCGGACCTTGATCCGCTTCGTCCTCTGCAGGAGCCTCCGCCTTGCGTTTCCCTAATAGTGACGGTTGGGTAGGTTCTGTCCGAGCTTTGTTACCATGTATCCGTTGCACATCCAGCCACCCAAGATCGTCGATGACGAGTGTGCTTATTTTGCCTTCGATTCGTCGTACTTGTATTAGAGCGAAGCGAAATTCCTGATCTGTTATTACCAGGACGAGATAATGTGTGGGGAACATGGAGAGCTGAATGTACACAAACGCTCGAGCGGTGGGCCCGAACTTCGCAATCTCTGTAAATAGATGTTAACTGGGAATACGAGATCTTTGAACAGGCATTACCTTCTGGCGGGAAGTTCCTGTGACGGAAGCACTGCAAACCAAGGTACTGTGCTTTTTGTTCTGCGAGATCAGTGATTGTCTAGTATAAATCATGGGATGTGAGCGAGTGTTACGGAATGTGAAGGACGAAGGGATTGCGTACAATAATACGCCAGCGGACAAGGGCGTCGGCCAACTTAGTAGGATCCCGATTAAGAAGTTCTGCCGTGTATGCAAACCGGGGCGCACGACTGGATGCTGCGAGATCACCAGTATCTCGCAGACTTAACCGACCAGTACGAGGATCAACCGAAACGATTACCACTTCATCGGCACATAGATGTACTCTGAGATGTATGGAGGTATCTGATACAAAATATTTAGCCTCTAAGACTTGAGACATAAAAAAGGAACACACCATCCGAGATTAGTTTGACAGCACTTGGATGTGAGAAAACTGTTCTAAACTGTCCCGTTTGCATTTGCAACTGGTACATGAACAGAATTGCTTGCGAATGTCTCAAAATGACTTTCCGCAGCAAAGCTTCCACGTCCAAATCCTCCGGAATCTAACCGGCGAACCTTTAGTCCAGAACAGCTCAATAGACGGAATAGACGGGAGCAAAACATACCACTCGGAGGTCCGATTCCGACATTATCGTAGCCTCTGGAGGTATCGCCATTCCCAGTGCAAGTTTCTGAGGCTCCCACTTCACCTCGAACCGTAGGTGTTCCACCTCATCTGACGGTCGTTTTCGTTCCCCCAGCTTGGACCGCCGTTGCAACTCCGCTAACACATTTGCTTTGGCTGATCGATGTGGAGGATGAGCTTTGGATACGGGGGAAGACGATGATTCAGATTTGACGATGGATATGGTCAGCGTGCCTCCTAACAGAGGTAGATTATTTCGTGTATTTGGTGGTGGGGTTCGCCTATAGTCACGTTAGACGGCTTCCAACGGATGAGTTCATAGTTACTAACGTCCAGTATGAAAGAATAAGGGTCCGGCGATCATTCTTCATTTCCACTTTGAGATAGTCAGCCCAGCCAAGGGTACGTAGCCTCTCAGCCTAAGATGACACTGTGATCAGTCGAACATCACTGTGACACTTGGTGAACAAACCTGGAAGCAAAGAATCTCAAGTTGATATGACATAGACATCATCTCTGGAAAATCAGATTCACTGAAGGAGTTCACTATGACGTAGTGACATTATACGCACGGAGGAAATTAAACAAACGGACCAGAGGGGCATCTATGACACCGTCCGGCAATTTTCGAGGTGGGGGGACTTCAACACCAGGGGGAGGTGTTGGCTGCTCAGGCATAGGTAGATAGAAACCCAGCCTAGCATCAGCTTCGGTGGATATTTGGAATTTCAGTGGACCCGAGGGTTTTCGAGGGAAGTCTAGAAAGTCATAGAAATGAAGTAAATGTTTTCGAATTTTTACGATTGTAACAAACCTTGCAAACTCGTGGCGTCTCCACCAATGTTGAATAAAAATTCAACATCGACGAAGAACCATCCATCATCCTTTTTTGCGCCACGGACACATAACGATGCCTCAAATAGATGCGGGGCTGCGAAGAATACTCGGCCATCCTCTGAAGATAGCAGTTAGGGCTAGGGCATCCAGAAAGAACAAGTGCATATTACCAATCCGATAATTTGACATTTCAAGTGGTATGACATCGATCATGCGAAGTCGGTATCGCATAGCGTCTTCTACAGCCGCTAGGGTCTTAGCAACCTCTTCGTCTGTCAACGGCGTGGGCGGAACAATCCATTGCTACAGAAGAGTTTAGTTTTTGTTCACAGAAATATCATATTGTCTTTGTGTAACCCAGAATATGGGGGAATATTATGGACTTCCGGCTGACCTTAATGACGGTAGGTAATCTCCGATACTGGCCAGTGGTAAGAACATCTAGTGATGTTAGTAAATCATGATTTCGGAGTCTAAGGTATTCAATAACAAACATAGAGTGATCTCAACTATAGGGCATACCTTGCAGGATCAAGGCTCTCTTTGGCGTACTTAAGTCCTGAGATGGCATTCTCGAATTGCATGTTCTGATCCATTAAAAATGCTGTGACATTCTATAGCAAGCCAAATCAAAGGCGTAAATTCATCCTGCGATGAGCTTCGGTACAGACTTTCCAAAGATCGGACGTACCATGGCCTTCTGAACGACAGCAGCATCTCTGGCCCATCGTGCAGCAGCATAAAGCTTAACCACTCCTTTCTTTGTTTTAACCACCCATTCAGCGAGTGTTCGCTTTCTCGCTGCGTCTGTCATATTGGGCATCCTGTAGCAGAGCGTCAGCGATGAAATTTGGGAGACCAGGAGAATACATGGAACTCGTTTATGTAAACTGGACACTTACGTCTCAGCCAACTCGGTGAGCTCAGCATATATGGATTGAACGGTTCTCGACACAAGCTCTCCCAGGGGTACTTGGCCGTCTCCAACATATGGTAATTCTCTTTCCAATTCCTCAAGGGTAGGTTCATGGTGTCCCGTTCATTGTCATTTCTGATCCAAGTGGAGGATGTGAGGTTGTATGGCCGTTGGAAGGGCCTGCAATAGGAGCGTGGTGTTCCATGGTCAGCTTTGTTAAGACTGGACCAGGCGAAACCAACAGAGTAACGGGGGTTTCAAGTCATAAGATAGAATAAAACAAAAGCAAGACTCGCTGGTGATGATTGTTCCCCTTAGAGGACAAGACGCTCGAGACCGCAACCGACGCGCATGTGGCGTGTGAATCCCCGATCAATGATTCACGCGTCGCGTCCTTCTATCAGCCGAACTTCAACCACACAACACTTCTTTTGAATACATAGCCTGAAGTTTAACTCTGAATCTGAACATTTCCTAGACCTTGAAAACCCAGCTCTCACCACTACATTTTGTATTGAACCAGCGCAAAGATCACGTAAAGATACATCAAAAGACTCCGACATCAAAACTATTACATCATGACAGTGTTTGAAATTCGTCACTACGGGCTGCAACAGTACGGAATCAAGATGCCCCTGCCAACTTGAATTCTATCGAGTTCATCTGACCGCACTCCCAAACTTTCACAAGTTCTAGACCACAGTCCCTCCTGCCAACATCAGACTGGGTTAGCAACACGATACCACAAACAAAACTTGACGTACCCCAAGACGACGAACTCTTCCAGCGTCCTTTCTTTCGCATTACAACTAGCCTATCCCCTCGAGTTATGGCAGGCTGCAGAGATAATTTCTCGAAGACATACCATCATCTACGTTTAAGTCCGGTCAATACGATCTTAGAACAACCTGAAATTCAATGAGAACTTACACAAATGTCAGAGTAGTACTCAAATGCTCTTCCATCTCCGTAGTTGGCTAGGAGTGGTTCGGGTGCCTAAAGCAGGACATAATTAATTTTAGTAATCTTCGAACAATACCTCACCAATAGCAATAACTGTACAAACCCGAGTGAAGAAACGACCTGCTTCGCCTTCCACAGGTGCGATATGTTGAATCAAGAACTCGTCTACGATATCTCATAAGTATAACTTCAATCCCAATGGCTCCAACATACGTAAGATAAGTCGGGATGTTGGCTTCATCGCGTTCTTGATATTAGTCAAAATGACCTTTGAATCCTTATCTGCCCAATCGTGTCTGAAGAGGATACAATGAGCTAGCAAGCAGGGGGTAGGCCAACGCTTCTTACATGACACTTTTCAGCTATGAAAACGAAGTTCGAGCTATCGAACAAAATGAGATAGAGTACCGAAGCTACTCACGAAGTAATAATCGCAACCAGTAATAGGAGATTCCTTCAGGAAATTTATCGGGAGTAGTTGGACTCTTCCCTCGTTCATAATCTTTGGAGCGGCCTCCTTCCAGAATAATTTGGCCTGTTCAATTACACTTGGTAGGTCTTGGAGGATAACACGGAGCTGAGGGCAAGACTTCGCGATGTGCATAGAGACATGCCCAACGCCTCCACCAACGTCGCATACAGTAGTGCCATCTGGCTGCGACCTCCATGGGAAACCTGCCAGATTAAACATGAGAACGGGTACGCTACTGCACCTTTTGGAGGACAAACCAGTCACGATGGCGTCGAACTTAATTACAGCCCCATGCCCCACCATCGCCTGATCGAACCGTTTTCCACGAGCAGGATCAACTTGCTGGTAAAATTCCCACAGGCCACCACCATCGAAATTCAGCCCTCGAGAGAAGGCTGACCCATTTCCGAAGTTAGGGTCTGGATGGAGTAGAGTATCCGTCAGCGAAGCCCCAGCATGGTAATTCTCATCGGTCCTATGAATGACGACAATTAAGTATGGTATGTTGGGATCAAAAGTTTGCGTACTAACAACAAGCCGGATAAAGCACCCACAGGACTGTCCGACAGCAGGTGAATACTCAAGCGATTGTTGGCAAATACATCCGGGGTGACTGAAATCCCCATGTGTTCAATACTGAACTCTGAACATAGAGTCGCAGAATGACGGTTTACGCACCTTCCGTAAAACAATGTTTGATTGCGAGCATACGAAGGATTCTTGCTAGCTGGTTCCCATCTAGTTTAGTCAGCGCCGCAAGTCTAGATACATGTAGACCTTCTGGATAGTCCCGCAGATGGTCAGCCACTTTGGCAGTATTGACAACATTCAAGCATGCAGAATAGTAATGCTAGTAAATCGCCATGCTCAGAGTCTATGAAAGATGTGGCGCATGTGAGACCTACGGCGAATGACAGCTGCCAAACTTATCAATAACATCCTGAAACAAATTATGGTGGCTGGACATACTTACGTTCGACAGTGTATACTGTGGAGGTGCAATCATCGTGGTCAGCTGCGCGGAGGCACCATGCACAATCCGTAGGGCCTCCAAAAGCTTCTGGGAAGTAGCCCCGGTATCAAGTGGATGTTCATCAATAGACTTAAGACTCGGTATTGCTTGTCCAGAAGCACGAAATTCCCGCTTGATATAGTCTACGGAGGATGAAATAAGAGAGACGAGCTGGTCGAGTTGGGTGAACGTGTCTTCCATTGAGAATCGGTCTGTACCAGTCTATTATTCCCATCTCTTTATATACACGGGTAGTATTAAGATGTCAATAGTAATTCTTCCTATCAATCGATTGAGTGAACTCACCAGTCTAAAAATATTCGTCGAAGATCTAGCTTCTCTGAATATCGAGAAAACTACTTTATATTCAAGGTCTTTTCCGCACAGTAGGAAGCATGATCTCGTGAGCTTCACCTATGGGTCGTGAGTACGTATGAGTGTTTAACCCTACGAGACACAAAAGTCCAATAGCCTGAGTAAGCCTCATCATAAAGCCACGGTCATACTATTGCACTCTTTGATTGAACGGTCAATGGGCGATGTATGCCATAAGCTAGAAATGGGAGTATGTCATGATCAGTTTGTATATCATTTTACCATCGCAAGTCCCAATAGCAGCGTGGAATGCGATGTTGGATGTGTATAATAAATTGTCAGACACGATCGTTCGGGACCAATTCAGAGGCTTGCCGGCATTTCGGGCCGACCGGTTTATTTTGAATCTTATCTTATCGGAGTTCCCGCCGCCATATCACTCAGTGGGCTTGAAATTGAAATTGAATCCGTACATTTCGATTTGCACCATCTTCACTGGCACCCTCATATCTTTCTACGGAAAAGGTATAGGTACATAGCAATAACAATCATGCATTTAGGCAATATATCCGTCTTCATTCTCACCAACGGACAGCTCCATTCTTTCCTGCCAGTGATTTGGTATGACCTGCCATATGTACAAATAAGGTGCAGATAACTACTTTACACTTCAGTGGGACGCAGGATGACCTTTTACAGCATACCCGAAGCACTGCCAGTGACCAACGAAAGCAGTCCTCTGTATGATCTAGAGTCTGAGTGCTCTCATGCTGAGCCTTCCGCTCCGAAAAGAGTCAAAATCTGACATCCGTCAGCTTACAGTCCCTCTGGGACGGATATGGATGCCTTCCCTCTCGGTTAGACATGCGCATCGACCTTCCGTGCCGTGTGGAAGGAAGGACGGAAGGAAGGGAGGAAGGATGTACGACCCGCACATCCTTCCGTCCGCACTTGCTCGGAACGTCCCTCGGAACGTCTCTCGGTTCGGATACATCCCACCACTACCCATCCTTCCTCTGGGCTCAAAATATGTATAAAAGGACGTCGAATTCTACCTCAAAGTCCCATCACAAACACACTCATCTATCATACACACATCCAAACACTCACTCGTACTCTTACCTTCACTCAACATGTGCAACTTCTTTAAGACCCTCGTTATCTTGTCTACTACTTTCACTTCTATCCTTGTGTCAGCCGCTCCAGTATCCTCTGCGAGTGGTCTAGTCCTTCGACAGGCTAATGACACCAACACTACGGATAGTACTACCAGCCCTGGTGGCAACGCTACTACCCCTATCACCGATATTAGCTCTGGAGCACCTATCAATCCTATTGAGGTTATACCCTCAGGCATTCCTATGCCTTCTATCCTAGCCCTACCCATCGACCTCCCCATCGACCTCCCCGTCGATCTCCCGGTCGCTCTCCCCATCACTGTATCCGCTATACCTGCTCTTCCCACCTCAGCTTTGCCCGCTGTACCCACCTCAGTCTTGCCCGTTCTACCCACCTCGGCTTTACCGGCTTTACCTACCTCTGCCTTACCAGCATTGCCCACATCCGTCCTCGCAAACTTACCCATATCCGTCCTTGCAGACTTACCCACCTCTGCCCTGCCCTTATCAGCCTTACCCACCTCCGCCTTGCCCTTGTCCGTCTTACCCATATCAGTTCTACCCCCACTCCCCACCCCTGTCATCGCTATCGTAGAAGGTTTACCCGCTGGCGGCAACCTTACTCTCCCAATCCCTACCACTCTCCCGGGAAATAATGGAACTACCACAAACGACAACAACACTACCACCAATGATGATACTTCAGAGGATGATGATACTACTCCTGCCTCTGATGATGATTCGGACAGTACTCCCACCGACGACGATAACACTACCACCGATGATAACGATGACGATGATTCGACTTCATTTGATGATGATGACGAGACCAACTTTGACGGTGATAGCGATTATGAAGGATAGAATACCAATGCTCTAGCTTATTATTCATGGACATTTCGGACATTACAATTTACAATAGACAAAAATATCTTATTTATTATACATCCCTCATAATCATGAATATCCTTTGCAACTTTCATAAAGTCCGAACAACTCGCCTAAGTTTAACCAACGGAGCCATCCTTAGTATGTTTTCTGATAGTACCTTCATTCCATTTCTATTCGGTATCAGGTTTCAAACTTCAAACTTCAAGCTTCAAGTACCAACTTGAACTTGGGACTGTATGTAACTTAGCAGAATGAATTCGCAACTGAGGTACACGACTTCGTGATGAACCACTGGACGATCCATTATGACGTCAGACAGGTATATAATGTACAAATTGGTTTATCGTTGATTCAAACTGTACAAAATCGAAAAGAGGACACTATACATGATTACTCGCCACCTAGGCTCTTAGACTCCCGATACTCGAGAGGGGTGTAAGTATAAAGAAGTGTATAAGCCAAACCATCATGAAAACGTTCCCGCGTACTGATTCCCTCGTTGTATGCATTCTATCTATAAGCTTACAAAGTAGGTCCAGCCAACCTCACTTTCTCCTCGACGTCTTGTTCATAAAGGGCGAATGCCTTCTGGAACATACCAGCCAACTTCCTGACTTCCCTACCGAATGCCTCCTTGTCAGCCCAAGCCAACTTGGGGTTGAGCAACTCCCTAGGAACGCCCTCCAACGATGTAGGGATCTGCAAGCCGAAGACATCGAAGGCCTCGTATTCAGCCTTGGCAAGTTCACCGGAGTGGACAGCATCGACGATACGACGAGTGAACTTGAGAGGGCAACGCTTGCCAGAACCGAACTTGCCTCCAGTCCAGCCGGTGTTGATGAGCCAGCAGTCGACTTTGTGCTTAGCCATACGCTCTGCAAGCATCTCGGCGTAACGACCGGGGTGGAGAACGATGAAGGGTGCGCTGTAGCAGGTGGAGAAGGTGGGGATGGGTTCGAGGACACCGTCTTCGGTTCCTGGTGTTTTCCTACGCATATAGTCAGTAATAAGCCCGTAGGAAAGAATGAAATTCAGCGTACGAAGTGTAACCAGCAAGGAAATGGTAGCTTGCTTGCTCAGGAGTAAGCTTGGAGACGGGGGGAAGGACACCGAAAGCATCACAAGTCAACATGATGATGTTACTAGGTTGGTTATCGACCATGCAGGGAATCTTAGCATTAGGGATAAACTCGATGGGGTATGCGCAACGAGTGTTCTCGGTAATGCTAACATCATCGTAGTCAGGTACCCGCGAGATAGGGGTTGTAGACAACATTCTCCAAGATACTGCCAAAGCGGATCGCGCTGAAGATTTCAGGCTCCTTTTCGGCGGAAAGGTTGATGGTCTTAGCGTAGCATCCACCTTCGATGTTGAAGACACCCTCATCAGACCAGACGTGCTCATCATCACCAATGAGTTGTCGCCTTGGGTCAGCAGAAAGGGTAGTCTTTCCGGTACCTGAAAGACCGAAGAAGAGGGTAACATCGTTCTTGTCCATGCCGACATTGGCCGAAGAGTGAAGGGAAAGCTGGCCGAATTTGACTGGTTGCAGGTAGTGCTAAAATGGAACATTCATGAACATCGGGAAAACAATGAAAGAAGCTGTGGGGACATAGGACTAACCATGACCGAGAAAACACCCTTCTTCATCTCACCAGCGTACTCCGTTCCGAGGATGACCATCTCCATACGCTTGAAGTTGATCTCGACGGAAGTTGTGGAAGACATGCCCTTGGTGAAACGATTCGCGGGGAATTGACCAGCGTTGTAAATGATGAAATCGGGCTCGCCGAATTCGGCGAGCTCCTCTTCCGTTGGTCGAATAAGCATGTTGTGCTATAAACATTGTTGAGTTGATAACATGATACAATGATGATTTGGTAAATTTTACTGACCATGAACAGTGCATGATAAGCTCGTGCACAGATGACACGAACTTTGATGCGGTACTTGGGATCCCACTGAAATGAGATGAAGGTGAGACGCTAATACATAAAAAGGTCACGTTGTTGCTTACTCCCGCGTAACCATCGAAAACGTAGACATTGTCCCTGGTGTTGAGATAATCGATAGCACGTTCTCGATTGATTTCAAAGGTATCTTTACGTCCTCGTGAGCAACTGACCCGAATTTCCTGAGATTTTTAGTGGGGTACAACCACTTACGCTCATCCATCTTGATATTAACAGATCCCCACCAGATATCGTCTTTGGAGGTCTCCTCGTAGACGATACGCTTGTCCTTGGGAGAACGACCAGTCTTCTTTCCGGAGAAGTTAATAAGGGCTCCGGAAGACGAAATGACAGCGCCTTCATTTCGGACAGCGTCTTCGTAGAGAAGAGCAGGCGAGACATTTCGCTTGATCTGGACTCGATCCATGTCGAAACCAGCTTGAGAAAAATACTCTACATGCTGGCCGATCACTGTAAATGCATTGTCACGAAAGCAATCAAGCTGGAAAGTTGATTATATGCTCACAAGAACTTTGCTCAGTGTCATAAGATTGAGCATAATGTTTGTGGAGGATGTGAGGGGTCACGTAAGGAGTTCCACCTGAAGTGTAAACCATATTGACGAGTTTAGGGGGCGGGTGAGTCTGCGGAGGAACAATAGTGAGATGAGGGTTGAAGAGGAGTCAGTTTGAAAATAGCATCATTTTAGACGCATTTTATAGCAGCTCGGAGCTGTTCCGTCCAATCGGGATGTGTGTGACAGAAGTAGACATACCTTGTATACGGGCGAGGAGGAGCAACGAGGACGGGGGAGAGATGGTGGTAGTAATCGATGAAGAGGAGGGGTGTATGCGAGAAGATGGCGAGGACATGGAGTAGGTTTTATAGCACTCCGTTGTAGCAGCCACATCCAATGGCGTCCTGCCGAAATAGGGTCCCTCCCCGAGGCGCTGGCTGTACTCAGTGATTCTCTCTCCCGGTCTCGTCCGTTGGCGGAGGGCCGCAGGGGTAATACGGATCTTGAGCTATCGTTCTAGGTTTCTCAGTGTGCGTCGTTGAGACAGCCACGGACGTCGAACGGATAGCAGAACAGTATCACGGTTCAAGTGAGGATAGCGGGACATCTCAGTGTTGCCACGAAGGTCACCAGCAGGTCTCTCGGCACTTTACACATGATCTCCCCTACCATATATGGTTCCTCTCTGACCTTTATATCATCTTCCCGTTTACCTCGTTGCCGGCCTAGTCTGTGTTATAAACATCGTCTACTGTCGACTCTATCGAGCAAGTTGTGCTTTGAAGATCACTGGTGCAAATTCCACAACATCAAGCACCTGCTTTCGGCAATACCCACCATCCGGAACGTCCACCGAAACTGTCAAGAATCGTCCCAGCTGCGGTCCGGTAGGTTGGTGCCTTCTCCAGTTCCGTGTCCAATGGCGGTGTTCCGTGGTCGTGTGATTGTTGTAAACATATGAAGGCGAGATGTAGTCGAGACGTCCAGAAGAGCCCATCGATGCAAGAAATACAGGTACGGGAACACTTCAGGTAAAAGCCCCATAGTGATTCCTATGTTCCATATGTTCACTTGAAGCCAGTGAAAAGAGACCTATTGGTCACCTAGGTGGAACACTATGAGATGTTGAGTGATGCTTCGCGTCTCTCAAATCTTTACGCTACGCACGAGCTCTCTGTTTCACAAGATAACCTCTGTCATCTTGAACTTTACACCCAGAATATCAGATTTCAAGTTCATAATCGATGAGATAAACCCTGAATAACAATAACCAAATCATAGCGCATCCATTGTCAAGACGCCGACAGTAAAGTGGTAGCTATTTGCCAGTAGTTCTCATTTTCCTCGTACAGGTATCATATTAATGCATTTAAATATTGTACTAACTACACATATATTCTCGTCGCGTCGCAAACACCTCGATCTAGACCCCCAACACCTCTTTACCAAACCGCAGTCATGGTACCAGGTGTTTCCGTATCCCGATTCTCTTGGCCTGTGTTTATATACAAATACTACAAATTCAAGGAGCAAAGACGGAATAAACACATCACGGACCCGGAAGCGGAACAAGGTCCTATTCCGAAATCAGATCTAGACAGCCGTGCCCTTCATGTCAAGACTATCGTTGTTCGATCCATAAGTGCAGAGCGTGCTGTCAAGCTGCTCTGTTTTCCTCGTATTCGACTTGCGCTTCTGCTCTTCATCCACTCTCACCATCCTCTCCATCTATATTTAGAATAACCCCAATAAGTTATTTTTGCTCACTAGATGCGCTATCGACATGTGCTTACCCGTACATGCACACCCTCCTGGGACGGTTCTTCTCGCGTCGTCGACAAAGACAGGATCTGTCCTGGGCGGGCCATCGGGAGAAGATGTGGTCGAAATTGTATACTTCCGTTGTCAGCAATAGTCCCCGAATAGCTGTGAGACGATAACGGACTGATAATCAGGATATGACGTCATAGGTCAAACTTGTACCCACAAGATATGCGGCCCGTCTGCCGCATATGTAGCAAGACTTCGTACCGCCCTTGTAGAAGCAATCTAGCATCGCAACAAATTCTGAACGTAAATAAAACGACTCCCACACCGGTCTGAGGAAAAACTTACGGCACACACTACTGTGGAAGGTACGTTGAAGATAATACTCATCACTGGACTCAGGTTCATCGTCATGAATACTGTAGCGACCAAGTTGGCCAGGAACCTATCATAACCGACGGATTAGTCGGCCATGGATTCCGAGGTACTCGGAAATAACATACGCGCAGATGAAGTAGATCAGACCATCATAAAATAGGACGTTGACCAGTCCATTCTGATGGGATCCTCGGAGTTGAAGAAGTTTGTATGCGGTGAGTATGAGGACGACCAGATCGAAGGCCATCGAGAAGACAAAGTTGGCGGTTAGGACAACTACATTTGTATGGACGATGACACAACCGGTGCCAGGGATTTGAGATGCCTCTAACAATCCGCCTATGACCTACATTAGAGAATGCAAGTAGGATTTGTTGGAGAAGCCATACCTTGAAGAATTAGAGACCAGTGCCCCAATATGAGCAGGACGATCACGATGATAATGTATCGATTTCTCTCCCAGATGGCAATTCTGCATCGAGGTCAGTTTTCCCCTTTTCGTTTAGGCCGTTAGCAAGATCCTTACGTACGTTCTTAATGCTAGATTAATTGTGGCCATCCCTCCTGAGGCATTTCCTGTCATCTGTCAACCTCGCTATCAATTCCTTGGCTCGATTAGTATTTTCATTTGGCAAACACACGTACCTGTAGGAAAATGAAGAACGGTCGACAATTTAGTCCGCTAGTGTGGTACATCACAGATTATCGACGAGTTGTAAGTCCGGCGGTACCTCTTGATATGTCGGCGGAGGAACTTACGACTTGACATCAAAACCTATAACACTTTTGTTGTTCAAGACGGGAGTTTCTGTCAGTGGCGTGTCAGTTTTGATCGAATGGGGTTACTTACGCCCCAATCATTGCCGCCAGAGCTAAGTATCGAGCGAGAAAATAGATGATCTAAATATATCGGAGAATGTTGAGCGGGGGATCATCAGGGTGGAAACAGCGACGTACAATGGGGTAGCGAAACTTTCGACGGCCTGAGATGTACGACCACTCGAAGTCAAGTGAGATCAGGACCTCCCAGCTGGTTTTAACGGTTTGTTAGTGTCGACATTATATGTGTTCAGGTTAAGAGGCTCACAAGTAAATCCCGGCGAAGGTGTGAGTAATTAAAGTGAGTGCGGCTATATATTTTATGTCGGTTAGTTATCCATGAAGTTGTAAACAAGGATACTCAACCTGATTGCTTTGCCTGTGCTTCCGGTGAGGTCCAATCTGGCATATCTTTAAATGAGTGTTTAGGGATACCTTGACCGTATGTTTGAGTGAGAGGACTGGGAGAAGGTTCCACCTACGGGTGCGAGGATCCCTGTCCTATAATATACCGACCGCCGACGGGGCGACATCAACGAGGCTAACAGGAGGATCACAAGCCGAGGAGTTGATGAACGCCGAGATTGTACTAACAGCATCCTGTAATACCGGAGGGATCAGAAAGAAGCCTTCTGTAGAATCGTTAGTGTGGATTGGGTGAGGAGACGCTGTGATTACTCACGTTGTTGATGTTCGATTGTGGCGATGGCAAGAGTTTCCGGGACAGCGGGAATGTGATTGACTTACTGTATGGAGTTGGGCAATGTTATTACCATCGGAGGGAACGGGGTCAGATGTCGAGATGAGTGTCATATACTTACTACCGTTTGGCCGTGTTCGGAGATTTAGTTATGAGTTAGGCGTGAATCAATGAGATTACTTGCTGCAAAGGCTGATAAGTAACAGCATTACTATCTCATGGCCCATGGTAGAACAGCGGTATCAAAACATTAGAATCAACCTTACAGTACTAGACATGATTTGGACATTGTGACGTTGGCATATTAAAGGTGAATAACGTCATGGCGGTAGACGGTTTTTGTGGTCGTAACAAAAATGCAGTTTACACTGTAGCGAAGGACATGTGCAGCCCTTTAGTGGGGTCGACGGTCGAGGAGTCCTCTTCCTCGGGCTGAATCTATAAACGTGATAAGTAGGGACCAAAAGTAGTGATAAGGATCATAATACCTCCGCTCGTATCGTGACCTCTGAAGGGTCTGTTGGATGACTTGGAAGTGGCGCTAGGATCGACAACTCGACCATACCGAGAACCGAGTCGTGGACGACATTCGAGTTAGGACGGTAATGTATTGACCCGCTAACGTTGTCAAAGACGGCCGACTCATACTCGCTACGTGTCAATGTTGTGTTATATGTATAAAGCAATGCTCAGGGAATCAGAGACGTACACGCGCGACATGATAAGTGCTCGTACAGCCCGGGTCGATGCAATCTACAAAGGTAAATATCTGTCTGTAAGTCGCAGAACAACCCACTTACTGCACAGGTGAGCGCTGCTGGAATATTGGCCATCACACTCATGATGGGATTGCGGTTTAAAACCATGAATACCGTGGCGATCAAATTGGCCACAAAACTAGAGAGAAGAATGAGCGATGGTGAGAAATAGAGTCTGGTCGATCACATACGAAAGTAAGAAGTAAACGATGCCATCCCGCACTAACAACCGTGCAAGAGGTATGCGTCGATTACTGGGTGGATGGAACGACTGAACTCCCCAAGCCGCGAGGAGAAGAACAAGAAAATCGAGCAGCATGGTGTACCCCAAGTTTGCGGCGAGTAGAGCGTTGTGGATATGAGTCAGTACGCATCCTTCCCCAGGAACAAAGCGGCCTTCGACGAGAATACCTGGAAGAGAAGATATAGGTGTATTTCCTAACAGAGTCTGCAGGACGAACGCACCATGGAGAATCAAAATCCAATGCCCAAGAACAAGGCCTATCACTGGGTACTTCACAGACCGCCGATTCCCCCATATCGCCGTGCTGGATGATAGATGGCGTGAGATGAGTATGGAAAAGTATGAGTGTAGAACTTACGCTCTCATAGCCAAAGTAATGGTAGCAAGGCCAGTGACCGCGCTTCCGCTAATCTAAGACTCAAAGTGAGCGTGACGAGCTATGTCTATATACTGGTTGTAGGTACCCACCTGGAAAATGAAGAGAGTTGCTCGGCAGTCCATCGGGCTAGGTGACGAAGAATCATGTTAGTCATGTTAGGTATGATAGTGTCAAGTGAGCTCAACGCACGCCGTGCGGTCGAAGGCGACCAACCTATAAGAACGGTCAGTAAGGCATCCCGGATAGCTGCAACAGTCCACTCACGTTACGATGACAGCCAATAGGGCCATGTACCTCAGCAGGAAGTATACCGGCTATATTCACTATCTTCAACACCGTCTTAACAACTATCCAACCGCACCCCACAAACGTACCAAGGTCTTGAGGAATTTGAGTTGGCCCTTGACGAGTTTCCACTCGAACCAGAGGCTGGTGATGAACTCCCAGCTAGAAAACACGTCGTCAGCATGTTGTATTTACTTGTACTCATGACTGATGCATTTCTCACAAGTAGATGCCCGCTGAGAGATGGATGATGTATTTGAATGTCACTAGCGTCGTGTTGGGCCGTTGTATTGCGGAAACATAGAGAGATGGAGTGGCAACGTACTATAATCAGTTGGCGGTGAGGCATCAGCCATGATGAAAAGGTGATTTGAAGGAACGACAAGGTTGAGGATAAAAACACAAAGGGAGAAAAGGATACCGAAGGAGAGAGGGTTGGCTCGAGGCAAAACCTGCGCCATTAGCATCATAAAAACCGAACCAAGAAGCGAAATGAAAAGACCACAAAGTCGTGTAGCGTCGATAAAGAGTGGATAATAAATTGAGAGAACCTGATGACCGAGGCTCAGCCGTCGTGATGATGCCAAATTCAGCTCTTAAAGTCCCAGGTTTCGCCCTGTTTCGAGTGGCATGAGGAGTAGCGGAGTTGAATACGGGACCGCGATATCGAGATGGCCTCAAAACGACGCGCTAGAGGTAGAAGCGACGGCTACTGTGGCAAATACAACAAGAGCTATCGTGGCTACCGATACCCACGAAAATAGTTCCCGTCAGACATCAGAGAACTTTCTGACATTGGGCCCGGACAAGGACGATGTGGATAGGATCTTCAGGGCGATATCGAGAGTCGAGAATAAATATAAGATAATGCGAAGACGAAGACGTCACACCCCTTTCCCAACTTTCTTTCTGCGGGTTCGACGTTTGATGATCGCATCCCTAGCGTAGCATTTAGCTGATTAGCTCTATACCTAGATATGCAACAAATAATTAGAGGACGAAACAATGAGGTCACTTCATATCTGGTTTGGATATATTGAGCAACTTCTTGCGCCCCAGTGAAATCATGTTTTTAGTAGTCCATTTCTGATAAACTTGATTTATTCCCAAAAGTATCCACTTGTACCCAAATCTAAGAATTCCAGTAAATGTCATAGAAAGTTACAGTGAAGGACTGTCAATCTCTATGGCCTTTCCATGGAATCCCAAAAAAGGGTACAAAATATACAAGTACAAACATTGTGCTAAACAATGGGTAATCAATCAAACAACCATATTTTCCGAAAGAAAGGCATTGCCACATACATTGTGTGATGTGTAATGTCCATTTTAGCTTTACTCTATCAGACTGTTGGACAACTTTACAACCATCATCACAGCCAAGCCAATTTGCAATACATCAACTACCAAATCCGTCAAAGGACGACCCCTCTTCTCTTCCAGCAGAGACATTCCGAGGCGCGAAGGCATGGAAGCACGTCCTCTCGGACCTCATGACCGCGCCGGTCTTCAATTCTCACAGACGAACACACGTTCTCTGCAGGAGAGAGGACGAGCCTTGCTTTGGATAGATCAGATGGGCAATGCATCACGAGCGTGCGCCGACATCCATGTGTTGTCCTAGGTTCTGCCCCTGAGGGCTCCCCCGCCGTTGTTGCCCAAGATGATTGATGAGGGACCTATATAAGTTGGCATCGGTCAGGGAGGGTGGTTCACAGGGTCTCTCTAGTACCTTGTAACACCGTACTTTGCGACCTCCTCGTTAACCTGACCCATCTGAGATGGCAGGCGGAATGTCTATAACGTTTACAACACTGCGTCACGAATGTCAAAGTGGTTCGTTCTCTTGATCGCATTCACTATGACAATATCCGCTGCGGTATTGAGTGAGAAGAGGTATGTGTACTCACATATTGTTGCCCGGTTGCGCCGTTTATTGAAAGTTTGGCAGAGCGACTGTCTGCAATGGACACGCAGAGCTATGCAATCGAAGCTATGGCAATATCACTTTCCTAGGATGTACGTGATCAAATCTATACCCGGGGCGAGTTTCGTTTTAATCTCACCCACCGATATGAAGCGCACGATTCTTTCGCTTTCAGTAACGATCCATTCGCGTGTAAGCACATTGACCATAATATATGACGTAGTTGATTGAACCTTACTTTCCTCAGTGGCAAGAGACCAGGAAGTGGATATCCCAACTCAACTTGCATCGGGAGTACGTCTGTTACAAGCACAGTCTCATATGTCAGTAAATCCATTGTTGAGATTGTGGGCTTCAAACTGAGATCGCTCACAGGAAAGATGGAGTTCTCCATTTCTGCCATACCAGTAAGTTACAAAACTCACCTGACAGTGATATTTCCTGAGACGATCTCTGTTACAGGCTGCGTTAGTGATCACCAAGTCTGTCTCATGACACTGTACTCACCGATGTATAGATCCTCTTCGATGGAGGAACAGTACAGGACTATCTGACGAAGGTGCACACCTTCCTGCAGGCAAACCCCAACGAGGTCGTGACGTTTATCTTCACGAACCCGGAAGGAGTCTCACTGCCGAATGTCTGGGATCCTGCTTTCCAGGCGTCAGGGATCGCCCAGATGGCATATGTGCCCCCTTCAATCCCTGTGAAACAGAGTGCTGTGAGTGAAGGTGACACACATGGACAAGGAACTAAAGCTGACCCTTTATATGCAGTGGCCCACCCTTGGTCAGCTCATCGATAGCGGGAAACGTGTGATTGTCTTTATGGATGCTGGGGCAGACACAGACAGGAGTGTGCCTTATATACTCCCAGAATTCCCAATGGTCGGTTGAGTCACTATCTCAGTCTGCATCTCTCATGCGTTTTTCTAGATCTGGGAGACACCATTCAGTGTCACAGACTCCACCTTCCCGTGCAAGGTAGATAGGATCAGTGGTCCGTTGGGAACGACGGATCACATGTATATGATCAACCATTCATTGAACAAAGACATCCTCGGAACGGGAATTATTGTCAGCGATCCTCTCGATGCACCGACGACTAATAGTGTAACATCGTGAGTGTTTACACACAAACCAAGGCGTGATAATTTGCTTACCATGCCACGACCTAGGATTATGGCAAACGCCGCGGGATGCGAGCCGCTTGCAGCAGGTAGAGCCCCTAACTTCGTCCTGCTGGACTACATCAATATAGGGCAGGGATTGCAAGCAGTCAATCAGCTGAATCAGTTGTCATAAGTTTTTCTACTATACCTTCTAACGACACTCATGACTATATGCGAACTGTTGTCCATCTTTGTCCCAAACAATATATTATCGAGAGACACCTGGAAACCGTAGTATATCACTGTGCAAACGTATGGGTGCCCGTGCTCTGCATAAAGGTAGTCGTGTTGTAAGGGCCGAGTACTTGAGGACGAGCTAAGTGAATGCTGGGAATCCTCCAGTCACTGTATGGTTGTCAAGAAGAATTGGATTGAATATCTCGCGTTCGGTCGATAACTTTAGAAGGGAGATATGCTATTTTTTGTTTCAGACGACGAGCGAGTGAGCCAGGGCCAGTATGCTGCTGAGAAGATGAGATAGCGGAATACAGCTTGAGCGTTCGGTGCAAAGGTGTGAAGACGCGAAGACGCCAAAGCACAGAATCTCGATCATAGTACACAGGTACAGCTTTCCACATTTACTACGTATACTACTTGATACCATCCCAATCCTTGTCTATACCCAACTCCGAGGATCCTACTTCACGACAAACCTTATTATCAGGATACTCGATCGGATAAACTAATATTGAATTTAGGGTGATACCATGGATTACCTACGGACGCTAGGTTCCGCTGCGGTCTCGACACTTGTACAAAAGTCAGGATTAACTCTCCCTTTCTCGCTTGGGCAGAAAGTTGCTTCGTTCGAAGGAAAGTCGATATGGACTTTGCATGATGCTACGAAACGGGTACGTGTCTATCTCGCATTGCACGATCTAACTTGGAACTAAGACGCCGCTCGGAATAGGAAGATGGCAGCGCTGTTTCTGTATTCGAATTCGATTCAAGCCTCCCGAGAAATCGAAATGCCATGCCACTTGCGAAAAATACCCTTCGAAAGTTGCGAACAATACGACATCCTGACGTTCTGAAATTCTTGGACGCGGTCGAAACTGATACTACCATCTGCATCATGACCGAGAGAGTGCGACCGCTTGCTCCTGCTATTCACGAACGAGCTTCAAAGCCTGCTCAGGAAAGGGAGGACTGGCTATTGTGGGGATTGCATCGCAGTTTCTGTACGTCCCCCTTCCTACTTGCTAATTTAATGTCAATTTATTTCGTGCCAGGTAGCCCTTGCGTTTATAAATGATGCATGCGCTTCGACTCATGGAAATGTTCGCATTGACTCTGTGTTTATCTCACCTTCGGGTGAATGGAAGCTAGGAGGTTTCGAACTACTTAGTAACCCCAAAGACGAGGCTGCTGTGCTATATGTACGTTGCAAACCTTTGTCGGTATTTATTCTATTCATATTATTATCCTTAAGAACATGGGAACCCTTCTACCAGACTCCGCATCATACTCATCACCAGAAGTAAAAAAGGGCGGTTACTCATCCCTCAAAGAGTGATCTTCTCTTCCTCACAATATCGTCTAATATACTTACTAGCATATGACTAGAAACCCTATACCAGCCGCCGATTCATATGCACTTGGTCTACTCATACATTTTGCGTTCAACCCATCACAATCTCTACCAGCAACAGCCCAACCTCCTCATCCCGCTCCAACACCTGCTTCGAGAGGATTGATACCAACATCCGTTTTCCCCGCCTTTAAGAAATTACTGAACCCGAATGCCAAAGCACGACTAACATCAAAGACGTTCCTTGAACTGGGAATGGCTGAAACAGCTGGCGAAGGATCGGGGTTCTTTGCGTCAAATCGATTGGTCAAAGTCTGTGCCGGATTGGACAACTTCAATCTTGGTAGCGAGTCTGAGAAAGCTGTTCTGTTACGGCAAGTACCCTATCCTGCTTCACTGTCCCTTTGGACGATATATCGACGATTATAACATATGTAGAACCTTGAAAGAGTCTGCGGCGTCCCTTCCACCCGAGTTTGCTTCATACAAAGTCCTACCAGCCCTAGCATCTGCACTGGAGTTTGGTGGAGCGTCAGCACCAGCCATTATCCCGCTAATATTAGAATTCGGGAAGAACATCTCTCCTCAAGAATACTCTTCAGTTATCCTGGTACACATTATCAAACTCTACACAAGTCCGGATCGTGGCACCCGAATGGCTCTCTTGGAAAGTTTACCAGAATACTCAGACAAACTAGATAAGAAGATGGTTGGTGACAAGATTTGGCCTCATCTAGTGAGATTTCACTTTTGATCGGACCTATAGGAGATACTTATTATGTTCGAAGCAAACGGGTTTTGCAGATACCGTCCCTGTGATACGTGAAGCGACTGTCAAGTCGATCATCCTGCTCTCAGACAAGGTATTTCGAAACGTACCTCGAGGTCGTAAATATTAAGACTAATTCCTGTCTAGTTCAACGAACGTATCCTCAATAACGATCTTCTCCGACATCTCGCTCGTATGCAAGCCGATCCAGAAGCATCAATACGAACGAACGCGTGTATTCTTATCGGTCGTCTTGGACCTACGTTAGGATATAACACCAAGCGTAAAGTGCTTGTTCCTGCGTTCACGAAAGCTCTCAAAGATCCTTTCGTACATTGCCGTGTGGCTGCCCTTATGGCGCTGATGGCGACCATCGACTGTTTCGAGCTGGAAGAGCTTGCTAACAAAGTGATACCTAATATGTCGTTTTCCCTAGTCGATAAAGAGAAGTGTGGATACTTCATTTTGGCCTATGGTTTTCCAGGCTGACACCGCTGTAGACTGGTACGAGATCAAGCGTTCAAGACAATTCAGCTGTTCATCAAGAAATTGGAGGAATATGCCGCTACTCTGGTAAGTCCTCGTGAATCGATAAATAGGCAAACGCATTTTTGACGTTATCCTTAGCCCGAAACTGCTGCTGAGGAACCTCAAATACCCGGACTAGGTATTTCAGCCGCAACACAAGGCCAGAATACGTTGGTCAATTCCGCTGCAGGCGCTGCAGGTGCACTTGCAGGATGGGCAATCACTTCTCTGGGCAAGAAGGTTCGTTGTATAACTTATAGCAACTTGTACCTTGGATATATATTCACGAGTCTACCCAGTTGGCTGCATCGGACCTCCAAAGTACAATGAACGCAGCAACAAACGGAACGCCACCTGACCGGCCAACTTCCGCACCTCCGCCCCAAGCCAACCTCTCGACGAATGGAGTGCCAGGACTAGCATTAACAAAAACTACGCCTCTGCCTTCTACACCGAATCCATTTGGATCTGCAAGCAAACACAAGGGGATGCAACTGGGCGCAAACAAAGTCCCGGCCAGCTCGTCTCACTTCACGGCGGATTGGGCTCAGGAGGCGGCGGCGGAGGCTGAAGCGGGACAAGGCGCGAATCCTTGGGGAACTGATGACCTTATGGACGTCAATGCTGATCAAGATGATTGGAGTATGTCTTTCGACCAGCTGGACGTTTATGTAGTATGCTGACAACCGCGAGTAGGTGCATTTGAAACCGCACCGTCTGATCCAGTGATTACGGTCGGTCTTGGATTCTCGGGTACAGGTTCAAGTGGATCAGGGCAAGCAGGTATGTTCATATATAATCGTTGTTTGTTTTTTGAACTCATCTGTAACGATAGTGGATGATGATTGGGGGGATGTATTCGAGAAGAATGAGACCGAGGCGTTACCAGGCGGTTGGGGGTCCTCAGCTGCTGCACCGGTGGTACAACCTAAACCTTCAAAGGCTGCTCCCAAACCAGCTGTCCTTGCGACTAGATCGACATCCTCGCAATCACCAGTACCAAGTCGAGGCGTATCTCCTGCTCCTCTAACGCCTGCAGCTAGTACTGCGGGTATGTCGAAGGAAGAGAAGGCTGCAGAGATGGCGAGGCGTAAAGAAGAGAGAAAGCAGGTAAGTGCTCTATGAACTTCACCATGAAATCTCTTCGTCTAATTTGTTTTTACAGCGTATTGCGGCGTTGAAAGAGCAGAAGAAGCACGCGACGCCAAAGGCGTGAGACAAGTTGACGCATGACTTTGTGAGGTAGACTTGGATGGGTATATATGATATACAAGGGGTATGGATATGGTTGTTGTCGTTAAATTATGAGGATTCTTTCTCTGTTGATGATTGAAGATCCTCGACCGGAACACGAACCAAACGTTCCCCCTGTGAAGGCGCGTTTTCTTGTGCCTCGCGCTCTGCGTTCTGTTGTCGTGTAGAGACTGTTGAACATAAGTGAACACTCTTCGACTAATTGATACAAAGGTAACATACGGAAGAGATCTAATATTCTGAACATATTTGGCCACTGCTCTAATACCTGTCCGTGCACTTCATGGAAAGTTGGAACAAACTTGAGGTAGTAGTAAGCAATTAGGCAACTCACCAACACCTGCATCTGCGATCACGTCGAAATCGTCACCCAAAGCGTCGATCCGACGAACGAAGTTGGCACTGGCTTTCTCCAAAGCGATTATAGCTTCACATTCCTTTTTCTTCTCGAGTAGTTTGGCTTGAGCCGCGGCGTTGGAAGCCTGAGAAGGAAGCTGGGACTGACGACCTGGTGCCATAGATTGCCGCATGCTTATAGTAGCCAGGAGTGTCCTGAACAATTGGGTATGTTTGAGTTTCGCGTAATTGAGAGTACTGTGGAAGTGCAAAGGCACTAATCATAAGTCTGCAATATCGAATCTCGATACGTCCGGCACTTGCCGAACATATTGACCAACGCGTCCACATTGCCTCCACACCTGAGTTGTACATCGAATGTTCGCGGCGTTACCAGTTCGCTTTCTTCTTCCTCCCAATATTTCCGCCTCAACCTCCTAGGGCGTGCAATCGGGCAATGAGCAGAGGGGTCGATGGGCCACTGCCCATCTACGAGTCTCATCCGCCCGAATGGCTTCGTAAAGCACATTCTTCTTCCGACTTAGGTGCAGAATATTCTATTATTTATAATGGTTCACATTTACATCGATGCTCGTATATAGGATATGCTGGCTTTTTCCCACCTCGACCCGACCAGGTTGAGGAATCCTTGACTGAAAATAATGTCAAGAATGGGTTACACATCGCCCCGCAGGTTTCTGTAAGTGGCTATTCCTTCATCTCATCAGGCCTCTTCTAATACGATGCTCAATCAATAGGCAGAGACTCTGAGTGCTCGTGATACTGTACAGGAACGTCTGGCAGGTGAAGATGTGTTAGAAGACCTCAACGACCTTATGAACCAGATCTTCGCACGAAGAGCGGAAACGACCCCCGCTATTCCGTAAGCACATCAAATTTGTATTGTACACCAAGGACTACATATTCAAGTTGGTAATAGCTCTTCGTCCTTCCGCTTGCCCTCAAGGGTCACGCTCAATGAGACAAAACGGCTGGCATGGTTTACAGATCTAGCTAATCCCGACGTCCCTCTACACAAGCTAGGCAAGAGTGTTCCCCACGGTGCCAAAGGACATGATCTGCTAGACCTCCTTCACACTAAGAATGTTGCTATTCCTCGTGCTGTTTGGTTCTTACGTGTATTTGGTGGAAATGAAACAGTAAGTATCACGTGCTCCGCCTTTCCACCGCGAGAAGAGGTGGGACGATTGCTCAATAGGCATCAAACCTGTGTTCTCCTTTTCAATAATCTAACATGGCACAAGCGTTTTGCTTGTTTATGTTATGTTGTTCCTCTTGTGTCCCTCGGATGGAATAAACGGCTACGACTGTCTACAGCTCGCGTTCTGACATTTTTATTATGCATTTTCAGGCTGGCCTACGAAACAAACCTACGTTGTATAACCCCACTCAGTACAGCATTGACTGGGCGATCATCATGAACGGCTATTTGAAGAAACAGTTGTTGGAGATTGCTCTACCAATGGCCCCACGACCTGGCTTTGGTATCAAACAGACGTTCAAGGGAGTCCTTTCGGATCGTGATTCCCGTGAACGGTGGATATCCCGTTTTTCCTACAGGTGGGCTAGACAACATTGCTTGCGGTTATGCTCCTGATGTGTGTATAGCTTACAGCTGCTACGAAACTTCTACGCGGAGGGACTTGTTGACAACAGAACTTTTTTGGCTTGGTTGATCCACCAACTGTATATCTCCAATCTGGCACAGCTTGGTTTTATCGCACGCCTTGTAGATGAATTTATGGAGGGTATTGTTTCCACCCGAGCTCTGACGAGACCAACAGTAGAGGCATGCCTTAACCGCTTATCTGAGGTATGCTTCACACTACAGGAACTCACTGACCCTACTCACGAGTATGTAGATCAAAGCGACACCAGCTCAGGATCACCTTGTTAATTTGGAAAACATCTTGAAGACTGTACTAATGGTTAGTGAATTATGTATGACAGGTTTCACGTGGTCGCTCAAAGCTACATTCAGAGAGCTCTTCTTGCGCTACCTAATGCATTCGTTAATCCGAAGACTTGGCTTCAACATTCAAGTCTCCTTCGGGAGATCGTTGTCAGCTACAACGAGGATGGTGCTTTGGGAACATCTACGGAGTTGTCTGTCTCTGGTCTGCAACGGGATCTAGTTGATAGTTTCATTAATGTCAAAAGACGCAACGAAGCAATACTTTTCAAAGATCTTCCGACTCGACCTACTGGTCCTCTGTCCTCGGCTTTACATGATATCAAGCTATTGAACTCCCTTTCTGGCAGTACTGATATCGAGTCTATTCTCTTCTTCGACACCGTGTTGGATGAATCTCCCGCTTTTGCTCAGAAACTTGATATTCTCTTGACGTGGAGTGTAACCCCATTGCAATACGGCGACCACCGACCTTACGCTGCTGCATCGCTTCTTCGTTGCTGGCGCGAACGTGCTGGAGAACGTGCCATCCGTCGTGACCGTACATCTCCAGACGAGTTTATCCAGGATCAGCTTTTCGATTGGCTCGATAATTGTGAAGTCGCAGCTGAACCAGGCAACTTATCCAACTTGGCGTTACTCTTCGGGGAGCTAGTGAAACACGGATTGTTCTCCTACCCGATGTATGTTCAACGTCTCATTGCTCGAGGCGAGCGAGGTTTGTCTTCTACAGAGGTAGGTAGTACCGACGAGGCGACGTCCCAGCAGAGCTTACAGTCAGAGCTGTCATATCAGACAGATGTATCAAGACATCGTAATTTCCTCCGGTGGATTCCTCTACAATTTTCGTCGTCCGCGTTGATTATGCAGCGTAAAGTAACGTTGTATGGCGTACGTGCTAGGAAAATCAAAGAAGATGAAATCGAGAAAGAAATTCGCAAGGAGATTCGGGCCATGTTGCCCGAGCTTTTCGATGGTAAGCACGACTCGAATTTTTTTTCTCGCATTGTCTAATGTACAATTAGGAGAGTCGTTACCGATCGAAGCTCTCACGGACGGCCTAGAGTCCAGCTGTAAATTGATGTATTCGGCTCCAAGATTTGAACAGGTCCGGATAGTACGAGAGTGGCTCTTCCCCATCCTGAAAAAGAAAATAGCCAGGTATTTGGGTCAGGTTAAAGTTCGAAACATCTTTCTGAGACATAATAATGTAGTCAAGCAAACGTCACAGTAACCGATGGACCAAACCCTGTCACCAAAATATATTCCGTCTCAACTGTGCTTATGGCTCATTGCAAATGCTATGGCAGCATACTTGATGTAAGTAGGAACTGTCTTCCTAGTCGACTAACTTGTTTGCTGACAATGTGACAGTTGACATTATTCGCGCTGGAACAAAAGTGCACGCATGACTTACTCACGATCGTCATCGATACACTTCGACAACATGTGGAGGTTTGGGCCTGCATGAATGCATTGGGTAGGACCACCGAAGCACTCCTGGCAGCACATCAAGATTGGAAAGCCAACTCGGCTACGAATCTAAGTCTGCTCGATCTTCTAATCGAGTTCGACAACATGAGATATTTGGACCCCGGGGTTCGTGAACAGATACACGCAGATCGTGCTTTGTACAAACAGGTATGTCAACATGTCTTCGATTTCGAAATATACTCACTGAGTAATATGTTAGGCTCTTCATCCTACACACGATGAACCCAACCTTGTACCACCGGCACTCCCAGAAATTCTGATGATGGCTCAAGACTCCCGACCCGATGCGCCTTCCAATCTAGCGAAAAGCCTTTGGTACAAATATCGTACGGCTACGGACTGGGCGTGGAAGGTCTGGGACAACACTATGGCCAGTCTTCACAATATCCCAGATATCTTCGCGGATCAACAAAGCCGTACATTATGCGCCTTGCGTTATGCCGCATTCCTAACATATATCGAGCATCACTTACCCTCGGGCTTGGATGACACTGTCATTCAATGGTTTGCTGGCCCCGGTGGAGCGGAAATGGCGACTCTAACTCAAGCCTCCTGGGATGTCGTGACAATCGTACTTCTTTATCTTGTTGTTCATGGTGCCCTGTCCACCGTGGCCATATTGAAAGGATTGGTGTACCCGTCATGGAGGGCTGGTGCAGAAGCTGAATCCGTTGCCAAAGGTTCATCTTTGGCAACCCTACTCCTTTCCGTCGATAACATCTGCAAACGGCTGCTTCTGGGCACGGAATGTGGAAATGATTATCCTCCAGCTGATTTCTTCGAAGCACGAGGTTTGCAGACTCGCCGTCGAGATGTGTACCGAGAGCCACACTTCGCGTTGCTCATGCATAATCTCCCTTTCCTTGTGCTTTTGGAAGAAAACATCAACATACCCCCGAATGCTAGGAAGTTAGCTAAGGAGTTCCGACGGGATATCTGCAACACCTGTATCTTCAGACAAGGAGTATATCGTGATCTTGACACTGTCAACCTCGCTTTCGAGAAGGTTCTTGAAGACGATAGCGTGCCTACTCAGGTCCACGAGGCGCTTATCAAGGCATTAAATCTCGTACTCAACGAAGGGTACTCTGGTCAGTACTCTGGTCATCCTTACACTGAGTCTGAGTACTGAGTTCTCATAATACTAGATACTGGAGGTCTAGATTGTACAATGATGTCGGCATCAGCTTTGACACCTTGGAAGCTTGCAGCCACTTTCATGGAAAACCGATTTTCTATGAAGCAACTCAGTTCCGCCCTAACTCGTGATATTACCCGCAAGAGAGCTAATGATACTCTGGATCAAATGGCGGCGAGGATGTTCCAACAAGATATGACAGCAGAGCAGAGTGACTTTGTTGCCGAGATGATGAAGGGAATCACTCTCCCAGTGGCACAGAAGGTAAGCTTGGTATGTCACCCTGAAAACCTTTTGCGCTAATCCGTCGTAGTTGATCTCTGCAGGTCTTCGTCGTCTTACTGCTCTACTCAAAGACCCACGTTATGCTTCTATGGAGAATAGTGCTTCGCTGATCTCGGTGGCTGGCGAAGTACTGCGTCTGCTCATAAGTATCACAAAGTCATTGCGCGACAATGAACAGACGATTCCCGAGCTAGAACCGAGCGGGATTATGGTAGATGAAGGGCTCTTTACAGAGATAGTGAAGAAGCTCAGATTCATCATGAATTTTCTTAAACCGAGTTATCCCAACGGAGATGAGACAGGGAATGTCTCTCGCCTAACGATGTTCCTTGCACGGATTATTCACTTCGTCTTAGCACTTCCATCTACTTGGACTACCCAATTCAGAGGCTTTATCAGTCATTACTCGGTGACGTTGACAGCCTTGATCACTGTGAGTAGTAATTTACTGTTCTTTTTCCTCGATTCGCGCAAGCTAATACTTGCTACAGTTGTTTGGCAGCGGCAATCTCATAAACGAAGTATTATTCCCCCTTCTCGTCGACACACTTTGCTTGGTTTTAGATGGTAAGTCCTTATCGATTCCAACCACAATGTTATTAACAAGCTACAGAGGTTCCGGTGGACCTGAAGCAAACTTCGATCACATGGTGGCTTTGGTACCCCGAAATTGGTCTTCAAACTCTACCTCTGGATATGCCGTTAGAGTATCAAAGACAGTTTCGGTCGATGCTGTCTTTTGTATCTCCAAACCCGGCGGTAGCGAGTTTGGCGTATGTCTCACAAGACCCTTCAGGGCAAACCAGCATCACGCCTGTGCAAAATCGACCCTGGGATTGGACGGAACATCTCGGTGAACCATCGCCCACAGAATCCAAACCAGAAGATAAAGATAAAGAGGAACCTACGATCATCAAGAACTCGGCTTCCTTACCTCTGGAACTCTTTGCAGCAAGAACGACCGGAGAACAAATTGTGATACATGACGACGATGCGAGAACCGAATACGCAATCACAACATTCCAAGACGATGTAGCATCCGGAAGTGTTTTCCATCGCGACTGGCGGGAAACTCGGGCTCCACATCTATTACACCCAGACAGAGCCGAGCTAGATGATGAGGTCGGGCCTCTACCTACGTTCAAGGGCATGGTGCAAGGTACCGGAGAACGGCACTCGAATTCTCGCAGGCCATCGCCTGCTTCGTCTATTCGGTCCCGGGGTTCGGCAGGACGTCCTCCCTCCGGATTATCCTCTCATCGACAGAGTCCTTCTAATCTCACCCGTTTTACGGGTTCAACGGCTGGAGACGCTATTGACGTGGATAGTCTTGATTTCTCTGCGACAGGGTCAAAGAGAAAGTCTGCGCCCTCCGACGATGAGATTGAAATTATCGAAGGACCTGTTCCCCTCGATAGCAGACGGGCGAAGGGCAAGATTGCCGTAAAACCTCGGCCTTCCAAGAAACGATGACCATGCGTTCATCTGATCGTCTTCATTCTTGTTTGAATGGGTTACTATGGTATCCCCACTTCATGGACACATATTTTGGAATTTCAATTCATGACATACGTAATGCCAGTATTTATCGCTATTTATTACAATACAGTGGATACTAAATCGATTCATCGAAAGGAGTACAGTGCATTATCTGAACAGATAGATGTATGTGGAATTACATTGATACAACGCGAGAAAACCTGAACCACGGCAGCCATTATACAATACAGAATACAACAGGGTAGGCAATAACAATGTTTTGGCGACGCTTGGTCACCTGGGCTAAAAAAGAATGAACAAGGGTATCAATGGGTAACTAATCAATATAGCTGACCGAGGCCCATTTCTTCGGTGGGTAATTGAACATATCCGAATCGGCCCCAGAGAATGAGGTATCGGCTGTAAGAGTGTCAACAGAGGGGTCAACCCTAGCCATCCTGTTGATACTCGACCCCGGAAGAACAACTTCTTGTTCCTCTGGGGGCTTGTCGTCTGGAGTCCACCAAAGATTCGTGGAAAAATTCGTTCGGTCGACATCTCGCTGACTACGTGTTGTTTCGCTCGAGGATGAAAGACTTAATCCTAGACGGACGATAACGAAGCTGAAGACGATACCCTTGGAGAGAAGTGTGAATTTGTATCCTTCAGAGTAGGGAAGTATACGTACAATAATTGGTGACAATGCGTCGATCAGGAGGTACTGAGACCAAGACCCGGCAAGGTACGTCGCAAGTAAGACGATGAGGGTCATCGAGTATAGAGCGCCAGATTCAATGACGACAAAGAAGACCGGTATGAGATTTGTTGCGCCAACCCTGACGGATAGCTTGTTGACCTGCCAGATCTTGAATGCTACGAGGGCTACCGAATATATATATTAGAAAACACGATACTTCTGAGCGATATGGAGAATGCATCATACTAGTGCAGATGATGTTGGTGGCCAACGTGAGGGCGAAAAAGGATGAGATCCAATGAGAAAGCTGGTCGCTGAAGATTTCGGTTTGCGTGTCTATCTTCGCAAAAATATACAGGATGACGCCACCAGACACTATACAGCAGTCCTGTTAGGGTTTCAGATGTATAGTTTACTGGTGGAAAGTCTCACCTGCACTTCCGGTTAGTAGTAGACATGGTAACACGATAATCCACAGGTTTTTGTTCCAGACAATGGCCGCTCTATACAGCTAAATGGGTTGACATAGTTATAGTGAGCTCAGCATTCTAGCACTACGAAAATGCACTCACCACAAAACCGTCACCAACTAATGTCTGGGTGATGTAGATAGCACTCCCAAAGACGTTTGTGAAACTAGATAAATCATAAAAATATGCTGCAGGACCCCCAGGTTCGTTCCTGTAAGTGATGAAGGCGTTGAAGATCCGTGCAAAGTTGACCCCAAGGTGCTAGATAGGTTTTGAGATCAAGTTTTAATGAGGGGGAAATGATATCACTCTGTATGACTGCGCACTTACCATGGTAGCAAGCACCCACATAGTTACAGCGACCCCGAACATGGTGGCACCCATTCCAGCTCCCCCACTCATCTTCCGGCGTAGGACCCATATTGAGATTACGAACAGGACTGAGAAGATGCCTAAAGATGAGTTTCAGTCAGTGAGGTGTGGCGTCTTCTCAGGTCTCAAAGAGCTTGTAAATACCATAGAGGAGCGTCTGGACGAAGATGGAAACCAGTTTTGACTAAACCGATTGGATCAGTCAATATCGTTGAAACTCAAAATGCCATTCAACTTACCTCGTCCGCAGCGAACGAGCTCGTCATAGCATATGGAAACACAAAACGTGGGGAGTTGCAACGAGAGGCATATCCTCCCAGAGACTAATTTTGCTATTCATTATAACAGCCCGGTCTCACTGGTGCCTGGGTTAATCCGATTGGTCAACATCTTAAAATTATACCCCCATGTTCCTTTTTGCCTATTTGGGTATTCCGCTCTGGAACGAATTTCGCGCCGAGAAAAGCGGACGGCGGCCAACTTCAGATTCACGATGTCACTTGCCTCAATCTCTGTGCTTCCATGAAAGGCTAACAAACTCGATTGCAAAGAGAATTGGAGTTTGGAAGATATGGCTGTATTGTACAACATCCGCCGGGGTATAAGAGGAGAAAGTCCAAAGAATGCAATAAAACTACAAGTATGACAAACCTAACCTTGGAGACTTCCAAGCTAGCCGCATACCCACCTTGTGGACTGGGCGATGGAAACAGGAAGTGATTCTATTGGAGAAACATGAGCAGGGAGCGAACCAATCACTCTCTTACTTTGAAATTTGGAGACTCCAACGGTTCTCCGTATTGTCGATCATACATCTTGTCAGTCGTTGTTTCTATCCGTATACCGGAAACCTGCGGGTACTAGTGAGAAACTGTACTCTAGCACATATGTGTTTCTGAGCGTACATATGTTTGGTCGGTGATGGCGTTGTTTGATGTTAATCTCCTTGTCCGTGCACTTGAAGTCTGAGACAAGGGTATAGACACCATGCCATTATTATGCTCCCTCAATCCCTTCCGAGAGTTTAGCATGGCCAGAAGCGAGTTGAAGTATACTGGACGAGAACAATCGGTAAATAATTGTATGCATCGGCGTACTGCACTTACGTTTTGGTATTACAACGTAGATGGCCAAGAACACCAGGTTATGTGGCATTGTTGCATACTGCGAAGGCTATGAGGCTGTCATCTACCTGTGTTAAATGGGTATAACGTACCGTAACCAAGCATGCAAGTGCAAACACACTGTTGAAAGGTCAGATACGACTCGGACCATGAGGTACTCCAGAGACAAACCTCGTAAGAGAGCTTGAATTGATTGTATACAGAACTAGCGAATTGATAATCGACTGCGTCCTATGGATATGGGTCAGTCAAAGCATAGAATAGAAAGGTGTTTGTGACAAAGCCGTACCTTTTCGACAAAGTTACTTGTCTCTTCAGCAAGATACACAACGTGGCGGCGATAGTTATATCAGCTGCTGCTATCGTGCTCAAACATACATATAGGAGCCACTGCAGTTATATTTTAGTTACGGATCATTTCGACTGTTTTGATATCCAAGTTGACTGACGGAGATTGATTGTAGGGTGAGGAAACTACCCAGCTCGATCCTAAAGAAATGTTAGAGAATCGACCGTTAGCCCCAACGATTGACTTACGAGCGCACAGAGAAATCTAAGGCAGTAAACGTAAGACACGATACGATCCATGGAGTACGGACTGTATATACTTACAGAGCCCAAACCCTGCGTTGTCGAAACGGGATCAGTCACTCAAAAAAGTTCCTCAAACTGTCGACACGAACCAAACACGACCCCGGACATGATGGCCTGTCCACAATTTTTAGTATTTTGTAACGATTGGGGGGAAAGGGAACACTCACTATCCCGGCCATAAGTAGGTAGTTACGTCCACTCACTACAGCAACGAGTTCAGATCAAGCAGCTGAAATAACCACCCGGACGACATACGGATCCATATACGATACGTATAGATGCTGTTGACTTCGTAAGGCGAGTAGTGGAATCGACCAGTCGTTGAACATACCCTCGTACTAGACAATCGCTGATATCCTTATAATCGATACTATGAATATAAAGCCTTGCGGTAAGTTCCATACAAGTAAACGTACCGTAAGGATCACCAATCCCTATAAATGGTTTCAATCAATGATCGACACATACCAATACAAAGAAAATACGAACGTTTATTCCCCTGTGTCAAGTCATAGCGCAAATTATGAGGCCCGTGTAGAATGGACAAGCAGAGGATACGTCTTACCATCGTATCTGGAACAGTTGAAGCTGATTGCCGTAGTTCGTGATGGTATACGTGTAGAATGCTTGAGACAACAAGATCAAATGCGCCATATCGATAACCCTGTGGTCATAATATGAATACGATTAGACATGTTCCGCAATGTAGATCTTGCATTATACCATAGGATGAAGATCTAGACGTCAGAAGAAAAACGAGATGAGCTAAAGCGGCCTAGAATGTGTAGAATATGATCGTACAGCAGTTTTGAGGATAAGGTTGTCCCTCGGGTTCCGAACATAGTACATATAGGTTTGGAAAGTGGTAATACCTGTGAAGCTGTGGTAGCGTTAACAATGTGAACATCCCTAATGAGAGCATTGCTCACAATCCAACCAATATATTCCCTGCGTACAGGTCAGAATAGCTTCCTGTGAAAGATTCAGATTTGCTCGCCTATGTACAACGAACCAAGCGTATCATTAAGGTTAAAGGATGATGGAATTGGAAAAGAGGGATTTGGGAGGGATGGAGAGGCCATCTCGTCTCTGAAAGTATAGGACCTGGACACTAACAATACCTAGAGGGACGGAAAGATTGACATTCTCTCATAACAGCATACTTATAGCTACGGTGTAAGTTCAATCATGTCCGAGCTTGCGGCTTCGATGCGCATATGCCACGGTCGTGGAAGATTGAAAGGGTTTGGAAGCTCGATGTAAGAGTGCACCCGGTAAAGATAGAAAGGACGGTCTTGCTCCATTCCGATTCGGCATCGCGCGACAACTATCATATACGGACAATCGACGATCCTTCATAGTGACAGATGTTGGATAGATCAAGGGATATGTATACGGTTTCAGGGTAGATGCACGCCTAAAATCCCTTTTCAAGGGACCATCTATCAAGTTAAACGCGATTGCCGGCAATTGCGAGTTTCGTTTCTTAAGCATCCTAGCGGAATTACTTGAATACCCAGAGAGAGAAAACGCAAGTCCGGGGCAGATAAGACGACAACTATAGCCAGTCGGATGGGTTGAGGTCTCTGCGGACCGAGATAATCGTGGTACATCCCGTGCAAGAAAGAAGGCGATTCTTTCCCTTGAGAGTACCCTAGTCCTAGTATGGCATGAAGTCGTTCATATGGCACTCACCACGAAGACGATAAGTCCTCTACGAGAAGTATCAGACATGACTAAATGAAATTCATCTCGTTATTTTCATAAAGAATATAGGAAAGTAGGGTCCCCCGTTACTAGGGGCCTTAGGTCATGTGGGGGACAATCATCGCACGGAATGTTCCATGTGCGTGATCGATACGGTGCAAGTACCCCACGACAAGTGTGGAAGTGTACATGGGTGCGCATGCGCGTGAACACCAAAGGATTGCGTCCTGCAGTTTAAACCGTGGTATCCTAAGACTCTAGAGGTTCTCAGTGGAATACGTGTTTCGGATGAAGTTGATCATGGGAATAGGATACAAACAAGAGTCAATGCAAAACGTCATGAGGTCTGTAACTTGACAACATATGAGTAGTATTCTGTAATATTTGTAGAACTTGCCAACTTACCTTTCAACTACGGTGAATCCAAGAAAACGGAAAATGGACCGAAATAATGATTAGAACTAGAAAAAGGAAGGAGCCAACCTGACGTCACAGACACAGACAAAGTTGTGATAGGAGTTTATGAGCAAATAAGTGATGGGTATTCATGATAAGTGGCATCTATCATACTGAGCTATAAGGATAAGGTCCTTGAAAGTAACCTAGGTGGTGGACATGAAAGGGAAAAATACAGGTTTGCACCAAAGATAATACATAGAAGATACGCATCATCGAAATCACGGGAGCACTAGCGGCGCAGGGAAAAATCGATCCCAAGGTCCGATCTCCTTAGAGCCTCTTGGAGGAAGTATCTTCTTGGGACTCGATTCGCCCATCGCTTCGCTGATTGTCCGCACTACTTGTTTCAGCGTGTAGATTTCGATCGGTTTATCTTTGGTGGCAACGCGACAGGTAGGGCATGTGAAGGCTGGCTGTTTCATTGACGCCTGAATAGCACGAGCATTGTCTTCGATATATCGACGTTGGTGTGCTGCAAGTCGGGGATTACGAAGCATTTCATGGTAATGTGTGAGTGCATGGGTGCTCGCTTCATAATTTGGGTCTTCTGCTCTGTGTTTGGTTAGGATGGAATCAAACCAATCCTGAAGACAGGTTTGGCAAAACATGTGGCCACATCCGAGACTATTGATCACAACTGAGTAAGACACACGAGAACATATAAGCATTAAAAAGAGAACGTACGTATAGGGTGTCCACATCCGTAGTGTACATATTTCACAGCACAACTGGTCATCCAGGGCTTCAAGTATTTTCTGTGCATGACAATGAGCCACTCGTCTCGTTCGTGTTCATGTCTAACTGACCTTTTTGAATTCTACGGCTGCTGTGAGTTCCGGGGAGACTGTTGGTGGAGGTGCTTGGACCTAATAACATCAACAGTATCAGGGTATAATTCAACTATGTCGCGTAAAATGTTGCACTTACCTCTCGACTTCTCAATCGGGCTACTTCCTGAATCTCGGAATGAGCACTTCTGAAGAAGGGGTGCAGACAGAAACTAACGGACCTCTTCCAGAGCTTTTATCTTATTTCTCATTTCAACAATGGAATCCGATGAATCCCTGAGGGGTGTCTCATCACCCGACGAGATTTCAATAGGGTCTTCGACAATAGTTGCTGGAGTGGTTGGACGTAGACGAGCCGTCGTTCCTTTCGCGGCACGACGAGGACGTTTCTTGGGCATAGATGGTCCCTCATCATCCGAAGATAGAACAATGACCTCGTCGTTCTGGGCGAAGCTCACATGAGAGTTGGAGCGAGTCGGTTGCAGGGGTTGACGGGAACCGGAACGGAGTTGCCTATGTGCCATGTCGAATACGAGTTTAAATCGAAATAAAAATCAAGGAGGAGCACGGAATAATGTGTGGTTGTGGTTGAGGGGATAGGAGTGTGGCGGCTCTGAGCTGGAAATGCAAGCGAGTGACTTGCCTGGGTCAAAGCTCAACATACTTTCGGCTTCTGGCCTCGGCACGACCCGAACGTCCCTTTTTGGAAAGCAGTTTGCATCGCGTTGGCGTTGTACCCGACACGAACCACAAGGGTGAGGAAATAATATTTATTTAAACACCATACATAGCCCTCGCGTTCTCTCTCGCCACTCTCATTACTCGTTCCGCATCCCAGGCACTATCAGCCCCATCCGCATTAACAACTTCTGCATTGGCAGGAGTTCCTGATCCGCTGCTACCTCCATTCGTCTTGCCATTGATCACTCGAGAAACAAACTCTGCAGTCCATGGTACCATTGCAGTATGGCACAGTGGGAAACGCTTATTCTTGAGAGCCGGATTGATGGACGAGACCGAAAGATTGGAAGGCGTCATAAATGGCGCATCTGTTTCTAATAGTATTCGCAGTTGTGAATCCGGCGAAGTCAACGATGATTCAATTGGAACCATTTGACGTATAACATTCGACGTGTTGAGATTTGTCGCATATGTGATCACTCCTGCACAAAGCATTCATATTTCTTCTCAGTATAGATCAGTATAGATGAGGTCATGATCAACATACCCGTTACACCAATGTAGAGATTGGGAAAATGACTCAACATACGAGCAGCCCATTCCGGTGAATCTGTGAAGCAGTGTACATGTATCTATCAAACACATTAGTATCGTATAGTACGGTGGTGTATGTCACTTACCCGATGATCAACTGGCACTTCTTCCTTCATAATTCGTTCGGTATCTTCCTCGGCCTCTCTGGTATGTATAGTGAGAGGCTTTTTAAGGCTTATGGCCAAGCGTAGTTGTCTTCTGAGTACTTCCTGTTGAATTTCACGGGGAGAATTATCATAATGATAGTCCAAACCAATTTCACCCCAGCCAACGCAACGAGGATGTTGCATAGCTTCTAATCTGTAGGAACGAGCATTTTAGACGAGACGCACATATGATTAGGGCAAGAAAACATACATGTCTTTCTCGACTTCATCTGTGTATAGCTGCGCTTCATGTCTGAAGTATTACTTTCAGAGGCGAGGACATAGAGAAAAACCTGGTTCACATACGGATGGACGCCTGGAGACAAGATAAGAAGTGGTACCCGAATGCCTATGCATATGAGACATACCCATTACAAAATAATATTCAAGCCCTCCCCATAACTCTTTCTTGTCCGCCGAATCGACCAAAGCCTTCCACTCGTTCTTTAGTACTGGGGCATCGCACCATACGTCTACGATGGCTTCCACACTTCTTCCTTCGTAAAGACCGCGGACGAATTCCCATGCGTCCTTATACTTCCCTTCTGGATATGTTTTCTTGTAGGTCTCAAAAGTCGAATGGAGGTGCGTGTGCGTGTCTACGATTGGGTATGAAGTAGGTGGGACCAATAATTGGAGAGTTTCCTCCGGGATTGGCAGCGACTTGGATTTCTTGCCCATGACTGCGATCGAGGTGCGGAAGTGGTATCTTTGAAGAGCTCTACTTGTCTTTGGATTTTGAACTGTTCTGTTGACTATGTTTCTTCCGGGACCGCGACCGATAACGATGGGAGTCAGAGAGCCAAGGCCTCTAGCCTGACTCACTTGATGAAAATATATACAAGGTCGAGATATTATATAGCTTTTAGATATGGAACGAAACATTAACATTCCATGACGAGAGAGCCAAAGAAGTCGCAAAGGCTTGTGGGAGAAACTTGAAATGACCGGCAAATAAACGTTCGTGGGGTAATAGCCGAAGACGTCGATCTCTTGTGGCCACCTTCAACCTCTCAGTACATCTACTCGTCCGGCCACACTGAAGTAAAGAATTTATATCATAGTGGAATACGTACTCTGAAATCCTCTTTCAGCATTATTCCACTACTATTGGCACAGACCTCATAGCTTACATCCTCTGTAACACCCGAAATCCGCCTCATCATTGGAGGTGGGCCACTCTACGAACACAATACTTCCGGTGAGTTACATAACCTCCGGCATAAACTCATTAGAAGTGCTAAACCCCGCATTCAACCAGTATACAGACGTGACGATGATGTCCAACACCGACCACGATGCTATGCAAGACGCCTTCGACATACCCGCAGACCCAGAATCATGCATTCATCCTCTCTTCTCCTCTCCCGATGCTAACATCGTTCTGGCTTCAAAGGATGGTCCTCGATTCCGGGTACACTCGCATACCCTCAAGACGACATCGGGGTGGTTCCGAGATATGCTCTCTTTACCACAAGAGGGGCCATCATCTTCATCGTCCTCCGAGATCATCTACGTCGATGAAGATGCCGCAACTTTAGAAGCTCTACTACGCATGGTTTGCGGCCTTCCCTTACCTCGCCTTGATCCTGATGACACTCTTGAACCGATCCTCTTTGCCGCTGAGAAATACGACATGCCCGGTCCACTCTCTATTATCCGGGCCTGTTTGTTACCGAAACCCCTTTTGAATGATCCCCTCAAGCTCTACGCGACGACGTGTAGATATGGTTGGGAGGACGAAATGCGTGTAGCTGCTACACAAACCCTTTCGCTGAATCTTCACTCTCCTGACTACCGTCCGGCCCTGCGCAAATTGACGACCGAAGCCTTGCTCTCGCTCATGGAGCTACATTATGAGCGACGACATCAGCTTCGAAAGATGCTCAATGAACCACCCTTTGTAAGAGACGGCGGGACAGGCACTTGTTCCAATTGCCATTCCGCTGTTAATTACAATACATGGAGGGAGCTCAAGTTCATCGTCGATCAGGAGATGGAAATACGACCCCTGGGCGACACAGTCATTAACGAGGGTTTGAACAATTGGGCTGCTGCGAAGGCATGCTGGAATGCCAAGTGCCAGGATTGTCTCCGCGAACTCTATGATCAGAAGGAAACTATTCGTGCCATTGCACAGTGCATAGAGAAACTCCCTAAGACTATTGGGTAAGTGCCTTTCACTCGCTACCGGCCAAGAATAGGTTACTGATTTATGTTTCCAGTGACTTTGACTCAGATACGTTGCTAATCGCGAGTACACCAACAATATGATACCCTTGCACACATTGTATCACTTTACGATTTCCTTCATGTGGACACTCTGGATATTCTAACGATATTGAAGCTTCTGCATTTACGACATTATATGACAACAACATATCAGTTAATACAGTCTTGTACTTCTAGGAGAAGAAAAAACACGTTTCCGTCATAATCTCCATTATAGCTGCTCTGTGATGTCATTCTCCGCCTTTCCGAACAACCCTTGGCTAGCTGCCAAAGAAGCAAATCGGCCCTTCGGTATGGCGAGTAAGTCGTTGGGAGTTCCACTTTCTACAACTAAGCCATCTTCCATCACAATGATGTGATCGAAATCGATAATAGTGGCTGTCAATGAGGTATGTCAGAAGGTCAGAAGGTAGGAGATTGTCGGTGTGACTCACAAATACGATGGGCTACCGCGAGTACGGTTGACTCAGCCAACTCCGTCCGGATTACTTCTCGCATTTTCTCATCAGTATCGAAGTCCAAACTATTTCATGGTGTCAGCTTGGTGGAAGGAAAACAATCAGACAGAACGCTGACCTGCTACTAGCTTCGTCCAATATGACAATCTTCCTTTTCCGCAATAACACACGAGCAAGACAAAGTAGCTGCCGCTGGCCCTTTGACAAAGATCCTTCATCTTCTAAGACTTCATCCAGCTTCTCTGATAATGCGGCTACTGCTTCATGCATCCCAACTCGTTTCAGAGCTGCCCAGATGTCTTTCTCTTCTACGATACCCTCTGGATCGAGGTTGTCACGAATGGAAGCGTGCCATAAGAAGGGATCTTGTGCCACGAGACTGAAAACAAGATATTATAAGTCAAGAGTTTTTTGAGGCAAGTGAATTACTTACCTCATGGCCTGTCGAAGGGATTTCAGTGGGGTAGTACGAGTGTCGACACCGTCGATTAGAATGCGACCTGAGAGTAGTGATTCATCCAGACCCCGAAGCAGAGCCAAGACCATGCTACTCTTTCCAGATCTATTTAAGTCGAATTAGCGGATGTCATAACGAGACCTGGAAACCTGGTCGACATTTAGAATGCTTACCCTGAGCGACCACAAATTCCAATCTTGCTTCCAGCTTTTACTTGGAATGATACACCACGAACGGCATGGGGTAACTCTGCTCTATAAGTGATAATATATCAATAAAGTGGAAAGTACACACAACGGCAGCATAAAACACATACTTGTAACGAAGCTTGACGTTTTCGAAAACAACTTCACCTTGACTTGGCCATTCGACGGGAACCTCGGTGAGTTGTGCACGATCAGGTTCTTCGGGGAGGGTGACCACCTCATGAATACGGGATACCGCCACAGAACCATTTTCGATCAAAGCGAGGCTCTTTCAATGGCATGAGGGAGACTGTGACCACTATGAGCAGACGTGTGAACTCACTAGTAGGACCATGGACAAGGTCTGGGACAAGCTAGACAAGCTGGACAGAGCTAAGCCCAAGCTGTGATAAGGTGACGTTAAACATGTGTACCAATTCATAATTAGCTACTAGTGGCACGTACAGAGATGCGTCGACTTTGTGACGAAGTCCTACCGCCAATGCAGCAAGAGCGACTGCGACAAAGAAAGAGAGGATGGAGAGGAACGTTCGTCTGGAGAAGTGAATCAGTGTATGAATGAGGTTTGAGGGTTGTACTACTTACAAGAACCGGATGCCATTGAAACGAAAGAAGAACGGTGTCTGTTCATGTATAGTTAACCCTTGTTTTCGTTGATACCCTTCATCGATACGCACCTGGCTTCTGTCTAGATATTTATCATTTTGGCGTTCAAAATAGGACTCAACATTAAGTGCACTGTTTGTGATATGTGAGATGAGGATAGATGAGGCATTAGAAAAGAGGATACGTACCGTATACATTCCAATCCGGTCATGGTGGTAGAGAATACTGTGTATAGAGGTGACTTGCTCGACGCTTCCAGATGCTGAAGCTGCTTGGACGTGCGCTGTAGAGATCGAAAATCAACAGAAGAAACGCGACTGTCATGTTTCCGGAATCGTACCAGATAGAATATCAGGACAAGGTAATAAAGACCTCCAATCGGTACGAACACCAATATTAGATACGGGCTCTGTATTTGGGTAGACATGATCACTTGAGCCCTCGTTATCACGGAACCAATGTAAACGTACATACAGGAACTACGATCAATACTATAAGGCCAACTATCGAAGGGCGTAAAGTATGTTAGTGAATTCGGATGTTTGAATAGATGAGAGTACGCACTGAGGATACCAAAGTTGGCTATGCCATTCAACAGAGCGATAGGGAAAGCGAAATCTACTATGAACATATCCTAATTGGAGCATCAGAGCTTTGTCACTTTTGATACGAACGTTTATGAGCTCGTACTTGTGAAAGTCGGTTGATCATACGACCAGCCGCCGTTTGCATAAAGTAAGACGGTGAGGTCCCAAACAATCCCTTCACCTCTGCCGTGTGAATACTGCGACCTGCATGTCTAGTAGAATGTCAGTGAATCCTGTCATTCAGTCAGTATGCGAAAGGGACGTACCCAGTCACTGTGACCGACAGTCGCCACAACATCAACGCCCTGGTCATACATTAGCTCCTGCTTAATCTTGGACATTCAAGTTGGATGATTAACACTCACGTGGAGATCACTTGTATGACAGAAAAGGCACCATAACCACCTATCCAGGCACCGATGTGTGTGCCATCGCTGTTCGACCAAGCTCGCAAAAAGAACTGACAAGATTTGATATGAGGGTGCGACATGGATATTACATTGAATTGACACACACCTGAATCCCGACTCTTAGCGCAGAAATGAATGCGACAATAGCCTGAGGAGTGTTCAATTTAAGCATCCAAGCCAGAAGAAGTCGATGCACAAAGACACATACCAGAACCAAAGAAACTTGAGGTACGGACGCCATCTTGGAGTAAAACACGTAAGGTACCCATCCTAACGAGCTCTTTTGGATAGGGGCTTCGTCATCATCTTGTTCAGCGACATGTTCCTTGGGCTTGGACTGAGTAAGATTCTTGCTGTCACTTTCCTTTGGGCTGCTTGTAAAATCAACTGCTGATTGATAGTTTATCGGAGACCCTTGATATTCAACGCGACCAGATGAGAGCACGAGGAGATTATCGGCGGACGACATATGTTTGACTACAAATCGGGCGTAAATGATGGTAAGTGTAAGTGATAGATGGAAGGCGTTAGGATGTATTGGTTCTTACCGTTGTGAGTGACCAGAATGACCGACTTCTTTTTCAAGAGACCATTTTCTCCGAACAAGGACTCAAAGACTATCATAAACCCATTAACCTTCATCGGCTGGGCTCATGAGATATCATCAAAACAAACATACTATGAATCTCGGTTTCGGCATCTAATGCACTCAGAGGGTCATCCAGTAATGTCCATGGCGCGTTGGCATACACTGCTCGTGCCAGAGCCTAGAGCAAAAACATTAGTGACACTCAAAACCCCGAGGTAAGGATAGCATACAATTCGCTGCCTTTGTCCACCACTTATCGTCGAACCTTTCTCTCCTAACATGGTTTGATCACTAGACTTCATTCTGGCCAGATCAGGGAGGAGAGCGCATCCGGCCAGGACATCCTGATATCGTTTTTCTTCGTACTCGAGGCCGAAAACGATATTTTCGCGAACCGTACCAGGTATAATGAGGGCATCCTGTGATGCATAGGCAATTCGTGTCTGGGGGTGTGTGTATCGACCAGAACGTATCGAAGTTTCTCGCAGAATAGACAAGAGAAGAAGCGACTTTCCCTGTATAAATATTTTGTTCAGCATGACCTTAATAGCTGGTTTGTGATTGTGCTTACTGAAGCTACGGGTCCAATGCAAAGATGCAATTGACCAGGTTTCAAATTGATATCGAGGTCTTTCAGGAAGGGCTCCGATTCTGATGTCCATGCAAATGATGCATCGACCATTGCAATACATGACGACGTTGGATCCAATGACCTCTCGTTGAGAGATTTGTCATCAATTTCGTCTATTTCCTTTTCTTCGAATAGTAGAAATGATTCAATGCGTTTGATGGAAGCGTATGCAGCGTAAATGTCAGGTAAGAACTGGCCGAGAATATTTAGAGGGCCAGCGAGCAAGTTAACAGTCGTGACAATAGTGAATAACCTGTTGGGATCGAGAGCACCGCCGTGGCCACGGGAAGCTAGAGCAGCGTACGGCCCCAAGACGGAGAGGACGCAAAGGGTACCAGCACTGTTAGAGAATGCGCTCATGACTGCTAAAAGAAAGCTATACCATGCCAAATTCAGCACGGACGTTCAGATTCTCAAACCATACTAAGGTCGAGCAACTTACTAGAATGTCCTTGCCTTCTCCATCTCATCATTCCTAAGATTGTCAGCTCGGGCAGCCATGATGTCTTCATATCTCGACCATTTGATAGGCAGGAATTTGTTAATAATAGAAGACAAGAATTTGACCCGTTTATCTGTAGCAGAGAGCCACGCCTTTTGGCGCGCACCACTCTTCCTTCCAGCGATGGCTGCTACAACCATCATGAGACATGTCACTACGACAGGCAAAAATGCGGGCCAGGTTGCCTAGAAACAAGGCATTAGTACTTTACGCAGATCTGAGGAACATATATCAACTACCTGGGAGTAAATAATAACGATCGACAAGGCGATTGAAATTACGGCAGCCCACATCTCGTGAATGTACTCCATGCCTTCGCATATTCGTTCCACATCAACCGACCTAATCGTCAGGGCAGCCGTCAGAAAATATTAAAAGACATGGAGATGATGGGTACTAACATATAAGTACTGGCCACACCACTACCCAGCGATCGACTCTTCATAGAGGACAGTTTCAAGGTTTTCCTGTAGATGTTGTTGACGAGTGCACCTCGGTATTGGACCGTTACATCGAATGTCTTTTATCGAGCCTCGATTAGAAGTAGAAAAATAAGTGATGAACTAATGCGGAAACATACCTTTTCCCAATAGATCGATGTCGAGAGACTAATGAGTGAATACACGCAAATGAAACCACCGACAAGTGCCCATCCCATAGATGCAGGTCGATTCATATCCGAAACCAAGGAGATCGTTTGGTTCACCAAGAGCGGTTGAGCAAATGTAGCTAACAACAATATCACGCGAGGGAATACAGGAGAGAGGAACTGCATTCCGAAGGCTTTGAAGGACGCTTTTGCAAGATAGCGAGGCCCTTTTCTGCAAAGATAAAAACCAGTTCAATGCGAACAATAATCCCGTAGCGATGTAAGCTTCTTACGGTGTATCTATCAGAGCTTTGTGTAGTCTTCCACCAGCTGATTTTGAAGTCAAATCCTCGGGAATGTCACCACAGTCTTCAATAGAAAGTGTTTTATTCCGTCCAGACCAAAGAAGAGGAAGGAGCCAGAAGCACAATGACCTAGAGAGGAAGCTTGCAGTTGCCACTGAAGGTAATGACTAGAGATGGATTTCGATTGAGGTCGAGAGGGCTGATCAGTGAAGGGTATGCGTACTTTCTTGAGAAGAAGACGTCTCTTCTCAACCATTTCAATACACAGAAGAGCAAAGTACGACGCAGTGCAGATGGTCGTCAATACAGCCAGTGGATGTGATGTGAAAAATACACCACTTTTCATGTAAGTCCGAATAGAAACTGCCGTAAACAGACCCTTGATTAAAGTGTAACAGATGACGAGCACACTTGGCGTAGGAGAACGGAAATGCTCTGCCCCAACTAGTAAAGCAAGAGGAATCTAGACGTCAATTGGTTAATAGAATATTCAACTGCGTGAATTTCAGACGTACAGTTGAGATCAGCTGTAGGATCGGTGCAGCAAGCCATATGAAAGTCAGCCCCCTATCATTTGTATCAACGGCATACTTCAGGGTCGAAGCATTGGCAGCCAGAAGAAGTGAAAGCAAGAGATATTTTGTGCCTAGATGTAAATAACTAGCAGAAGCAAGTTTGTTCGACCGATGTCTCAAGTACGCCAAACGAATACAGGCAGAAACTATGAACACAATATCCGGCGTGAAGGATAGCACTCTGTTCAAAAGACTAAGTAAATTGGGACATATATATAATAATATACGAACTTACGTTTGCTCGAAGTACAAAGTGAAATCAAGACTTCTACAAGTCGATGCGGGACCAAATGATGCGTCTTGAGGGCACAGAGCCATTGTCATAACGGAACACGGGCTGTCAAAGGCTGATACCTGCTGGGTATCGTATCTTTATACAGTCCTGATGGTACCCGGTGGAATCAGCTTGAGAGTCATTTCTCGGCTGCGAGCTCTGGCGAGCTGCGGCGACCATATGCTTTGGGCGGTAACTTGAGGTTTATAAAACGCAGGTACAATGGATTACGAGACGATCGGAGCAATCAAATTGTTCCCCACACGCTTCTCCGCAAAGACCGGAGTTTGTGAACCTCTTTGATTCTGCTGGCTGCATAAAAGATATCCATAGTTTCCTTAAGTCGTCTGCAGTTCTCAGTAGCATAAGGACGTCATTGTTTGAAAACTCACCATACTCGAAATACCACCAACTGGAATGCCGCCAGCGACTGGCCATTTCAAAACGGTGCCTGAACTGGTCCGAGTCAGAGTCGTATAGAATCTTGGCTGCGCAAGGCATGGGTCAGAAAGAACACTTATCTTACAGAACTCCCGTAGTATGTATGTTATGCGGAGAAAACGAAGTCGTTGCACAGTCGATAGAGTAAACCGCAGCCATAATAGTACCATAGTAGTAGGTCCAGGTCCAGAAATGACGTAGTAGACACAGATACGCATGCACTAGGTTGATCAATCCAGCATGCTATTATGGCGTTGCACGGAGAGTTCGGCCCTAAGACCCACGAGTGCTAGTGCTGGGTTCTCAAATACTGCCGGTTGTGTTTTGTTGAACTTTGCAGATAGTGTCAGGGCTTAGATAGGGCCAGGAGAAGCGAGGAGTTTTACACTAAATAGTCTCCCGCAGATAGTGTCCAATCCACAGTCAAGCGATAACTCGTCTGAACATTCACATGCTCATCTTCTCCTTCCCAGTCAACTTGAGGTCTTGCGAGTGAAGCTTCTGAATTTCCCTTGAAAAACAAGTACCAACGGTGAATAGCACCCAATGAGTCGACAAAGAGCTTGAGTCACGATGGATAGAGGGAACGCAATAGACTCATTGTAATACATTCCCGATACTGTACAGAAACCACAGCGTATTGACGAATCTCGAATCTCGTATTTTGATTGTACCTGTGGACGGTGTGAACGACTAGTTGAAGCACAAAACACGGTAGTCCTGTGATAAGAGAAGTTTATTAGTGATCATGATCAATTGGTTTGAGGGATCACTTGCCTTGATCTCCTTCTCGGTTCCACCGTAAGGAACGAACGCACTGTTCAATTTCTCGCTAATCTTTCCGGGGTGAATGGAATTGTTATGGTGGCCCTGAGCGATGTAAAGAGGCGTGCCATTGGCCTCACGTCCAGCTTCGACGGGTCGGGCCCCAAGCTCTTGCAAATCGAGACGACCACGGAAGTTCACCCAGCGCACAGCGCGAGGGTCACCAAGAAGTACCTCGTAAGTTGGCACCTGGACAGTAGGAAAAAGCAATGAGGATTAGTTTAACTTATCCATAAAAGTGGCAAGATAATGACGAAGACATACGTTGATTTCCTTGTGGCCATACCCGATCACGCCTCCTTCTTTTAAGTTCGGGGAAGCCTTGCCAACCTCTGAGAAGTGGTCAATATCCGTATCATCTGACAACATCGATGTGTTACTAACGCAAACCGCCCTACATCCAGGTGCATCAGTATCGTCCAGGATATCAAGACAACGAGCGGAAATAACAAATACAAATACTTACATCGTGATAAGCTCGAGAAATGTAGATTGGTTGGCCGTTTTCTTCACCGCCGGGAATAGCTCCTTGAGGAATGTTTCTCCCTTGAACAAGGACCCAAGTGGTGGGAGCGCGGGGACCATGTTGATAGAATGCGTCGGTGCGATCTTTGGCTTCCTTGAGCCAGTTCTGAAGGCCCCAGGTGTATGCCTTCTTCTACTCGTTCGATAGGTTAAGGGTTGGTATATTTTCAAATGCGTCGGGAATGTCAAACCTTTTCTTCGTTTTTCTCATGCTCGTGGTAAGCGAAGTATCCAGCACCGATAACTGCAGCACCAGCCAAGAGACCGCCACCGATCTGAATACCTGATAATCAGCAAGCGTCAACTGAGCGGTGATGCAGAAGACTCGTATACTTCAAGTTGCTTCTTGCGCTCGTCTGTGAGATCGTACCAGTTCTTGCCACGTTCCTCGTGGTGGATGTCAACAGTCTGGTCGGGGTGCTTTTCATCGCCGACGTTGTTCTGGTACTGGTATCCGCCTTGACGAGTCAATGCGATTTAGTCCCCGACACATGAGCTTGAGTAACTATCTCCTACCTTGGCCGGGAGGGGCACCGTAGCTATAGCCGGGGTTATAACCCGATTGTTGTGGCTGCTGAACTGGTTGTTGATATTGGTGTTGCTCGCCTCCGTGATATTCCTCGTGAACGCGCTCCCACAGAGCAGGGGTTACTGGGGGAGCCCAGTCAGACTAGATACACGTAGCAGTCAGTGAGACAGGCAGTCTGAAAGACGTGGGTATATGCGCGCCTGGGATCGGTGTGGTTGCACAATCTTGTACTGATGCCCTAAAAGTAATCATGTTTGGCTGTCGATGTAAACGATGTAGGCCGCATTGAGCCACGCACCCTCGTACACAACAACATCACCGAAGTTGTATTGAGTTTCTGGTTCCCATTGGTAGACCATTATTGCTTAGAGTTGCTTGTCAAAGGGCGTGTAGAGTGGTAGTGAAGATAGATGATGTTATGATTGGACTGATGGAGGATGTCTTATATACTAGAATCAGAGCGTAGAGCATGGATATATCAAGAACATCGATGCTCTGCAATCCGGCTCTGGTATCTCTCCGTCGAAGGCATCGACGATTCACGACACAAGCCGGTCACGCCGGCTGCGCAAAGGCTTGAGTTGTTGTATAACGGGGTTCAATTATGAAGATCTAGACCATTGTGGTGATGATGAGGGTACTCGTTGTATTGAATGTTGGTCGATGAGGTGATTGGAAGATGATGGACAAGAGCAAGATGAATGGACCAGAAGTATGGGATGCCCGCTGATGGGCGTCTATCGAAAAACACGCTGCTCTGTGACGATACGAGTTGAGAAATTGTTGTTGGTGTTCACCATCACAAACATTCCGGGACACCTCTCTACACACCTCTTTGCTCAACAGCTCGCTCTGGATGGGCAGCGAGATACCACAGTGACGACGACAAGAGGTGCTTGAAGAGTCTCTGCACGTGATCATTTCGTTGTCGTGAGGTAGAGTCAATAGGGGTCGATCCACAGGTACGTTCAGCACCTCGTGGCCGACGTTGCTCACGGCACAATACTCATCATGGACGGCTCGCAGATCTACCCTCGTCTCAGGCTCACGCGTCATTCGCGATCAAGGATGCATTCAGGCCAATTCTATGACACGCCTGGGGCTGGCCCTTCGCGCCTTTCTTCAGACCATCTTGGATATGACCTTCACGACGACGACGAAGACAACGAGCTCACTCCTAGACTCTCAAACGGTGCCAAACTGGCCTCAGAAAAGAACTCTCCGCTTTCGTATACCCATCCTGCGCTACCCACCGAGAGCCACCCTGTGAATCGCCTGCGCTCCCTTCTAGCTCGCGCAAAAGATACCCCTCCTCCGCGTCAACCCGAATCCCGTTCACCCTCTGATGTCGCCTCAGACTTTGAACCACTCAATCCAAGCACCACTAGCAATAGTATAGCCAGCCAGAGCTTGAAGGAGCTTTTTTCCCGTGTCCGACGTGAGCCTGGAGACACGCCAAAAAAGACTGTGAAACGTCGCAACAGCATCGATGCGAGCGAAGTAGAAGACAGTCCCCGTCTGGAACGCGTCTGGAAAGAGCGTGTTTCCTACAAGGGTAAGCGGAGAAGTATGAGTGACGAAGAGGCTGAGATGTCTGTTGGTGCGTCCTTGTCTTGTAATGCGAAGCGCGTCGCGTATGAACATCGCCCAAAACAAGGTCATTCTCGTAAAAGCGAAGTCCCTCATCGATCCTCCGCTGCCACGTTCGATGCCTTAAGACAGAGGCTTTCTTCTTCTACTTCGAAACCATCTGAACGTACGTTTCACCGCCGAAAGTTTCTCCCCTCTCCTGACTGACCGAGGAACATAGCATCTGAACCCGAATCTGACGGTCATATGGAGGTTAGTGGAGACACCGCAACCATCTTGAAGCACTTGGACGATGAAGCAACGACACCTGTCGTGGAGAACACCATGCTGCGGTCCATGGCGATGCCCTCACAACTCCAGATGCACTCGAGTAAGTCTACCAGCTGGCATGCCAATGTGTTTACTAAACTTGGAGTAGATCTCATGGAGCAGGATTCTGAGATGCAGAGAGCTATGGGTGGAGTAGAGAGTTCAGAAGCAGAATCCGCAACTAAACGGAGCCCCCCTAGGGATACGCGGAGACGTATGTTTCATTTCACTTCCCCCAATGACATTTATTAACTTTTCACAGTCGCTTTCCCATCGGGTCGACGTGTTAGCGGTCCTCAGCCCTCTCGGCCGCTTTCCTGGACATCACATTCCAAATCCCATGATCACAACAACCTCCCGCCTGTTAGGCGTGTAAGTGAAGAATTCGACAGGTCATCTTCACGAGCTAGCTCCTCTACCTCCAATGTAGACAACCAACGACAAGGCGGAGACAAGTTCCACGACAAGGAGCGCAACTGGAATCGACCTAATGGTCGGTCCCCCGCTCACATCATACCCTCTACGCCTGAGCGCATTCGGCATTATCACTCGAATTCCTCGCCATCTATGGGAAGAGGGAGTCCTTCGCAGTACCAATCTAGAAGACTGAGTGCCGCGAGTCTGCAAAGTCTGAATGACGAGAACCTCTCAAGGTCGAGTTCTGTGAGCTCTAAATCAGAGTATCGAGAACAAATCAAGGAGATAGAAGAAGAGAGGAATAAGCAACGCGAACACCAGTGGAACAGGCCGCAGCCTCGTATCCGTACAATGTCTACCGCTAGCCAACAGTCTCCTGGAGAACGTATGCGGACATACAGCACGCCATCCCGACCAGATTCAGCCGCTAGTTATCTTTCGCCCGAGGGACACCGTAGGCTATCTCGACATCCGTCAATGAGCTCGATATCTGGTTCAAGTCGCGCGACGTCACCATCGAGTTCTGCAGCGAGTAGGGAAGGCGAGAAGGAACAGGTGGATGAGGTACAGCTTGAAGTTCGGAAGGAACGTGAGCACAATTGGAATTCGCCAAGGCCTAGATGGGTACACGGTAGTAGTAGGCGGTCGGTATCTCCTCTGCCCTCACCATCAGGGTCTCCCTCCACTAGTGGAATCCAGTTTAGAATGTCCACAAGCAGACGAGCATTGATGGATGAATCGTTCCCTGGTCAATCGAAGATGGACCTGTCGGAATCACTAGGTGCTCCAGCGTTCCCGAATCGAACTATGTCTTCCCCTTCTCGGACCATCAACGGGATGAGTCGACTACCAAGACTTTCCACTGGTCCACGACCTAAGAGCGAATTTATTGACGATTTCGACTTCAGTCGAACTGAATCAGCTTCTCGCTTTGGATACCAATTTCCTCCGCACCATGCGACTTTACCTGAAGCAGATTTTGGACCAGAGGGCGCTGAGCGTCCATCCAGTAGACTTTCGGTTCACGATCAAAACAAGTCTACTTTTCCTAGCCACATCCCCATCCGATCTCCCGGAAGAAGACCGCGTACCCAGTCACAAACCCAGACTCAGACAAGCCCTAAAGGTGGATCGGAGCGCAGAAGAGAGAAAGAGAAGAGGAGGAGCTTGATTGATTTTACCGAGCAGTTGGTTTCTATTCCTCCACCGATACCGGACCAGCCTGAGCCTGAATCTGAACCTGAACATGAACCCGAGTCTGCACCAGAGCTGAGACCTCCGGTAGTGAATGTGATACACGCACAAGATGAGATTCATGGTATGTTTTTGCTCCTGCATGTTGCGTTTGAAGTGCGGAGGTTGACGTTACGTTATGTTACAGATAGCGATCAAGAACCCATCTCTTCGACAAGCACACCAATCGCCAAGCCTATAGCGCTACCTACTGATACGCCACCTGCCTCTCCACCTAGACATTTACAAGAAGAATATCGTGATAACAATGCTATTCCTGCGATACCAGAAGAACATTACGCGAAACCTGAATCACCTCCCCCCACTCCACCACCAACCCAACCCGAGGAGCCTCCTCGTGCGCAGACTCCTCCACGACGTTCGTTCCAATCTACATCACTAGAATTCCAAACACCTTCACCTCCAAGGTTCCTCCCCGATCTTCCTGGACCCCCGCCAGAGTCTGAAGATGAGACTTCCGACCAGAATCAAGACCAGAAGACACCTATCCATTTTGAAACTGATAGATTTGCCAACTTTACCATGACGAAAACCCCTAGACCCCCTGGTGCTTGGGTCTCTACACCCGCCGCTCAGTTCGAAAGGGACTTGATCTCAAGACCCAGTTCCACACCACCTGAAAGAGTTCCTTCATTACTGGATACAACCGGACCAGTGTCAAGACGTCCTGCTACTCTGTCGAAGATGCATACACTACCACCTGAACCAACTCCTGCACCTCCTGGCGCTTGGGTACCTACACCGGGAACGGCTAGGCGGAAGAGTATTCTCAAAGTCCGATTTGACGTTCAGAATAGAAATGTTTCCTCCGACGGGTTCCCTGAGGTCCCTGTGGTTGGACCTAACGGGATCAACCCTCCTTACGCTGATAGTGATTCGAATCCTCTCTTGGACACGCCACCTCAACGTGCATCCAACGGTCCGGATAAGAAATCCGCCATCCCCGTCAAACATGAGATTGAGTCGTCATTAGATGAGGACAGTCCTTCGCCTTCGAACCGGCCGGTCAAGAAATCCAAGTCGCCAACTATCCGCGTATTAGACGCGTATGGTCGTGAAACTCCCAATGTGGAGCCGCCGGCTAAGACAGAAGACAGCAAGACAGATGACAAGAAAAGTCGAGCTGTTGTTAAGAAGGAAGAACCACCAACTCCACGCAACAGGAGTGCCATCCGTATTGTCGACGCCATGGGTCGCGAGGTTCAAGAACCACCGCCCCAAACACCCGATTATGGCAGTAGCTTTGACGATGAGCCGTCTACGCCTTTATCACATAACGAAGCTTTGGCTCGTGTACGGCAAACGATCGCACATCTAGCAGAAGATCTTGATGAAGTCGACAGGTAAGCACATTGTAGTTTATGATCCTAGTATTTGTCGGTTATTTACGAGTGTCCTTTGTCAGAAGTTGTGATGAACTTGCGCATAACGAGAATCACATCAGCGCATTGGAAAATACTTCCAAGGCAGCTCGAAACGCTCGTAAACGGATATCAGAATCACTGCAGTTGGTTAAGACAGCTGAGGATGATCTCCGTAGCAAGCTCGGCTCATTACGGAATGGTATGACGAAGAGCAAGCTGCTGGTACGTGTAGTGAATAATCTGGCGCCGATTAAGATGAGACTCAATTTTTGATTTCGTTAGCCCGGTCTGGAGAGTGATCGTCCTCAGTCGTGGAGTTGGTTCAACACCTGGACCATCAGCATATTTGTGATCCTCCAGGTCGTAATGATCCTCGCTATGTATAGGTTCGTTATTATCATGTTTTCGTGTTATTTCACATGTGCTAATATTCTTTCTATTTGTAGGCACTCCAAAGTGACGGCGAGGAAACTCTTTCTATCCACATATTACGATCCATTTAACCCTGATATTTATTCACATCTTACGAACCCTGAGGGTGTTCGCCATTCACTATCTTACTCATTTTCCTGGTCTCCTCTATCCATTCCGGATGCTATTTCTCGTGAAGGTTGGAAGGGTGTCGCAAGTGAACTATGGGGGAACGTCACTTGCCTCGCCACTGATATCCAACACCACGTCTGGGAGGCGTGGTCTGCGAAACAACGCACGAACGCTTGGAAATCATGGCCCCCAACATAATATAACATACTATATGATCTTATGGGGCTTACTTTTACGATGTTGTTGGTTCATGTTGCCAATTTTACCATTTACCATGTATTCATATTTTATCCATCTAAGATTGGTTATTTGTTGTATATTATAAGAGTGCCTGAGGCGCGTAGTAGAGCTATAGTACAGGTCCGTACGTACGGTGTCCATGACAAGAAAAAGGTGCGATAACAACTAGGCGTGCATAACAGTCTGCGGAATATCGAAGATGGAGATATCTTCCACAGGGCCACCGACGAACCTCTTGACTATTGGTTCCCAACAGTCTCGAGTGACTTGCATGTGTTCTCCTTCGCAAGATTCCAAGACGACGTCTCCACGCTCATCGAGCGTTTTGAGCCCAATGCGGTCATCGAGGTAAATGGGCTGTAAACGCATGGGAATGATAGCTTTGTCTTGCCATGGAAACTTGACGTCGTCGTCATCTGTAGGAGCGTAGGATCCAAACCAAGAACTTTCTTTCGGAACAACCGTCTTGTCTTCGGCGAACAAGACAAGGACTAGTTTGTTCAAGGAAACGAGGTTGTCGCCGTAGGTACCATTAAGTGCATCGTCGACTTCATTATTTATAGAGGCCAAGAATTTGTTCGAGGCAAGATAGTTGCTGAGACGGTCTGGGTCGCGGAAGTATTGGGCCTAGATAACGATGGAGTTTTTGTAAACATTTACTGCAGAACAAAGATGTTAAACATACCTGAACGAGGTTGGTCTGGGCATATTCAGTGTAGACCCCACCACGAGCGGCTCGTCTTGCAAGTTGACAGAAGAGATCCCAAGGGCGACAAAGTGGTATATCTGAAACGCCCATGTGTTGCGAGCCAAACGTAATTAGGTTGTGCACCGGAGGGGAGTTATATCGTTCGACATAGGCTCGTAAGAATTGACCGCCTAAAATGGTGTTCATATCATAGGTGTGAATTCAAATGTTGTCTATTATACCTTGCGAGAAGCCCAGTGCATCGAAACCATCCTTCAATTCCGTAGTGTTTGCAAGTTGTTGGGAAACAAATTCGATTTGTTCATTTACGTTGCCAAACTAAGGAGAGCAAGATTAGACTCATACGGTGGTAAGACAGGCAATAAGCATACCCAGCCAGCCTTCTGGTCTTCTTCAATGTTCTCCTGAATATGAATAGAGTGAACGAATATGTCAGGATGAACCTCCTTGATCATCTGTATGAACTCGAGCATGCCTGGTGAGGCATAAGAGTCTCCAAGCCCATGCCATATGACCAAAGGTCGCGGCTTCGAAGAGGTTTCAAATGTTGGTGCACAGAAGACAGAACTCCATGAGGTTGTTACAAGTAGAAATGTTAGAAAGTGGAGGAGGGCGAAAGCCATGCTTCAGATTCCTGAAATTCAATTGTGTCGGTTGACTTCGAGTCAAGGTATACAAGGCTGTCACTACTTACAGTGGTTCAAACGAGTTGCAACGTTGGTATGGATGTCGGTGAAGTTCGAACGCGAATGGTAACACGAATGGGTGAAGTGAACGTTGCTTCAATGGCGCCACTAGTAGCCGGAAGCAATGATGTCAGCCCGAGGGCAGCATCCTACATGGGCATGTGGTGTAGTTGGTTATCACGCTCGCTTAGCATGCGAGAGGGGTCCGGTTCAATCCCGGACATGTCCAATATACTTGTGGAGTAAAGAGTAGTTTTTATATCGCGGGCCCTCCTCACTGGCAGGCCTCATGCAGCTGGTCAGTAACTCAGCACTTAGTCTCTTCGTCGACAATGTCGCCTTCCCGATATAAGCTATGTACCTCGACTCTGTTGTCATGCATCCATAGTTCTGGTAAACCCCCCGTACCATCCGTTCCGATCTCAAAAGCCTTTCACTGACATTAGTCACTGACTATCTACTCTTCAGTCATCTAATCATCCTTCGTCAATGCTTGTTGTACTGATCATGAATATGCAATGACCATTCAAAAGATACGTCACCCATCCTAGTGAACCGGATCCAGTGCGTTTTCCGCGTAATCGTTGTCGGCTATATCCCCTCCTTTTCTTCGAAGAGCGCAAGAAGGTTCTATGATTGCCTTCCTAATACCATTGGTAAAAATTATTTCTTATATCGAATACACAACAAACGACTCGGTCTAGTGATCAAGCCATGAAAAAGAATAATTCCACGCTAAGTAGCAAATAAAATCCGTTCGTCGTGCGTTCTTTCCGCCTCGTCTTGCCTGTCGCGTTTGAAATTTGACCTTGAAGTGATGCAGGTGCATTCGTTCGTTACGGTGGAAACGAGAAGAGAATGTCTATCTAGTAGACCGAGCAAGACGTAATCACTGACCCACCAGCAACTTCACAGGACTACCATGTGTTGTACTTCAACCATTCCTTTACACTGTCAAGTATCACAATCAAGATGTACGGCGCAATCAAGATACGAATTTCAGAATTCGTCAAGCTAATGTGATTTTGTAGAAGTGACCCGATGCATTTCAATGCGTCTATTGTTTTTCCTCCGTCTTTATTCTCATAATAGACCGTCGTGGGTCAAGACGACAAATGTCTTCGTCGCCTCATTGGGTGTTATTCGCCGGTGAAACGTGTTTATCGATATGAAATTCGGAAGGGGACCCCGGTGTGTTGACAGGACACAGGAAAGGGTGGAAAGGTGTACATTCACGCGACTTGTCACCTACCTTCTTAGTGGAACCCTGACCGTTTTCAAGATACACGCGGAGAACCAGGTTAGCAGAGAGATATACTATCTCGCGCTTCAGGGAAGCCTACAGACGCTTTTACCGAAGTTCCAGAAGTGGCAAACCACCTCACTTCACCCCGTCCTATCTAACGCTATCCGACAGCTCCAAACGCAATCAAACGCAGGAGAGCATGATTCAACGCTCGAGGTCTTAACGTGCTTTCTCCGGGTATGTCCTTGATAAGTTAACCTTAACTTCTTACCCCTCCTATCATCCATCCCTTGTGTGCGTGGTACGTTCTGTTGAACGCTTTAGTACTCCGGTACTCACACTGATTCATAGATCACGGATCAACTTGTCCAACACGTTCTTCTCATACCGTTTTTATCTTGAAATGTCTCCGCGGGACGCTGATTGGTATACCGGAAGGTTACTTGGGCGAGCACGAGGTGCGAAGCTCGAGGCAGATAGGATGAGGCCGAAGAGACTCGAAAGCATGGTCTACATCGTATACCCTGTTCGTATAGAATGTATTGCCATTGGTAGGGTGTGATACTAATGTTTTTGCTCGTTTGGTTGATACAGCATCTCCTCCCGAGACGCCCCCGATAAAGTTCCACCACTTGCGTCGACGATGACGTCGAGCTCAAGTTATTCGCTTTTCCCTCATCGTGAATGGGGAAAAAATGGCCGGAAAAGGATCAAAAATAAGTCGGTGGCTTTTCGTGCACGTCGGGGAGCTATGGGTGAATTTGTTTTGACCTTCCCGATATCGCAACCAACATTCACATAGCTAATTCTAGACTTGTGATTTGCTCTTTGCACAGCACCCGCCACATTCCTCGGGTCTCAAAGCTTCAGGAGTTAGAGCTGCAGTAAACGAATGGAGCCTACGCTCGGAACCACATGTCCGAACTAACCTATGGTATCAATAGGAAAACAACGCACGGTACCCGGGACTCTGGTCTAGTGCACACAATGTCAAATCCGAAAACATGGTCCAATATAGTTGACCTCTCCCGTGTGGCTCGAGTCTTGCGCTATAGAACCTCTCTCCCCAAGGTTACCCCGCATATCGGCTCCAACGACGATCCAATACACTTACCCCACTCCAATGATGTCTGTTTTATAGCGGCGTTGTATTTCCCTGACAGGAACAAGTGACCGGTGCTCGCATCACGCATCCCTATCAGGATGTAACTTCAATTCAGGGACGAGCTCTTGTCATTGGACGACATTCTGACATCCGTGTTTTCTTCGACCCAAAACTGGATATAATGCTCGAGCAAGAAGGAGGGTAGATCGGTTGTACTTGGGCGTATCCGGTACAAAGATGTCGATCACCAGAAGCGGTATATTCGTCCCATCCTACCTATTGCCATAAGGTGTGAGTTACTATAACGGTTCATTCATCCTAAAATATCCACCAATGCATCTTGTCGTGTCCTAGGTGCTTCGAATGCATCCTTATAGATCGTCTGTCACATGCCAAGAAGTTCATCACAAGTTCGACTTTCATCCAAGCCGATCTTCTGCGTTCGAATCATTCCATGCCAAGGTGGAAATATACGACCCTTGCTCAGTCAACTAGACCTACCATGGGACTTTGGATTTGCGTTCATAAACGTATTTTAAGGATCCACGAAGTGACCCTCTTTACTAACTAAATGGGTTATGTGAACCTCAATTACCACACTTTCCTCCCATTTCGAATCGTAGGAGCATTCATCTAGTCCAAATAGCTCGAAGTAACTAGTCTGATGACTGTCAGCTGGACTAATGGAAAACGGCGCCAGAAGGATCAGATGCGCTCGGTACGAAGTGCTACGGCTCGAACCGGATGGCCATGGCCCATGGGACGATGGCCAACTCATGCCATGCCGTTTCTATTCTAGGGCTTCGGCGGCCTCGATCTTGGCACGCGTACTTCCCCAAATGAGTACGTATTTCCAATACCTTGCTGTAAGTGCTTAATGTATTGTTTCCATGTTTTCTGTCTCGTTGAAGTCTGTAAAGCTTCAACTATAACCATACAAGGCGGTCTGATAAGGTGCTGTATCACAGCTGTTGGAGGATTTAAGCTTAAGGTATGTGAATGATCAGTACGTACAATATATCACGAAAATACGAAACTCTAACAGGCGTCCGTCCAACATGAATATAGAACTCCGTTGGCTACCGCATCTCGAACAGAGTATTGATTACTGTGATCCATCCCGTTCAATCATTACTCACACCCGGCCGCAACAGGCCTCGAAGGACGGGGATACGAATCGACATGTCAAGTCAAACTTCATTTTCCCCCGACTATGCGGAACAATGCGAAGCTTAATGTTTACTGTGTAAACTCCCATCGTTGTAGAGGATCCCAAGTTTGTGCGAATACGACGGACTTTGGGAAAGGGGGCGAAATATGACACAATATATCATATCCAGCACTTGAGTAATATCTTTATACCTTTCCAGCTTGTCAACGATAATGATGAATTTATTTTTGGAAATGGTCGTTAAGGCAGTCTGCATCAGTTGCGTTCTGTCCTGATGTATTGAACTCAACACGCAGCCTCTATGTACCTATATGACGCATACCCTCTGCCCAGACTGCCCTATACACTCTACGTCCGAGTATCTCCAATCTCCGTTACAGTGACCCTGGACGTATATTAGCTTCATACTAAGGGACCAAGTCACTAAAATGATACAACTGACACCCACTCCACCATTATAGCTCATTACAGACAATTACCTGGGATTTTGACTTTCATACTGATGCTGAAAGGGAATTAATTTAGGTTCAGGCACTGGCTGGCGGCGGGAAAATACCAACTAAATACCCATGACCAGGAGATACCAATGTTCCCAGTTAGTTGTGTTCTCGCCATTCTCTGGTGACATTCGGTTTTCTGATGCAACTCGTTCCGGTTCAACTGTATCAGGGCCTCATTATTATGGTTTTCATTTTCCCCTCATACCTGGGACCCCTACGAAAGTAGCATCTTTGGTTTAGCAAGCCACTCAATGTGAAATCAACAAAAATGAAAAAGAAGGGCCATTGCGTCAGGGTCTAAACAAGAGAACTCGACGACCGAGAAACAAAAACGACATTCAACCTCCAACAAAAACAAAACGACTTTCCCAAAATGGATCAAAAAACCTTAACCTCAAGCCAAGCCCGGGAGCAAAAACAAAACAGGGGGAAAAAGCATCCATGTCAGGAACCGATCAACTCTGCTGTCGATCGCAACTAACCCATAAATGGAGGCGGTTCCCAGATGTGGGTCTCCCGGGTTCCCAGCCATGTGGGTCTGCGCCGCCGGCCTTTTCAGAGTTTTCAATGTAAAAGTCACGGTGCCATCATCATGATCAGTCTAAGTGCAAATCCCAATCGTGCCGTATTGTGGACGGAGAGGTGGATTCGTGAACTGAATCAGAGGGAAGGCTCGGGATTTGCGCGGGTCTGGGCTTTGTGTGGGGTCGTTCTGGGATTGATTCTTATATATTGGAAATATTGGAAGTACGAGACTTTGTGGAGGAAAATCCACTAGTAAGAGAGATGGGGCCACTTTCTGGTTTGTATGTAATGGATGGGTGATCATGACCACGATTGTTGTGGTGCCGATACCTAGGGAAAAATAAGAACAAGAAAGCACACACTGCAATCAAACATGCAGAAAGTAGAAATCGGAAAGACAAGCAACTCTACTAACCGAATCCACAAGTGATCAGGCGTAATCACTCAAACGTAATGAACGACTCGCACCAAGTGCATACAGGCACTTAGAACCCCGGTAGACAAATGGAAGACTGTGCGTCCAGACGGTCAGAACATGCGTATGCACAAGATGCGGGAAGTATGGTAGGCATGAGAACACCAGAAACATAAGGAAAGTCGAAGAGATAAGCCCGAGTTCAACGTGTGTCGAGTTTCCTACCTGGATTTGGCGTGGATGGATGGAGTCGCTGTATGCGTAGGTTATATAAATACCGAGCTAGCCGTCAAGGTGTATTTTAGGTGGACTTTCGGGTATATGCGCATGTGGGACTCTTTAAGAGAGGCGGGAAAGAACTGGGTTTTTGTGCTTCCCATCATTTGTGATTGCATGCCGGGATCGGGATTCTCAAAAGCCCAGGGCCATTATGTCGTTTTTCTACGACTTGTGAATAGTATTTCTCGACATAGAATTGTGACTCAAACAACCGAAAGAAGAAAGGACAAAATAAGCAAGTATGATCCCGAAGAAGTCCAAGTCAAAGTTCGGTATCCAAGTCTCCCACTCGGTCTCTCGTTTCAGAATTTGGAAATGACAACAAGAGGGCATCGGTAACCCCGATTCCTTCCCATACAGAAAATGTGGGAGGCGTTTCACTATCGGTCTCTAAGAGAGCAGCACGGGTGATCACTCAGAACAAATGGCGACGAAACAACGACTGGGAAACGGAAACGGAAACAACAACAACACAGTGCTAGCCCGCGAGCGCTTTTATGACTGTTAACGACATAGCATTCAGGAATGGGGAAGGGGTGAGCAACGGGCAATGCCACTGGCCCCTTGGGGCTGTATAGGGAGCGGGTCATTTCGCTGTTCGCCGCGTATGAGTACATGAGTGAGGGTTTTGGATTGTGTAATGTATTATGGGACCGCGGCGATGGGAGTTTTGAGCGCGGATGAAGGAGGAGTCGGGGGCGTAAGTTGTATGAGTCGAAAAGCGTCATCCTGAGTTCGGTATGAGTCCGGTATGTATTTCCTGATATCCCAGCCTCCAAGGTCAATTGTTAATTCGGGAAAGTTATTTCAATATGGGATATTACGGTTCAAGACGCCTGGAATGAAAAGAAGTCGAGGAAAGGATAGATGCGAGTAATACCTCTCGGACGGCGAAATCCGGACAGAGTCAATCACATACTACAGTAGTATTATGTCCTTCTCGGGGAATATTGGCGTATATATGAATTCCAAATTCCTACGAGGAAAATTGCACAATCCTCCGCTCCACACAGTTATTTTTTACCGGAGAAGTTCCAGGGCGTAGAACATAGAACATGCCCAGTAGACAGTATTTGACAGCATGAAGCTTCAGGCCTCAGACCTCAGGATTCGGCATTCAGGATAGGGGGGGGTCCTAGCCGGAGGAGAGTTTCCAGAAGGAGGAGGGGTCGAGACATATCACGGCATAATTCATTATAGAGAAGGGAGGTAAGCGAAAGGGTTGAGGGGAACGGAAACGGAAACGGGGAACTGGGGGGGAGTGCCCATCCTCTAAAGAGGCAATAACGACATTCCGGAGGATTCTCCATCCCGAGTGCTTGTTGACCCCGAAGGTAATTAGACTTTTAAAAGTGGCAACTCGACTGCTGGATTATCAGGGTGCATGTATGAAAGGAGTGACGCAAAGGACCCTGACGCAGGTGGCTAGGGCCTTGAAAGGGAGGAGGGGAAAGAAGGTGGAGGTAAAAGAAGGATCAGTCAGCGAAGCAAATCATGATGCATTCTGGAGCCACTTTTTGACTCTAGACTAGGAATCCAAGTCCGAGTCTAGTCCTCCGCGAGAGTCCGTTGAGGTTGAGGCATACCGTAAGGCTAATGCTATTTCTTGCCACGGATGCGAATAGACAGTAGTATACAGCATACAGTGTTTCATGCATTTGAATATCGCACATCGTGCTTCAACACCCTTGTTCCCACTCTTGTACAAATGCGATACACGTGAAAAGGCAAGATAAGTGAATGGGAGGGGTCGAAATCAAGAGGATGTGCAGAGCTTCTTGAAATTGAGAGATCGAGAAAGAGGGAGGGATTTGGAATATAGTTCGAGTGAGAATGAAGGGGATGGGAAAAATGGGAATGCGCATCGAGGAAGAACACCATGCATCATTCTTCGAGATGTCTTCTTTAATCGTTTGAAAGCGTTTTGGACGTCTTAATCGGTTTGATGGACGTCTCGTAGCCATATGTATGGCCAGGACGCCAATAAGGCGAATGATTGCCAGTATGCTAATATCTTAGTATGATGGCCTCGGATGGGAAGCCGTCAGCTAAACCATAGAAGGGGTGGAGGGGACGATGATTCGATTGGGGTATAAGACTATAACAATAAATGGAAGCCCTCGGAATCCGGAGACAAAAATGGGCAAGATGGCGAGAATTGTACAGGGTTGCCATATACGGAAGGAGAGTTCGATGTGCGAAACATGCCCCGCACCCCCTCCTTCGAACCAAGGCCTAAGGCCGTAAAGACGAGAGAACGGCATGTCCAAAAAGATGGCGGCGGAAATCAGTGGTCAGCGGTTATAAGGGATCAGAGGAAGGTCGAGGAGATTGGATCATTTTAGAAGATCGTTGGTGAGGAAAGAAGGGGATTGGTCCTGTCAACCTTGCGGCGTACGCGTGAGGGGGGTTGGAGGCGTGAAAGTTGATGGGATGAGGGAGATTGGGAGGTCGAAACGGAGGTGGTAGGAGTAGGTCCGGATGTGTGGGGAAAAACGGATGATAGTGATCCTCAAGGGTGACAAGACAAGAGGGTCAGGGACGATGCTGAAGACAAGGTTGCTAGAGCTGTACTAAGGCCAGAACGGTGAATTCGCCCTACCGTCCGAGAGCGGTGAGGGATAGACTACGAACATTCTGTGCATCGTTTCAACGTCATCAATACATTGCTGTAAGATAAATAATATGTTACATACCGGGGAGATCTGGAGGAGGGAGGGAGCGCCTGTCAGGAATTCTTTCGGCGACTCGCCACACCGGCTTAGTTGCAAGCTTACATGTTACAGCTGCACAGGCCCCATCTTGGATCTGTGTATCTTGGGATCTTGCTAATTGTGCGCTTGAGGAAGGGGAATTGCTGACAGAGAGGATTAATGTCCTGTTGGGCTTGTCTAATGATTACCTTATTGTGCGTAATGACCTAATGGGCTTGATAAGGTGACGGGGAACGGTATAGGTGTAAAAAAGACAATGGGAGAGACGTGTATATCGAGAGTAGGAATACAGTATATAATGGAGCGGAGATTGGCCGTGGAGGGGCGATAGAGTTGGAGGCATGGGATGGGCAGACGCATGGCTGGCGGAGGACGGGACCGCGGGGAAGGTGATGAGAAAGGGCAGTGATGTGAACATGTGCGAAAATATGGAGGGGGGTGAATATGACATTGTGGAGGGTTGCCTGATTGGGCGATGGAACAAGAGGAGGCCATCGATGGGTGGGGGAGGGGAGGGCTGGTGTACACTGATATTATAACTATTGTTGTTGTATTATTATCATGTCGCGAGTGAGAGAGAGCTGGTTGGGAGAGATGGAACCCGCTACCCGGGCGAGTGGACGGGCGCCTGTGGGGGATAGAGTTCAGCTGCAGTGAGACCAGGACCATTGGCCGGCCAGTCAGTCTCTGCCAGGACCGAAGCCTCAAGCCAGGGCCTGTCTCTCCTCTGCCTCATTCCACCGTCAATCCGTCCCTCTTCCCGCTCATAGGCCACCTGCCTTCTCTTCCTCTCACCACCACCATCCTCCATCCTCCATCGCTGCCATGCATCGCGCAACTACAGCGACCGCCCCACACAGACATCATCGTCGGTACGTACGCCCTCTTCCCACAACTCCCGACGCCCCCATCTCACACACCCTCCCCACCAGACCGCCCCGCGACAGGCTATCGCGCAGTCTTCAGGTATGTCTCTGATCAACGCCCCATCTACAAACTCACCCATTAACCTCATTGCCACCAGTCTCTCGGGAACCTTATTACTACTCTACCATTGGCCCTCTCAACCCCGCCTCCCTCCCGCTCTCCCTCCCCAGGCCTGCCTGGCAAGAGAAAGTCTGACCCCGACTCTGAACGCCCCTCGGCCAAGAGGCAACGCATATCCTCGACATCACAATCCTCGCAGCGCTTACGTTCTCACCAGCCTCCGCCCCCATCACTATCCCGTCCTACACCCTCACAGACACTCCGATCAGACCCTTCAGAAGAGGGCGAGCTCAGAGACGATCCCGTTCCCGGCCCCAGCTCCTCCTCCACCTCTGTCCCTAGCGCAACCTCTGAAATCCTCAACTCTAACCTTCCCATCCGTCGTCCGCGAAGAGGCGCCCCATCGGAAGATTACTTCAAAAACCTCCAAGAGAAATACGAAGCTCTCGGTCATGCGTTCAAGTATTCTGGAGGTGTCCGGTGGGATTCATGCCATGTTCCTACCCATGGTGGCGCCTACAAGGCCCTAGAGAACCCACCACCCGTAAACTCTGCCTACCACATTCATGGTCATGTCATCTCCCGTCTTGAATCTACAGAGGCTATGCTCTGCTACGGCTATGCTCTCTGGGCTCATGGTCAACGGTTCGCTCTCCGAATGCAGGTAGCCGGTGCCGACAAGAAGAAACGAGAGGCCCTTGTTCAGGACCAGAAAGCTACTTTTGAGTACTACTGGAACGTCATGGGGGGTCTTTACTCCCGACTTCACCATGTTTGGGATCCTTCAGCAACTGAAGAAGGTGAAAAGTTTATGTGGGCTCTAAGGTATGTATTTGAACAATCAATCACTGATCTCCCCTGGTCTTAAATTGACTCCTTGTCGCCTCAAAGTCGCATGGTAGAGAGCTACCACTGGGAGAAACGAGTCTTCCAACGGCTCGAGTCATGCTTTGAGATGGACCACAACCTGTGGATCAAGCTCGGAGCAAAAGAGCGAGAATATCTTCAACAGAAACAAGCAGCAGCCGCCCCACCTCGTATGCTACCATCACCGGAGAGTCTTGCAGGCTCCAGCGCCAACTCGACCCCTGCTAGCCGATCCGCCGGGACGCCAGAGCAATCGAAGAAAGCAGCGGAAGAGCTATCGAAAGAGGCCATGATACAGCTACAGTATCGAACCGAGGCACGGTTCAACTCGACTGTCACCCCATACTATGTATACACACATCAGCAATGTGAAAAGGCTGCAGTACACGCCTCTCGCAAGATGATCGATGCACAAAAGTATCTGACTTTGCCTGCGATGGCAAAACACTTCCCGAGGACATTCACCAGGATGATTAATTCGAGCTATAGCTACACTGACGAGTGTGAGCCCGATATGGAAGATGACGACGGCGAACTTATGTGGCCGAATCAACTCATGACGGGCGAGGGATGGGTCTGGCTCATCACCATGGGTAGAGCCATGGTGAGAGAGTACGGCAAGAAGTTCGGCTATACCTCCTATGAGGGTCTTGTCCCAGATCCTAACCCTCCTCCCAATCGTCTTGAGCGGTAGCGCTTCCCATTTCGAATGCTGCTGCGACTGACAAAGTTGCTCTTCGCTCTTCCCGTTATTATCGCGAAGCATGATGTGTTTGATGTGTGCGCAGTCCATCCCCAAATTTCGAGGTCCTGTGGTCCTAGAATTCGGCTTGGCTTCTCTATTTCGAGCGGATGCGTTCACCATCCACCGCCGATTAGACAGAGAACGCTCCCCCCACTCTACATGCCTACCACTCTGATCACTCTGCCTCGTCCTCCCTTCCCTTGTAACTTATCTTCGTCGCTGCCTCTCCTCTCCAGCTCTCAGTTTGTCACCGCTATCCTCTTTCAACATCTTAACGGGATCTCGGATTATTTGGGCTTATACAGACTCTTCCACTACTTGCGCCACTTCTTACACTTCCACTTCCACCACTCTCAGGATGAAACGTTATGTGGACCTGAGGTTATACCTCGGTGCATAACACATGGCCCCCGATCCTGGTTGAACTTTCGGATTTTGGACTTTCGGACGGACTTTTCCTTGCATCTCAGCGTCACCGAAGCTATTCCATTCCTCGCACAACAGCCCCGATAAACCTCAGTTCCGCTCGCAGTGGAATCGGATATTATGCAAAACCTGGCTTACACCGCAATACCCGTTACAGTATTACACCACAATGAGTCAAAATTACGCCGTACACGCCGCTGCACCCCGCAGTTTTTTTGACTCCTACTAGTTAGTCGAGTCGGGATGCAGCGGGGCTGTTTAAGGTTGTGGTCGTAATCAAGGGGTTTTTTTCCACTGTTGTCTTATTATTAGCCGCGCGCGAACGCACCCGAGGCGATGGTTGTCTTCTGTCCGATCCCAACGTCCTCAAGTGTCCATCGTCAAAGTTGTAACCTTGTCGCCATGGTTCACATCCGCTCCTCGTCGTCTTGACTCTTGTAAAACAGCGAGGTCGGCTGCTGTCTGTTTTGTCTGTTCTGCTTTTTCACGCTTGGGCCATCTCAAAATCATCATGCTGTACACCATTTTACTTCCTCATCTCCTCGCTTCTCGTCTTTCTTAACCATCTCCCATCTATTACCCTCTTGGCATCTTCAAACTCAAAGGAACAACAAACAAGAAATATATTCCCCCATGTAACAATACCACCATCCCACCCACCCCCATCGCGTTCTCTGGTTTCCCTATTCCCCTTTCCTCGATTCCCTTTTCTTGTTTTCTCGTCTTTCTCGTCTCCTGATCCCAGCCCCATCCATCATCTCATCTGGTACCTATACATCGCATCATTCCCATTTAAATCATCGTCTCACTTTTTCTTTCTTGGCATTGACCATTGCTTCAGCGACCGTCCTCAGCGACATATACACTGTTGTTTTCCTAATCCCTCTATCCCCTCGTCTATTTATCCGTTTTCCCCTCTATTCCCCCATCCCTATATCCATACATTACCCACACCCATCGCCCTCCTTCCCCGTACATCCATCTGACAACAGTTTTGTCGTCTCGGTCTTACATCGTCGCTGTGGACGGACGTTTCTTTTCAGTTTACCGGATTACAACTGGAGCATGGACTTCTTTTAACCCCGTTCCTCCTTGTTTATATATTATTTTTCCATATTCTCTGTTGTCACATTTTTACGCATTCCCCCCTTGTTCTTGCATATCTCGCTCGCGCATTTGTCTCCACCCCCCTTTCTCTGTTGCATTTGTTAGGATCGACTATCATCCCACCTTGATCAGCATATGGTCAGCCACGGAGACTATTGCATTTGCCGTGACTTGCTGTTTTCTTTTCTTTCTTTATATCGTTCACATTTTTTAAAACTTTCTGACACATATCATAGCTTTGCATTTTTCAGTGTTGTTTGTGCAATCGTCGCTCTTAATGTTCATTGTTCGTGGCGTTCTGACTCCAAAAAAAAGAATAACAGATTCGATGGGCTTTTTAGACCCATCGTTCCAACAGAAACTCGTCCCGTGTGTGAACTCGCTTGAAGATCGTTGTTGTCAACAATGATAGACTAAGGTACGTTCCCTTCTGCTCTCGGGGTTTCATCTCTTCTTTCCGATCGCAAGAATCGTACTTTTCCAATCTCAGGCCTCCGAGTCCGCCACCAACCACCCAAGACCAGCGACAGAAGGATTTCCAACCTTTTGGGGACCTCGAAAAATTCAAGCGCATATACACTCAGCTCAGGTGAGTCTCAGATCGTCTAGAGTGTGTCCCGATGGTTGATAGAATTGCTAACTACCGTCATTTACCCCACACTTCTCCCATTCTTCCCGTCTACATCTTTACAAAGACACACCAGCAGCTGGGTCATGCCATGGCATCTCCCGGGTCCTTCATTCATCTGACATCCCATCTCGTGGGTCCTTCCGTTAGTATTCACTGAAGCCCGAAGGTCTGAAGGGGGGGACGTTCACTTTGGGATAGCATCCTGCCCTATACGGTTCTTTAATTATAAACCCAATGGATCATACGGTCATTCTGACATTCTCCGAGGAATAAAGATCGAGCCCGTGCCCTGATGCTCCGAAGGTCCTTGAATAATGAATGACCACAGTACCGTTAGTAGATTGCTGTACTTTCCCCCTTTGGTCTGGGGGTTTCGACGCTCGGAAGGTGGACGCGCGGGCGGAGACGCCTCGGAGAGTTACCTATGTTTGTTGAGGTTCGGGTGTTCGGTCCTATGTCACAATGGAGAAGGGGGGAAGATCTGAGAAGGGGGATTCGAAGAAGGAAGGAGGGGATCATGATCTGGGGGAACGTGCTCTGGGAGTGGAGATGACTGGCTGTTTTGATGATGCATGTTATGTTTTGGGATGACTTCTGACGTGCTGTTTTCGTTTTCTTGCAGGGTTTTAGGGATTATAGGAACATGTTGTATGAAAGTTCTGACACCTCCCCTAGTTAGTAGCAGGCTTACTAGTGGCGCTGTTACAAACGGAATTACGAAACGTGCGTTAGTATAACTGCATTACAGATACTATCACTATCATACCCTATGTAGGCCTTCGCGTTTGAGGGGGAAAGGGTAATTTGGAATACAATTAGATTAGCTGATGGTTAGAACGGTCGAGACTCTCTCCAATGCTTGCACATGTAGAGAACTCAGATACATCATGGGTGACCCTTGTGCGATGTGCGAGCTCATCGCTCAAGACATCCCTTAACAAGATTGAGTTTGGTACGCCCGATTGGGATGCTTTAGCTCATTATCTTGGCTACTTGGTCTGTTCCGGTACTCTCCATTCTACTACTACCTATAGACTCTGTAAACTCTATTGACTCTCCTACTTTTTTGGCCCCTCCTACCCTATATAGTTCACCAAGTCATCCCCTTCTACCGTCCTTGGCATCGACTTGTTAAGGAATACCTGGATGTGGAATTATACTCCAGGTACCTTTCGGAGGTTGAGGTTGAGGTTAAGCTTCACGCTCGTCCCTTGCTTACATTTTCTAGTCTATTTATAGGGTAACATTGCTATAGCCGGAGCAATATGGGGTCTAATAACTACTAGTAGGTTAGGTTCATTCTTACGATTATTCTGTGACCTCTCCTCAAGATCGTACGTTGCGCGTTTGAGGATTTACGACATGCCACATGCGTTTTCGAATATTCATAGACTCGCCATTTTACGGTGCGGATTTTAGATGGGAGGGACGTTTCTCGGCGTTCTCCTCGGTACGTTCTCGTTGCTACAAATTACGTCCGCCACATCCAGTGACCCGAACGTTCCCTCAAGATAGAATAGAAACAGACAGGTTTCTCGCAATATTCTCCTTTTGTAACACAGTTTGTAGTGGCTCCAGGGGTAGAGTTGAAATCAAACATCAAATTGGACCGCAGTTCGAAAAACGAAATGTGATGATGCGGGCCGTATCATACCATACGGTCATGGACCGTGGTTGTGATCACCAACGTTCCTACAGAGCCCGAAGTTCGACGAAGGTCCGTGAGTGACATTCTGTGTATTCCATATGCTTCGTAGCGTGCGGAGAAAGAGCGCTATTTGGAAATCTCTGGATGATATGCAGGAGTTTTTGGCAACCTGCGAAGCCCGAAGTGCATACGTTATTTTCCTTGTCAGATACACATGTCAAGAGGTGGAGCGGAAACTTCTTCCTAGATGGACGAGATGTAAGAGGATAAATGTTCATGAGAATGTGTAGCTATTTTGAAGCGAACATCTTGAACGAAGGACAGTTGCACGTTCCAGGAAGTAGCATGTAAGGATGCCACAATCTTTTTTCTGGCTGGTTAAATTCAGTTTTCATCATTCGAGCGACCGACATATGCCTATCTTTATGATGTCCAAGTTGATCGGTCCCCCACGGAGCAGGATAATGGCTGATTTTGACCACCACCATTCGACAGAATCTCTCATGTTCACAGGCATATATCGACAGCGGCAACGAGAATTTGGAATTGGCCAAGAAGAGGGTGCTTGCCAAAGATAGTTAGCGTCAGTCAACCGGTCACCAAAGAAGATCTACTTGAGTGCGACAATAAACCGAAGAACTGTTCGCTTGACTGAAATGGCGTATTTGCGGTGGTAGACAGGCATATGAAAGTCGAGACGTCAGAATAAGAGTGGAGCAGATGTCTGTAGTGTACCTTGGGGTATACATGACAGGAATATAGACCTTGACCGCATAACCCACGACAAAGAGGGTAAGAAGATTGAGTAAATGAAATACAAAGGTTCATATGCTCGGGACCGGAAGATGTGGAGTGACGTCTGGTTGTGTTTATATACCGGATGAAGAGACCCTGATCACGGTTGAGCTATCGCTTTATCGTGGAGCGGAATGAATTGCTGGTTCAGGATGATACGGGACCAATAGTATATCTCGTCTATATTATTAGTTTGTTCTAGCCTACTATTGCTTCAGCGAACCCGGACCTGCTCCATGGGTAAATGTCTGTCCAGAGATATGTAGTATCTGAACAGGATGTTCTTTAGTATGGTAATAATGATAACCTCGCCTTGTTTGTTGATACAAACCTTTTTACTCCGATAGGGGCGACTCGGATTTTCCTATAACTGGACCATTCAACGACGGTATATGATCCATTATGGAACTGGGAGGCCAGAAATTCTCCCATTGACTATAGTCAAACCTAAGTGATATGAGTAAGAGTCAACCGGACTTGGATCCGTTCAATAGACAAAACGAACCTTGGCTTGATGGGGCGAATGTTAGCGGAAGCACTTGAGAAGCCATATATTCTTCTCCAGAAATCAAAGTCGTCCCATAAACTAGTTCGTCTTGTTAAACCGTAGAATGTTAAGTAACAACGCCATATGATCGGTAATCATGGAGCAAGAATTACTGACCTTTCAAGGGACCGAGTAAGAATAGCATTACTACTACCTCCTGTGAATATTCCTGATGCCACACCTACATTACCGCCGTGCAGGCCCCGAAATAGATTTAACCATGTTTGAATATCAAAGTCTCGTTTCCTAAACTCAGGCGGGTTAGTCCGAGTCGATTCTTTTCAATTCGTTCTAGTACTGACGAGGGAGTGGTTCGCTCATTGGCAAGGATTAGAGGCGTGGTGATATCCGGTCTGTTGATTCATATCAGCTACATACAACCTAGTAGAAGGTTCGAACCACGTACACATTGCTATCTCTGACTTCGAGAGAGGACCTGCTCGAAGGCCTATTGACGTGCTTAGGGATAACTGTATAACAGAGAACAGGAATTTACATACGGTAGTGGGAATGACAACGCTGGACAGACGATTGTACTTAAAATGCCAATCATGAACGCTACGTATCTGAATGCAATCATAATTCTCGTCAAGGTGATGTGAGTTTGCGGGGTGTAGGGCTATGAGAAAATAAATCATGAGTTGTGTACTGGGCTGTTTTGACGGACTCGCACTTACTAGCCTGTACCAGTGAAAGAGACCAGCTCTGCTCTGAGGTATAAACTAACACACTCGTCCTTATATATGCCACGAAAGCGGTACGACTGAAACATGAGTATCTGATGCAAGGAACGCATATTGACATAATGGCCTCCGGCCCAAAGAACCTGACATTCAGTGGGAACTCTGCTGATGAAAGGAGAATCATTGCTGCGGGACATCGCAGCCATGTCTCATAACGAACAAGCGGGGTTAGCTTATGATGAACATATATCGGAGTGAGAAACAGCTTCCTCGGCAGTCATGGATTTGCGTGGGCATCATATCATGCATCATGGCTGTACGGTGTCAAAGTTAGAGGAATGCTGCCATCATAAAGCGCGGAAACAATCTAGAACACTGGCTTCCTGTCATCTTTTGCATAACGTGTAAGAATAGAGACGTACTTACCAACTTTACTAAAAACTCGCACAGGTTATGCTCGTTGTTATCCCACAAAATATTAATGGTGGTGATGGTGTTAATCAAGCAGCATTCGACCTAGTTCGGCACACTTATCTACAAACATCATCGGCATCTTCAATGTTTGCAATGAATAAGCTGTTTTGAACAAAGAGTTTCAACTCGTTTGTAAATGTATTCCTGACGAATGAAATCAGTCATCTTGATTGCAAGAGAGGAAGAAAGCACACAACAGGGGCCGATGTAGACAACGGATCATACAATTGTCGCTGGTTATCCACGACAGTTCCATGATGAATTACCTACGTTAGCCTTCCTCCTTCCCCTGCTACCTGCTGTGAGGCTTGCAAACTACCCGAGAGTATCGCTGGGTACAGAAGCATGAAGAATATAATGCAACCCATAGGGCCGTTCTCGTCTAGTTGATAATATTGCTCCTCCGATCCGCCTTCAGCGTCTTTAGCCACATGCATCTGTGTATCATGCCCGTCGCTCGAGTGTTGCGCCTTCTACTCTCCTCTGATCGTCTAGCTGTATTCTCTGAGGTTTCCGAGTGTATGCTAGATGGTATACCTTCCGCCGTGAATTTTGTAAGCTCTATGAAGGAATGTGCGATATGTCCGTCAGCAATGTTTCTAGGCACAATGTTGCAACGGTGGATTGCGAAATTGGATACCTACATAATCCAGAACGTTATTAGGAAATGTCACATATTTCACGAGAAAAAGCGAATAACATACTCTCACGAATGCAACAAGTGCATACTCAAGACCTCCCTTACCTCATCTCTTCCTATGAGGCTCAAGGTATCAGCGATCACCCTACTGTGTTGATGATCCCGATTGAACACGTCGTTCTTGAACATCGGTATTTAGGAAGTATTATACAGGTTCATTGGCGACTGAGCTGTGGATTCATGAGGTCAAGGTTGAGTGGAAATATCAACGCCCACTCATTCTTATTCTCGTGGTGTTAGTGGAAGGTCTTGGACTCGAGCGGGAGTAATTCGGTGTACACAGGCTGGTAAAGTGTTTCTCTTTACGTGTAGAATTTCCTTTGTACCAAGAATAACATAGGTAGCGTAGACGGTAGCAAAGCCACATGTAAGGTGGGATGAGTTCTATAAGTTTAGACACGAGACAGCGGAGGCGATGTTACTATGCATGATTGCCAGAGATGATTGTAAGGAGAGCTATTAAATCAAGAGGGATGCCAACATATCTGAGGAGGGACGTTAAATATATGACATATGTGAGTCACAGGCAAGAATTGGTGGTGGTTATTCGGTCCCCTCGCAACTTGCTATATATATATATATAGGGAGTGCACGGTGACAGCCGATGACAGGAGAGTCCAGAGACGCCCATATCACGTCGGAACGTCCGTCAGGCTAAGCTTCCTAATAGTAGTAAGAACTTCTTGGACTTGAACTACCTTAACCTTTTCCATGAAACATTACAGTAAAGCAATTATACATGAAATTTCAGGTTACTTATGCGTATTTCCACTGACTCTGGAGTACTAATCACGGGAAGTCCTCCCCGCTGTGAGATCCACTCTTGGCATATAATACTTATCACCGTGTTGCAGCCCGAACTAGGACATTGCTTCATCATCCATGGCCAGTGCTGGAACTTGCAATAGCCTATACATGTCATAAATATATCTCGATGCCCATAGGGTACGTCGTATAAACTTTTTCTGACGCGGACGTGAGCCACTAGCACGGTCACGATTCATCACAAGTTCCACTACCGGGACTTTTGACCATCCGTGAATTATCACCACCAGCCATGGCTCGTAATCCAATGCTTACCTAAATCCGGTTGGACGTCGGGCTCTCGTATTTTCTAGGTAATAGTCGGACTGTTTTTGGCCGCTATCGGTGCTGTTGCTGACTATGCCCAACCGTATCGGTCAGGCTAATACCTTGTGACAAGTCGAGACCAATTCTCTTCTAGCGACTCGACTTGATCGCATGTTTTTTGCTATCTACTGCATCAAGGTCATATGAGTTATATCCAATTGTCAGTTCGTTTATCAGACTGGTGTTCTACGACATAGTGCCAGCAGCGTCTACACGTATCTGTAGGGGTACATATATACAAGTTTATATTGTAATGACATCGATACCCCACGTATCATGGAGAATATTCTCGCGGCTGGCGTCATAATACTCCTCTCATTGTTGCTCTACCAATGGCTGAAGCGCAGTTGGTTCCGACCCCTCCCCCTTCCTCCTGGGCCAAATGGAATCCCGTTGATAGGAAACGTCTTTGATATCCCGAAGACCATGCCTTGGAAAGCATTCCGTGACTTGGCTTCAGTTTATGGTATGTCTATTTAGCTCTGGCTGTGTCCCATACAGATATGACTGACGATCCTCAGGTGATGTCTTGTTCTTGAGGGTACCGACACAAAATATCGTGGTTCTTAACTCTACTCAAGCCGCCTTTGACCTTCTTGAGAAGCGTTCCGATATTTACTCGAGTAGGATCTCCAAGATTATGATCGCCCTGTGTGTCCAATGCGTTCTTTTCCCCGTCTCGTCGTGTTCTTACTCAGTTCTATAGGATAATCCCAAAGCAGTGGAACTTTGCTTTGATGGAGTATACACCAGAGTGGCGTGTATATCGGCGGAACTTCCATCAGTTTTTCCATCAGCGTACTGTTCACAATTACCATCCAATCCAACTCAATCAATGTCGAGGATTTCTTCGACGAACTTTGGGCGACTCAAGCCAATTGAGTCAACATATTCGTCTGTATGTTCTATTCAATTTTTATACTTTGCATGACTTTATAAGAGTCTATTACTTGATAGAATCTTTTCAGGAATAATTTTGAAGATTATCTATGACATAGACATTACCGATATGCATGATGAATATATACAGATCGCTGAAGAAGCTATCGCAGCTCTGAGCATCGTGCAAGTACCTGGTAAATTCTGGGTAGAGTTCCTGCCTATCATGAGATACATTCCTCGCTGGGTCCCAGGCGCGTATTTCAAAAGAAAGGCAGAACAATATCAGTCAATAGTGGCGAAGATGAAAGACCAACCCTTTGATGCTGTAAAACGGAACATGGTACATATTACCTCGTAATTCCCCCTCAGGTTCCATTATTAATAACCACTACCAGGCGTTAGGCAAATCTGGCTCATCAGTCGCAGCAACTATGATAGAAAACATCCACGCCGACGCAAAGGATACAGCGGCTCAGCGCGAACAGGAAGAAATAGCACGCAGTGTCACAGGACTCGCATACGGAGGTAGCTTTCCATTGATACATCTCGCAAAAGAGAGATACAACATTAACCATATCTCTGTTCTTCTCAGCTGCTGCAGATACGGTGAGCCTGTTTTATTCCTAGAAGGTGGAAAATCTCTGAAGGAGGTAAATTGCAGACAACAGGAGCTGCACAGACGTTCTTTATAGCAATGTCTTTGTTCCCTCATGTCCAAAGAAAAGCGCAAGAGGAGTTGGACCGGGTAGTAGGACCCAATAGGCTCCCCGACTTCGACGATTATGATAATCTCGTCTACATTCAAGCTGTTGCTCTTGAGTCTATGCGATGGATCCCGGTTACACCGATAGGAGTTCCTCATGCACTCACGCGTGATGATGAATATAGAGGATTTGTTATACCCAAGGGCACCATGATAATCGCGGTTAGTACAAGATCTTGTTACTCGAAGTATCTTTGCCCATAACTTTCTGTATAGAATGCCTGGTAATGAGATATTCTCTTCATTAGAGCTTCCACACTGATCGCTCTTGATCATTTTTTTGACAGGGCAATGTTGCGTAACCCAGAAGACTACCCAGACCCGGAATGTTTCAACCCTGATAGATTCATCAAAGACGGTCGGTTGAACCCCGAAGTTCGGGATCCTACCACTATCGCGTTCGGATTTGGTCGTCGGTATGTGTTTTCTCTTGTTCTCCTCATCACTACAACGATCAAATCTGATAACGATGTTAGTATTTGTCCGGGAAGGTGGTTAAGCAGTGACTCGCTGTTCATGACTATCGCATCTGTCCTTCACACATTAAATATCCATCCTATCCTGGAGCCCGACGGAAAGAAATACGATCCTTTTAGCCACAGAGTCGATGGCATTAACTTGTAAGTAACCATATTGGTTCCGGGAACTGTTGAAAGCTCACAATATGATGATACTAAGGACTATCGAGAAAGTTCCATGTACTGTGACGCCCCGCTCTGAGGCTGCGGCTGCGTTGATTCGCCAATGTGCAGCCTGACTATGCACCGTCTTCAGACTGATCTAATACGACAGTGAAACGTAGCGAATCTGGCACACAAATGTTTTGTAGCATCTGCAGTTTCAAATAAAGCAGATCGAATGTAACATAACTTGTCATTTTTGAATCTCATCTCATCCAGCTTATTGTTTGATCGTTATATTCGACGGGGTGGCTCAGTGACAACCTAAGGTGCGTGCGTACGGTGTCTTCTGAAAAATGGAGGTCGAGCCTTTAACTTATATCTGCACTCTATTACGACATCTCTTTTCGAGAAAACATACAGATACCTTCCCTAAAGCTCTCGTGCCGAGCCGCAGGTAAGTATGCTGAATAGTGTATAGATTTACTCACTTTCTCAGTCAGGTCAGGCGGTGAGTTGGTGTCAGAGGCCCATTTGATAATTACGTGTACCTACCAGATGCTTCCATCCAAGGCACGTTATGACTATATGATATCGTCTTCGTATGGTTCACGTGTCCGCCGTATAGTCATCCAGTTATCACGGACATTTCACCGTTGGTGTTGCATTTTGGTCATAGATGTCGTGCTTCATGAAAGCTCATCACACTCATAACAGCTCATGACAGAACGTTACGAAGCACACGGACCGGTTCTATCAGTCTCACCGGTGTTGTTCCAGACACGGCTCAACAGGAGGAACCGGGGTTGGTACTACATGTGTTATGCCCTCAACCCTTTAGTACGGAGTTCAGATCTCGGTTAATAATGCTAACTTATGTAGAGGTCTGTCGATGTCTACCCTGGTCTACCGTTTAGGTAGGTAGCAGGGTAGGAGTATGGATCGGCCGACAACTTCTGGACTCTCAAAGTTTCAGAAAGTCTTGACTTCCAAGCGTACCCCCGAGCGCCCAAAATCTCCGTTGATCGCATCTTATCTGATAAGAAGCATCAAAATACGACCAAATATCGCGAGATGTGCAACCCCGTAATTGGTTACCTTGCTCTGTTATATCAACCTTCGGGTCGAGTATCGGTTGGAGGAGTGCTCACAAACAGCCTTTGAATGAGCTCAAATGAGTACTTTGGTATATTGCACTTTGCATTTCTCAGCTCATCAATTTCGTTTAGAGAATTTGAAGGAAAGCATAAAGGCAGTCGGTACCGATGGCCATCCAAAATTGACCGGGAGGAAAATCCCACTCCCTCAGATTGTATCGTCAGATGTCTCCTGATGTCTCCGGTTCCATGCGGTGCCGCGGTTACACCTTGCGATCCATTCTGCTACTGTATTGTGAGACTGGTGCAGTACGTACCAATGACGCTGGGACATTCATGCATGCGCAGAATTGCCTGAACCTTCCGAGCATGATGTACATATTATAAAGATGCCACCCATCCTGTGATGCTAACCTTTTGCACCCAACGACAACGATGGCGTTATGCCCCCAAGATGCTTCGTTTGGCCCAGCATCATCCTGTAGAAGTCTTGACTTCACTCTATACTTCGAACAGTCGTAAGTTTCAGCTTTTCTTGAAAATTCTAAAAATATCCTCACGTTCTCTACAGAATACTCTCTTTCACACCAGATGTTGTGTTCGTAGTGTTTGCTTGTGCTCGTCTGGTATACTTATGGTACCAGCCAAACAAACTTGCTTCCGTTGGATGGGTACACCTTGGTGCAAAATCTCTTCTTACTTCGTGTATTCTCGCTGCTAGTGCTGCCTCCTTGAAGTACTCAATTGATGCCAAAAACGAAGGCCTAACGTACATGTGGCTTGTGGCCCCTATAATACAGCTCATTTCAGTGGTACGCATTCTGGATTGTCGGATTCACACCGTCCCTCATTGGTTTGTAGGTTCCGCTTGCCATACTGGTCGTCGCAGAACACTTTCGTTCCTCCACACCGAGCATGCTTTTGATTTGTTACACACTTTGTAAAGGTCTGTTTACGACAGTCGCCTTACGGAGCTACATGAAAAGTGGTGTTTTCTACACTGCACATTCGCTTGCCGTGTTGACCGCCTTCTGTACGGGATCATACTTCGCTCTTCTTTGTGCGGAAATGATCGAGAAGAGACGGCTTCTCCTCAAGAAGGTAGCTACTTATGATCGTCGTTGAGACACCGACTGATTGGTGTTTCTAGTCATTGCCTACGGTGTCCACTGCCAGTTTCCTGTCCCGATCATTGTGCTTTTGGTTACTCCCTCTTCTTTGGTCTGGACGAAACAAAACTCTCTGCATCGATGACTGTGGCGACATTCCTGAAAGCTTATCTTCGAAGTCTGCAGGCGGAAAGTTATATAAAGCTTTGGAATCTACAGAGTAAGTATCATTCAGCTGAATTGGTATAGTTATGACTGAACTGACGCTTTCTCAAAGGAAAGGTCCTGACTATCTCATGAAAGCTTCTCTCAAAGCCTTCGGGTATCAGTTTTTCGCCCCCGTCTTCCCTCGTCTAATATTGCTCCTGGCCACGTTCACGCAACCTCTCCTAGTCAATCAGACAATTCTATTCGTGTCGGATTCAGAACGCTCCGCCTCCATGGGATGGGCTTTGGTCGGAGGTTTTATTTGTGTTTATGCTTTGATCAGTCTCTCGACGTCGATTTACTGGGAGAAAGTAAGCAAAACATCCACACGAGCATGTCATCATAGACTGAATGCCTTTTCCGCAGGTGTTCGACGTGACTGTTCTTTGGCGAGGAGCATTGGTCAATAACATTTACCGCAAGTCCTTAAGGCTGTCTTCGACAAAAAGTCGAACACTGGGTAGCGGTGTGGCTGGTACTTACATGTTTGTGGCTATTTACTAACGGTCTACGACGCGTGCTGACTCCCTTTTAGGTCGGTAGACATGGAACGTATCTGCCAGGGTATGGAATATATTCATGAGATGTGGGCTTCCATTGCTTCCATAGCCCTGTCTATCGTTATACTGTATCAACAGGTGGGTTTTATCGCGTTTACACCCACATCTTACTCAATTTCCGTATCACAGGCAACTTGGCCCGCCTTCTTGCCAGTGGTAGTGACAGGTCTGCTCATGATTGTGGCTAGCGTTGCTGGCAAAAAGACTGGTGCTCACCAGGGTGCATGGCTCGCCGCCACCGATACGCGTGTCAAGTTTTTGTCTTCCGTGATCAATAAATTCTTACCAATCAAGTGGTCGAACTATGAAGATATCATGGCCATCTGCACTCTTAATCTTCGTAAATCAGAAATGGAGAAGGCAAAATCTTTTTAGTAAGTGTATACGGCTACACAGTATCCGTATGGATTTACTGACACGATTATTTAGCATGATGGTAGCCTTGATGGGAGCTGTATCTAGCAGTGCAAGTTTCCTGTGTATTCTGTCCGTTCTAGGTCCATACGCTGCCCTTGCTGCTCGTGGTCAGGGTAGCGTGCTCGATCCCAATAGACTGTTTACTATCGTCACCACTGTCAACTTGCTCTCCGCGCCGCTGAACATCCTTGGACAATTCCTGCCCAACATCTTTGCCGCATACGCCTCAGTCAAACGTATCGAGTCTTTCTTGTTACTAGAAGACAAGGAAGAGGATGCTGTAGATGACAAGTCCTCCGAAGAGAAGCCACAGAGCTCCGATTTTTCGTCGATCAAGATAGTCGATGGGTCGTTTGCATGGACTTCAGAGTCCGAAGCTTTCTTACAAGACGTCAACATCGAATTAGACCCCGGTCGACTCCATCTCTGCATAGGACCTGTTGCTTCGGTGAGTGATGTCACAAGATACCGATCTTTACTTATCTAAATATAACGTTGATCTAGGGGAAATCGCTTCTTCTCTTGTCTATTCTACGAGAGACTTCTATGAGAACTGGCCAATATATTGCGCCCCAGTGTCGGATTGCTTATGCCTCCCAGGATGCTCTCATTATCCCAGGCACAGTTCGTGACAACATTACCTTTGGGTTGGAATTCCAGGAGCAGCGGTATCAAAATGTTCTAGCTGCATGTGCTCTTATTCCCGATCTGGCCAAAATGAAGTCAAGCGATCAAACGATGCTGGGAGAGAAAGGCTCTACGCTAAGTGGTGGACAAAAGCAAAGGATCGTAAGCGATTCCAATTTCTTTAAATCGAACTTCATTAAACTTCTCTCATTTCTCAGGCTCTTGCTCGAGTCGTATACGCTAATGCTCCTTGGACACTGTTGGATGACCCTCTGAGCGCTCTCGACGCTGAAACAGAAGCCCATAGTACGTCGACTCTTGTTGAAAGTCAGAACGCGTATTCACACATCGCACAGTATTCGAATCATTGTTCGGAAACGCAGGCCTCCTTCAACACAAGTCTGTTATCCTAGTCACCCATAATGGTATTTCCTATCTTTCTAAATCCTGAACCATAAACCCTGACCTTTCCATCGTAGTGAATCACTTGTTGTCTGCAGACAATCTCCTCGTGTTATCCGCAGGCCATATTGAGTACCAAGGAGTTCCTGAAAACTACGAGTTGCCCTATGATCTTATGGGTAGTCCTAAGGAGGGTGAAAGCAAGAATAAAACGTCTAAAAACGCAACTACAGAACACGTTGCTGAACAAGAGGTTGACGAGGCACCCATTCAGAAAAGTTCTCTTGGCTGGGTACCTTACTTGTTCTACGGCAAGATGGCGTCCTGGCCACAAGTGGCCCTATTTTTGGTACGTATTTGGTGTACTCTCGTCTATTCCGAGTAACTTAACATGTCTATAGGCTCTCATTGGACTCGTAACGGTATTGAGAGTGGGACTTCAGGTATGGTCATGGCTCAAACATCCAAGCTTAACTCGCGCTAATACCTCACCAGTTCTACCTGCGTTCTTGGTCAAACAGTAATGGAACAAATATCGGTGCCTGGATTGGCGGCTTTGGCGCTATTACGGTAGCGCAACTAATAACCACGTAGGTATTCATCGTTCGTTCGAGGGATAGTAGACTGACCGGTGACTTTACAGGGCTCTATTGCTATGGCAGCTTGCCATCGTCGTCACAGGGTAAATACCCCATGTTCATCTTCATTCTAGTTCTTGTCACTAAGTCAAAGTTCTTAACAGCCATAGTGGTGGGAACGTTCATTCTGCAGAGGTCAATGGACTATTTGGAACGGAACCATCTTACTTCATGACAACACCTGTTGGTCGTATCATCAATCGATTTTCGCAGGTATGAACAACAACGTACGAAAGACGAAAGCAAGTACTGATGTTCACACCGTAGGATATCTTCTTGATGGACTTCGGCTTTCCTATTGCGTTGCTGAATGGTATAGCGAACTTCGCTGCCCTAAGTACGTACACTTCTTTCTACATTCCGAACTCCTAACCGAGCGTTCAACCCAACAGTTGGTCTGCTTATAACAATTGTCGTGCCGGTACGTAGTTATCAGATGCGATCAATACAACGAACTAACAGCGTTGTTCTTATAGAGCCCTTACTTGCTCTTGGTTTTCTTGCCTCTTGGAGCATTGTATTATCTCGTGCTCATCTTCTATGTCGTAAGCGCTGCTTGTCGTTTTCTGAACGTCTGGGATACTAAGTTATCGCCTTATAGCGAACATCTAAACAACTGCAACACCTGGAAGCGGGCAGCAAGTCGCCCCTTTATACTATATTCTCCACCACCATGTCCGGGATTGAGTGCATTCGGTAGGTGTTGCTGGCTTTCCCTGTCCGCACTTACTCACATTAATCACAGTGCATTGAACGTTTCATCACACTTCCAAAATCAGAATGACAGATATCTGGATAGGAGTCAGGTAGGTGTTCTCGGAGACTTCCACCACAATAAACCATCTTATACTAATCTCAACAGAAACCTTTCTTCTTCCGGTATGGCGGTATCAGATTCCTGTAAGTGATATAGTTCGTCAGACCCTCTCATGAATGACTGATCTTGTTATCATCAGTCGAACCTTCCTCTCGATTGTTTCTTTCTTTGTCGCTGTCGCCCTTGCAGCCCTCGCTGTAGGACTTCGCCATAAAGTGGACCCTTCTTTGTGAGTTCTTTTGTATCCCGAAACCCCGATACCATCGTTGACATCTCTCTAGCCTTGGTTTAGCTCTCTCCAGCATGACTAACCTTTCGCAAGTGCTAACAGTTCTGCTTCTGGCAAGTTATTGATTTTTACATATAATACCTTCGCTGACAGTCCTCACAGAGTCTTGGTTTGATCGAGAATGGATCCGTCGCGGTCTCTCGTATTCATGAAATTGTGACACTTCCGGCTGAAAGTGACAAGGCAAAGTCAGCAGAAGTGCCCGCTGAGTGGCCAAGCCAAGGAGAAATCACTTTCGATAATGTGAAGCTTCGATACAAGTACGTGTGTTCTTGTGTATTCTTTTTGTCATGAACTAAACTAGGTGTTTGCAGAACGGAACTGCCCCATGCTATCCGTGGCGTATCCTTCCAAGTGAAGCCTGGAAGCAAGATTGGGATTTGTGGTCGGTCTGGGTAAGATCGCTAGCATTCTACTAAACTTCGTTGCTTTTTTCTAACATACTTCTTCAGCTCTGGAAAGAGCAGCATGGTCCTTGCTCTCTTACGAGGTCTCGACGATACTCTTATTTCTGGCCACATTGTGATCGATGGCGTGGACACTTGCTCAATTCCACTCAAGTCTTTACGACAAGCCTTAAGGTATATAATAACATACTCATTCATGCCCGGAACACAAACTAAGTGCGCTTTACATCCAGTTTGGTAGCACAAGATCCCTTCCTATGGCACGCCTCTATTCGTGAAAATCTTGATCCTGAAGGCCTCGTAGAGGAAAAAGATATCTGGGCAGCCATCGAGCGAGTTGGTATGAAAGATGCCATCGCTTCGTTGTCGGACAAGTTGGACACTGTGCTTGAAGATGAAGGTTCCTTGTCAAAGGGACAGGTATGTATCCCTGAGAGACTCTGTGACTCTGTGACTGATCGAGGATGTTAGCGACAATTACTTTGCCTGGCTCGTGTGTTGCTGCGAAAACGCAAGATTGTCATTCTAGACGAGGCTAGTAGCAGGTGAGCATTTCATGTTGTTTTCTGTACCTCTGAAACTAATACTGTATTGCAGTTTGGACTTTGAGACCGACGAGAAAATGCGAGAGGTGATTCGGTCTGAACTGGCCGGATCGACTGTGCTTGCCGTAGCACATCGGATCAGTGAGTGATCACAGCGCTATTCCTGCATTCCTTTTTCTCATTCCGATGTTTTGTAGCCACGATCATAGATTTCGACTTTATCATCGTTATGGAGGACGGTTTAGTTGCAGAAAGCGGAAGCCCGAACGACTTGCTGGCCATACCAAGAGGTCGTTTTGCTTCACTTGCCGCAAGCCAAGGCCTGTTTGGCAGAGCGGAGAATGATATCACGGAACAACTGTGAGAACCTAGTAATCCATGCTCCCCCCTTTGTGTATTTCCCCATATTCTCAGAGTATCATGTTAAACTTTCCTTGTCTATCCTTCTATCGCGGCGTATAATTAACATAGAATAATACCTCGTGGAGTGTTTCGTAGACAGATGTCGGCGCATTGACGACCCTCTATGCTGAGGCATCATGAGATTCATCAGGTAATGGAATGCCACGCCAGTCAGATATGTCGTTAAAATCTACTGCGGCATTTCTACTACTTCGCAGGGTCATCTGAATTAAGGATTGGCGAGCTCCAATGGAGCTAAGTTGGTACCGCTCACGATTCCGAGTCCAAAAAACCCTGGCATCTCATCATAACGTATGTACACGCCCCGAGAGCGGTCATTAGAGCCTGAGCCTGAATAACAAACGCGATGTGTGACATGCATCTTATGCGTGCCTTGTACCCAAAGGAGACTCGGAGATCATGACCATACCATCTACAGCACGACGACTGGCAAACAACCAACTATCTTTTCCGAATTTACTAAACATCGGTGTTTGTGGCTGTGTCTTGGACTGGGACCTTGTTTGGCCCGGAACTGCCAAGAAAGGTGGCAATGGAAGATTCGTCTCGTCTCCTTATACATCCTTGGCAACTATTTTGGTTCTGTAGGCTGCCGATGGAACGTGAATTCGGCGGCAGTGTGCTTCGAAAATGAATACAACAGTGACTCACAAGCGTTTCCCCGGTTCCGGCAACCACCCCATAGTACTACTAGTACTTATATCCACCTACTCACATCTCGGAAACTCCAGACCCGGAAAGCTCATGGTGATAACCCCATCCTTTTAGCTGCAATGATATTGTGCCCTCAAGATAGTTCTTTTGGGCCCGCGTCGGCTTGTAGAAGCCTTGACTTTACGCTTTACTTCCAACAGACGTAGGTGTCATTTGAATGGCCTTTCGCTGCCTTTCAGCCCCCAATGCTGACAAGACAATTTCATTACTAGTATCCTTTCATTCACACCTGATGTCATTCTCTCAATATTTGCTGTCGTTCGTCTAGCATATCTCCACTATCAGACAAACAAACTATCCTCTATTGGATGGGCGCACTTTGGTGCAAAGGTTTTGGTTCTATGCGCACTCTTCGCTGCCAATGGAGCGCTCCTGAAGTACTCTGTTCACGACGCAGATGACAACACTTTCTTCATATGGCGAGCTGCCCCCATTATGCAGTTCATATCATCTGTACGTCTGCGATCGGCTTTGTAAATAGTCATTCCTGAGCATTACAACCACAGGTCCCTCTCGGAGCTCTAGTTGTTGCAGAACATTTCAGATCATCCACACCGAGTATGCTCGTCATCTGCTATGCCCTCTTGAAGGGTCTCTTCACTGCAGCCGCCCTCAGAACGTATTCGAAGATGGGCCTTTCCCTCGGCTCCCATCCTATCAGTATCTTAACGGCTGTCTGTGCGACCGCATATTTCTGTCTTCTCTGTATAGAGATGATAGAAAAGAGGAGACTTCTACGCGTCAAGGTAACGGCCTTTTCTTTCGAAATTACACGTACAGTCAATTTAACTTATATAACAATCTTCTAGACATTACCCAAAGTCTCCACTTCGAACTTCCTTTCGCGGTCTTTGTGTTTCTGGCTTCTTCCCTTGCTTTGGTATGGCAGAAAGAAAACACTTTCGATTGACGACTGTGGAAGTATTCCAGACGACCTCTCTGCAAAGTCTTCCGGGGGAAGGTTGCGTAGAGCACTTCTGAATACTCGGTATGTTGTAGGAGACAAATAAAATAACGAGAGATCACTCAAACATGCTCACTATCTTTCATTTCAGGAAAAGTAACAGTTATCTAACGATTGCGTCTTTCAAGGCTTTCGGTGCTCAGTTCTTGGAGCCCATCATCCCTCGAGCGGTATTGCTACTAGCTACTTTTGCTCAACCCCTTTTAGTTAACCAGGCTCTTCTATTTGTTTCTGATGTGAATAAATCGGAGTCCTTTGGGTGGGCTCTATTTGGTGGATTTGTCTGTGTCTACGCCCTTCTTAGTCTTGCAACCGCCATGTACTGGGAGAAGGTCAATCGCTCCTTCTCTATATAACTTATATCAGGACTAACTGACTTCCCTTCTTCCATAGGTCTTTGACGTAACAGTACAATACCGAGCGGCCCTGGTTAGCAATATATACAAGAAGACCTTGACGCTTTCTTCCTTGAAAAGCCGATCTTTAGGCAGCGGAGTTGCCAGTACTTATATGTAAGCATCCATTTCAATTGTTCTCTGAGTGCGGTTACTGAAGCCCTCTCAAACTAGGTCCGTGGATGTCGAACGGATTTGTCAAGGTCTAGAAATTGTACACGAGATGTGGGCAGCACTTGCATCGGTAGCACTAGCGATTGTGATTCTCTACGATCAGGCAGGTCTCGTTTGATTATTCTTATGTTTGGGGTAAACTGACCGATGTAACAGGCGACATGGCCAGCGTTTCTACCCATCGCAGTCACCCTCCTGTTAATGGTGTTAGCAGGCGCTGTGGGTGGAAAGACTGGGGCAAGACAAAGTGAATGGCTTGCTGCGACGGACAAGCGAGTCAAGTACCTGACATCCATTGTTCACAAGTTCCTCCCCATAAAATGGTCTCGGTATGAAGAAGTGATAGCGAAAAGGGCATCCGAGCTGCGCAGCGTAGAGATGAAGAAGGCCGGAGCGTTCTAGTAGGCACTTGCCGTCGTTCGAACCTTTGTTTCTACTAACATCGATATTTTCAGTATGCTTCTGGCGAATATGGCTGGGTTCTCCGGTGGTGCCGCCACATTTTGCGTTCTTTCAGTTCTAGGCCCGTACGCTATTATAGCTAAGCATCGTCAAGGTGGTGCCCTCGATCCAAGACGCCTTTTCACCATTGTTACCACGGTCAATCTCTTGGCCGAGCCGTTAGGCATTTTGGGACAGCTGCTACCGACTCTATTTGCCGCCTATGCTTCCGTGAAGCGTATCGAATCCTACTTACTTCTCGAGGACAAAGAGGACGTTAGCGAGGAAGACAAGGACACCGCCGAAAAATGCGAGGGGAGGGAATCTGCGCCGATCAAAATGCTCGATGCCTCCTTTGCATGGACATCAGAAGCGGAAGAGCCCTTTTTGAAGGACATTAGCGTCGACTTGGCCCCGAGTAAGTTCCATATTTGCATAGGAACCGTAGCCTCGGTATGTATCATGTTCACCTTATCACAATGCCTATGCTAATTAGAGTCTATAATAGGGCAAGTCACTGTTCCTCTTGTCAATCCTGCGCGAAACATCTATGCGCTCGGGTGAATACAACTCCCCTCATGGTCGTATCGCGTACGCCTCCCAGGATGCATTAATCATTCCAGGCACCGTCCGCGACAACATCCTGTTCGGTCATGAATACGATGAAGGACGGTATCGCACTGTTCTGTCTGCGTGCGCTCTTCTTCCTGATCTCGAGCGAATGAAGTCTGGCGATCAAACTAGGCTCGGAGAGAAAGGTTCAACTGTTAGTGGCGGACAGAAACAGCGAATTGTAGGTCGATGCATTCCCATCGGTGCTGTCAATCGTTTTAATACCATTGCAGGCTTTGGCACGGGCTGTATACGCGAACGCATCTTGGACACTTCTAGATGACCCCCTCAGTGCTCTGGACGCTGAGACTGAAGTACACAGTAGGTATTTTTATGTGATACATCGCCTTTTCTGACTCCCGGAATTAGTCTTCGAGTCGTTGTTCGGTGAATCTGGACTCTTGAAAAACAAATCGGTTATCTTGGTTACGCACAATGGTACCAAAGCGTTGCTTTAACATATCAAACAACTACTCATATCTTATTTTACAGTCAAGTACCTGTCATCTGCCGACAACCTTGTTGTGCTTGCAGCTGGTCGCGTTGAATATCAGGGCTCTCCAACGAATTACGAGTTACCATTCGATATTTCTGACACTCCAAGGCCAGATATGGACAAGAGCGGCACGAAGCAGAGTTCGCCTACTGAACATGTACCAGAAGAGGAAGAAGAAGAGGCTCCTCTTCAGAAGAGTTCCATTGGATGGGTTCCTTACATCTTTTTCTCAAATATGGCGACTTGGACTCAGGTTGGGCTGATCGTTGTGAGTACTGTATTCACTTTTGTATTTGCCTCAACAAATGCATAACTAATCCCTCTCCTTAGTTTTTCGTCTTCTTGGGGTCGGCCACTCAGATTGGGATCCAAGTATGTTAGATTTTACTTTCTCTTCCGTTCAAAAACTAAACAGGTATATTAGTTCTATCTGCGAGAATGGTCTATGAGTGGTGGTCAACGTGTGGGTGCTTGGATTGGGGGTTATGGTGCCCTATCGGTTGTGTCAATGATCACCGTGTTTGTGCCATCATCTTCGACGCTAATTCTCCGAGACTTATTTGCATTCACAGCGTCTGTCTGTTGAGGCAAATCATGATGGCCATTGTTCGGTAAGCCCTCCGTCCCCCATATGAGATCGTCTCTAACATATCTTGAAAATAACAATAGCTATGCTGGTCTGAATATCCACAAAGCCGAAATTAACGGTCTCTTCAATACCGCACCGTCCTATTTCATGACAACTCCTGTTGGTCGCATTATCAATCGATTTTCTCAGGTATGTCTAGCCGGCTTTATGCAACCTGAGAAGTAACTCACTCGATTTGATAGGATATATTCCTCATAGACTTCGAATTTCCTCTTGCCTCAATGTCCGTTTTGTCTTCGTTCGCTACCCTCCGTGCGGCTCCTCGATCTAACTTATCACTGTATAAAACATTAATGCATCACATTCTACAGTTGGACTAGTGGTATTGATCATCGTGCCGGTATGTCAATTTGGTCGTTTATTCGTGGACATGTTCTAACCGCAATTTATCTAGTCACCTTACCTCATCTTGGTTATGGTGCCCCTTGGTGTATTCTACTACATGACCCTGTTGTTCTATGTCGTAAGAGTCACGATTTCTTATCGCCTCGTAATGGTACTCACATTGAAGAATAGGGTACCTCAAAGAAGCTTCAACATCTCGAGTCTGCAAGCAAGTCACCTCTTTATACCACATTCTCAGCTACACTGTCTGGTTTAGAATGTATTCGGTAAGCTACCTGCCCGAGACCTTTTGTCTATCACTAAACTAACTATAATTATTTTTAATCAGAGCGTTAGGTGTAGAGTCGTTCTTTGAGAATCAGAATGACTATTACCTAGATAGGAGTCAGGTTTGTCGTAACTTTGAATCACGTCACAACTGATTCTGCATCTAATCGTCTTATTTGATTAGAAACCTTTCTTCTTCCGATTCGGTGGTATAAGGTTCCTGTATGTCACCCCTCTGCATGTGTTAAAGATATTACTTTAACACTGAATATCTTATTTTAGACGAACGATGCTTGCCTTCATATCTTGGATCGTTGCCATTGGTCTTGCGGCACTCACCGTCGGGCTTCGAGACAAGATTGACGCATCGCTGTGAGTGCTTTCCCTTCGGACCATTAATCCCTCGTAACTAACCTTTGTTCAGCCTTGGTCTCGCTCTTTCGAGTTTGACGAGTCTGACTCAAACACTATCTGTCTTATTAATGGTAATGCGGCATACCTCAGTCGACGTGATGGGTTTCTTTGCTAACGAGTCCTTCACAGAGCGTAGCAATGGTTGAGAATGGTTCGGTCGCTGTTTCTCGTATTCACGAAGTCGTGACTTTACCTGCTGAACCGGACAATGCCCTTGAGGTAACCACCGATTCTGAACCCAAGGGCTGGCCGAATCATGGCAGTGTTCAGTTTGAGAATGTTCAAATACGATACAAGTACGTCTTTCAAGAATTTACGCCCCTTTTTGCAGCCTTTTAAAAGTATATTTTTAGGCCTGACTTGCCCCTTGCTGTCCGTGGAGTATCTTTCAACGTACCTGCTGGTCACAAGATTGGTATATGTGGTCGCTCTGGGTGAGACATCCCCGAACTTGTGTGAGTACTGTTTCTAACAATTCATATATCAATACAGGTCAGGAAAGAGTAGTATGATCATGGCCTTACTCAGAGGTCTCGATGAGTCCCTTATTTCGGGACGCGTTCTTATCGATGGTATCGACATTCGGACTGTACCATTAGGCACGCTGCGTAAATCTTTGAAGTAAGCTATATTTTATATCACCAATATGACCTTGTCTAAATCTCAACTTCAATAGTCTCGTTACGCAAGATCCTTTCTTGTGGGCTGCCTCTATCCGAGAGAACCTCGACCCTGAAACCGCTGTTGAGGAAAAGGATCTCTGGGATGCTCTTGAGAGCGTCGGAATGCGTGAAGCGGTAACGGCATTGCCAGATAAACTGGACTCTGTACTCGAAGAAGAGGGTTCATTGTCCAAGGGTCAGGTACACCAGTTTTTTTCTCTTCGTGTAGTGTATCGCGACTGACGTTGCATCCGACAGCGACAATTGCTATGTCTTGCTAGAGTCTTGTTACGGAAGCGCAAGGTTGTTATTCTCGATGAAGCGAGCAGCAGGTAGGAATATTTTCCTGTTGAAGTGAGAAAAACATGGAGCTGATATCGGTGCATAGCTTGGACCTCGAGACAGATGAGAAGATGCGAGAAGTTATCCGTGACAAGCTGGCAGGCTCTACTGTACTCGCTGTTGCACATCGTATTGGTGAGCAACATTGTCTTTTTCGATTCAAGCTCAATTTATTGATAAGTCACTAGCCACGATCATTGACTTTGATCAAATCATTGTTATGGAGAATGGGATGGTCGTAGAGAGTGGGCCCCCTCAGGAACTGCTCTCTATACCTAATGGTCGGTTTGCTGCTCTCGCGGCTAGCCAAGGGTTGGTCAAGCTCGAGAGCGATATCACCGATCAAGCGTGATTTCATTCCGCTGTCTTTTACCTGCAACACTACTCCATTCAATTATTTATTTATGTGGGACTTTGGATTTGTACCCCCCATGACCTGTTAGTAGGACCACTCACCACTCTGGTCACCACTCCTCCGACAATAATACGTATACCCATACACGTCTATAAACGTCAGCAGTAGTAAGATAGTCTGAAGGCGTAAGTCATTCTTTAGTACTTCCAGGAGGTCTGTACGTGTATCTACTATGCCACGTTATAGTCCACGTCAACTTGGCGAAGATTGAGAGAAACTTGAAGCAAACTGTCTACAATTTTCAACGGGCCGCTTATCCGCCTATCGCATTCGAATTCAATGTCATCTTCATGAGTCGTTTTTAACCAGCGGCCAGCTTGGACTGCTGTCCAACAGCCGCAGACTACCCTGAGGGCTTGGTTCCCCCAACCACCACGCACAAAACCTGCCACCGGACGTAATGGAGGACGCGGAGTGGTTACAATTCCTCGCAGACATTGAAACTCCGCCAGAGGAGGGACGTCATGATCTAGAACCTGGACCGCAAGCGATATCGGAAAAAGCCTGGTTAAGCGCAATTTCAGAAACGGTACCCTTCCTCCTCACACCACCTGCAAGTCGTATTTTGGTTTATCTACTGTTTCGAGAATGTTCTGACCTATGACGTATGTAGGACTCGAATGTGAATACCCCTGTTGAAGAGCGTGAGGAAAACACGATCGTCTCCGTCTCGACTGCTTTCCTCCCGGATACTGTACACACCTTCGTATCAGGGTCACCCGATTTAATCATCGTATCGTCTGACCATGTTCATTTCTACGTGCACAAACATCAAGTGTTGGGTGCCTCTGAGAATGGATTCAATTTCCTTCTCGGACCCATTTCCATTCGACAGGTACCATGTACCGGGACCATAATCACATTACCTGAAACTTCCACCGTGATCAATGTTATCCTACACATAATATACAATGTCTCGTGCACGCATTACTCTCCCTCGGCAGGTACTATGGTCCAAGCTGTCGACACGTTCCCCAAATACGGAATTCCCATATCCAAATACGCCGCTCCTTCGACCCCTTTATTCTCACACATACTATCGTTGGCACCCTATTCATCTATCGAGATGTACACCCTAGCTGCTTCACATGACCTAGAGGAGCTTGCCATCCCCATTTCCTCTCATCTGCTTGGGTACCCCCTCCCCGAGATTTCCGACGATATCGCAGCCAAGATGGGGTCTATTTACCTAAAGCGGTTGATTACATTGCATTTGAATCGGCTGGAGTCCCTCAAAGAGCTGCTCTTGAGTCCGCCTCCGCCTCATGTGCTGTCCCCGACATCGAGATGTAGCAGCACCGAACAGCAGAGGGTGACAAGAGCTTGGGCACTTGCTGCAGCCAACCTCGCTTGGGACGCTCGACCTGGTAATACATAATTGTTTCCATAATTATTCCAAAAGACTATGGCTCATCATCGTGATTTGACGATCTAGATTTATCAACAAGTGCGATGATCTCTAAGCTCTCTGCTTTAGGCGAGAGCCTGACTTGTACTTTGTGTCGTGATACTCTTCACGAACGTATCAAGGAACTTTGCATTCAGTGGTCTGCTGTCAAGGTCAGTCCATCAATTTTGGATCGTCTTAAGCTAATTCTGCTTTATAGACAACCATATAGGATGGCATACACGCCGCTCTCTCCCATTTCCCGCGCATAGTACACACAATCATTCACCGAAACTCACTTGCTCGATCTCATCCATACACGGTTTCTGCTCTACCTTTTCTCTGACCAACACATACTCGGGACATCTAGCATACACGGACAAGATCGTCCTCTCACTATATTCAATCATCTATCGAACGTATAAACGCCGACCACTATTCACTCCTGCCTCCAAGGGCATATACACGGACGCCCTGAATTCAACAAGAACGATACCCACATTGTATTTCTACACATCCTTTCTACACACCCCAATTCACGACACTCACCATACGCAAACACACACGAATTATGCCTGGACACACGAAAACATCACCACCACTCATCACGGAATTTCCTACTGTATTACTACGCACCAGTCTGGGGTCCGAAAGATTCTGATCTGTATTATTACCACGATGATGTAACTGACAGTTGAATACCCCTAGACCGTCGGGATCTTGAACTGACATACACGAAATGGATCGAGGAAGCTACATACGTATACGATGGTGAGTACATTCAGGCTCTTACGGTGTTACCAGACGCTTTCTCATGTCCATGTTGCATTCTCACAATTGTAAACCAAAGCTCGATCTGCTCTTTACTTGTAGAGATATTTGACGAGCTATGAATGTACTCACACTGCATTGCAATACACGTAGCCTTTCGATCGCACAAATAACTGACCGTAAAGCTGACAGCCTTCTCGAGATCTCATAAACCCCGATTGACTTCCCTAGATGTCAGAGAGAGAGAAGATCATGTCATAACGATCATATGGGTAAAAAAACATGGGCGAGGGACGGAAGAGCAAATGCAGGATAATGTAGTAAGAGACAAAAAGCAATGACCGAGTTGTACAAACAGCTTGATCCCCCATATGGCCATAATTTCGTGCCTTCTTCTCTTTCTCTCTCCCGAAGCCAAAAAAAGTGTCTTGAGAGCCTGAGAGAAAGGGTAATGGTGCAAGTGTGAAATGACACTTTTTACCGGTTGGACTTGGCGACACGCTCGAGCTCGTCCTTTTTCTATTGGGGTGTAAATAGACATGAGTTTCACGCAGATAGGGCGAAATACGGGAAGGAATGCATACCTTGATAGCGTACGAGTTAGATGAACCCTTGGCGGCGTTGATGAGCTCATCGGCCAAGCACTCAGCAATGGACTTGACGTTTCGGAACGCAGACTCGCGAGTCTGAAAGATAAAATAACACAAATTAGCACAAATTTACAAGACCTCCAATTCCAACCCGCAAGCAAAACTTACACCGGTGGTCAAGAGAGAGATAGCCTGGTTGACTCGTCGGAGGGGGGAGACATCGACGGCTTGACGACGGACGGTACCCTGCGAACCGATACGGGTGGAATCTTCACGGGGACCAGTGTTGACGATAGCATCGACCAAAACTTGGATGGGGTTTTGGTCCGAGAGGAGGTGGATGATCTCGAAAGCGTGTGCAACAATTCGGACAGCCAAGAGCTTCTTTCCGTTGTTGCGGCCCTTCATCATCATGCTATAATTTTACGGATTGGGACATGAATACGCAGTCCGGTGGATCTGGTATTTCGGAGAGCGAAAAACGCACCTGTCGACCAAACGTTCGACAATGGGCATCTGAGCCTTCTTGAACTGCTTCTTGGCGTAACGGCCGGCAGTGTGGGGAAGGTAGACGGCATGGCGGACTTGGATGTAATCGGTCAAGGAGATATCCTTAACCTCAACACTAATTGGGAGTAGAAGCAAAGTAACGGCCTATGTGAGTACACAGGATGCTCTATAAGCGAGCGAAAAAGCAGCGAGGACGCACTCTTGAGTATCCCACTTTCCGAAAAGCTTGACTTCCTGGCCAAGGTTGGAGACATCCCTGGGGAGAGTTTGGATCGCGGCCATTTTGAGGATAGGGCTTGAGGGTGGCTTAGGGACCGCGGGGAGACCTAGAGTGGTATTTTGAGGATGAGGAGAACGTTGCCGACGATGTGCTCGAGTTGTGCTCACCTTCTGGCTGCCTTGTTTGGCTCTGTTGTTGCTCACCCGCCACCCTCAAACAAGGTTCGCGCTCTTCCGGCAATCCCCGTACTAGCTGTATAGTTTCTCTGCAGTGTCCCAATCAGGCAAGCCCTGTCGTTGCTTGTGTCTCTCCTTCACGGTGTGTCACAATGTTATGATATGTCGCATCCTCTTCCTTCTTTGCTGACATAATGCACTTTGTGTCGATTTTCAGACCAACGTCACTTTGCACGTTCACAACTCGGAGCATAGAACCTGGAGTATGACTTGCCATAACATTGATTTGATGAAAGAAGCCTCTCGAATTCGATCTTGCTTGCTGATGGAGTAGCTTGCTTCCTTAAGTTGTTCTTTCACGCTGACAATCATACTATGTCGTCCGTGAAACTTCGACGGTGACTCAAGTTGAATCTTTATCTGTGTAAATCTCAAAGTGGTTTGTTCGTTGTTTCTATGTTCTCTATTCAAGATATCCACTTGTTCGATGCACCCCTTTGGGTATCACAAACAAGACTTGTGATTAAGCGCTGCGACAGACTTCGAACCTTCTCTTGACATCTCTCAGACTTCAGACGTCCTGATACGCCTCCGCCCCTTTATAAGCCATGTTTAGCTACGATCTGCACCATCCCTGTCCCCCCACCTGCACCATACAACGATGTCTGAACAACTCGATGCTCGTATCCCCTGTGTGGTCTGTGTTGAGCCAGGAAAAACGGACAAGAACGTCCTTCAGAGACTCTCACTAAGTGGTACTATGTTAGTTTCTACGTGTTTCGATCTTCCATTCCACTAATGCTCAATTCATGTTTTAGCCGTAGCGTCTACTCTTGGGAGCTCAATCAGGGCCTCACAAATTTCTTCGTCGAGTTCGACGATCCTGCATCAGCCAACAGTGCCCTACGTTGTGAAGTTCCCGCTACGAAACTTTACATGCTCTCCGACCGACACGACCTAATCAGTCGTTTTACATCGATTGCTTGCCAAGCATCTCCATCACACGACGTAAAGTCAGAACACTATGATAACAACATCCCTACCCTCTCATCGGAAAATAGGCCCAGGAAGCGTTTAAACCCTGTCGCGCGTGCCTACTCTGGTAAATTGTCACTGTATGCACCCATTCTCTTCACGATTAGACTAACAGATTCTACTCATAGGTCGTAAACGTACTCGGGATGATCGCGCGAACTCACAGAAAAACTCCCAGGGGAAAAAACGACGCGATGTCAGCCCCTACCCTTCCCCATCGGGCACATATACTCGGAGCCCACGTAAGAAAAGGAGTTTACCTGGGTATATGCGTGATACCGAGAAAGAAAACGGACAAGGGATGGTCCCTGCCCTAATCCCTTCCTCTTCCGGCACCTCCGTGACAGAATCTATCGTCTTTACCGAGTCTGACGCTCTTCAAAATTTTGCCAACCCGCTGTTAGATTTTGACCCTTTCATCGTCAATCCTGGCGGCGACGCCTTCAATTTGAGCAACCCTGCATTCGCATCCGATTCATCATGTTTCCCACAATTTCATTCATTTCCCTTCTCTATTCCGCAACCAGAGTCTATACCATTCTCCCTTCCATCATTGCCGTTTCCCTCTTTCGCCTCACTACCAACACCATCCCCTTCCACTCCGGCTACCGCACTTTCCCCAGCTACCCTGATTGCACCTGATGGGAGCGCTTTCACTTGTGCCCTCGATTCATTGCCCGAAGACCCTCGGGGTATGATCGATATTCTGAAACAATCGGCCGCCAGTCCCACCGAGAGAGACAAATGGATGATTATTGCCGGACATTACCGAGGTCAGGGGAATGTTGAGGCTGCCCTGGCGGTGGTGACGACGATGGTGGAAGGTATGTCAATTTATTCCTCGTTTTAACCTAGGTCGATACTGAATTTCGAACGATAGTGATGACATCACCGGTTGTTGGTCTTCCGGAGAATGAACTGAAACCCGCGTATCTCATGCTTTCGAGTTGTCATACTGACCTAGCAAAGCGAGCCCGATCCTCAGGAATGGGAGGACAGGTTCGGGAAGATCATCATCGCAAAGCTCAGGAATATCTCCAAAAAGTGTATGGCAAGAATACGCCCGCTGACGCACCCCCTTCCCTCGCGGCTCCGCAGCCTGGCCGAGTCGTCAACGCCCTCAACCTGCATACTAGTCCGGTCGCATCGGAGAACACAGGATCTGCATCAGTTACTACAGGGATCAGTGGCAAAGGTCCCAATGCTTTAGAACGGGAGCTTCAGTCTCTCCGTGATCGACATCAATATGTGAACAAACAATACACCGAGGTGAAGACAGCTAAACGAAAAGCGGAAGATGATCTCGATAAAGAATATCGCCTCCGGCGCAAAGTGGAAAGGGAGCTTTCCGCTCTCAAACAGGAACTCGAATCGGCTCAGCGTTCGGAGCGGTTTTCGCTCGAACAATCTCGAAGGGAGGTTGAGCTTAGACGGAAGGCTGAACAGCGTACTGAGGACATGAAGGATGAGCTGGCGAAGGTGAAGGATAGGTTAGAGGTTGCTGAGAAGGGGACGACTGACAAAGATAAGCGGGCTAAGGAGTGTTTTGGAAGGATAGGCATGATGTTCTTGAAGGCTTCGAAAGGTGATATGAGTGGACTGGAAGGATCGGTTATCAGTCATACTAGTAGTCGACGGTCGTCGAGTCGCGGTTTGGAGGGGTTCAAGAGGGAGCAACGTACTAGTAGTGTAGACGTGTAATCGAGATTTGTTTGCAAAAGGCTTTGCATATACTGCAGGATAGATACTTAATATTAATAATCTCAAAGTATCTGAGGACTGCATGTTTTAGGCCTGTTCGTCGTTTACACACCAAAAAGATCTAGGCATATAGACACGAAACAAGACACAGTGGACATGTCCGGGATTGAACCGGACCCCTCTCGCATGCTAAGCGAGCGTGATAACCAACTACACCACATGCCCATGTCTACCTTGGATCCCTATCAACTGAGGCGCTCAGTGGCGTTTGATCAATTTTCTGGAATAAATACTTGAAAGTTGAGAGCCTTGCGACAATTTATGTTCATATCTCTTGTATCGCTACGAGGTATGGAGGGAATGGTGATGTTAACATAAGTATTTTTTTCTTGGTAGTGCGTGTCCATAGGACTGAGACGCCGACAGCTATACTCTCATAACTCCGGGCCTCCGATGTTAACATAAGTATAATGATAAGAGTAAAACTGAAAATATTGACCGTACTTCAATAACTTCAAACACAGAGAGTAGTTACCAAAAGATATGGCACTATATGGATGGCCAACGCCAGGATCGAACTGACGACCTTCGCGTTATTAGCACGACGCTCTAAACCAACTGAGCTAGTCGGCCATGTCGACATTCAAATGATTGTGTGCTTGGAAAACTTTTGTGCGACGAAGGAGGATTAGCCGGTTTTGCTTGCATCCAAATATGGTAGTGTCATATCCATTCTGGGACATCCGTTAGACAATTAGGGATAAAGTGCGTCCGGGAAGTTCAGGCAGTCCGAATAGGAATCACTCGGGATATGTTTGCGTCGATGCGGGTGAAAGTTGGGAAGGCTGTATTCTGGTACAACATTCCTCCGTCAATATATACCGTGTGGTCTACTAAAGGCAATTATTGTATCCCAGCCCTTAGTTCTTCAACAGGGGCGACTTGATTTGAATACTAATTCGCACCCTGGAGCCAATGAATTGAACCTAGTGACATTGCAGAGTCGGTCTAAACAAACGAGATACAGCGAATCAATATGCCGCTGTGGTAAATTGTGAAACATAAGATAATAGCTACGTGTATTGCTATTGATGTGTACTATAAGTAATGCGTGTATGAATACAGTAGTACTAGTAGGGCTACAAAATGGCCCGTCGTGTATGATATTGTCCTCTCAGTGTTCATGAAGTAATATGATGTCGTAAATATTGTATCGTATATCTATACTGGCAACTTTAACTCCCGCGATAAGATTCAGATGGTCTGCTGATAGAATCGCAAACAGTGTTAGTGATAGAATACGGCTCCAGAGATACCCTATGCCCTACCTGTGTGTGCTTCCAATCGGCTATAAGCTTCTTTATTCTAGCATTCAGTGCAGTATTACATAGCTGACATGGGAGTTGTCCATCCGTAGAGCCGAGAACGATCTCCATCTTGGCAGGAGACAAGTCTGGGCTTAAAGTTAGTTCCCTGCACATACCCGTTTAGGAGGATAGTGAGTCCTTACCAGGACGAGCATCCCATGCAAGGCTGGCACATGCCAGCGCCCACACTCGCATGAGGCGTTGCTGTTCGTTTAAGCCGCAATCAGCCATCGGCGAGTGTGTCTCTGGCGGTGTCATCATGAGCTCCTGTAATACATGTGTTCGGTCGATATGAAGAAAGAATAGTTTCTTCAAATAGATTGGGCCCATCCGAGCGGCCATCTCATCGGTCACAGTCGGGAGGTGAAACGAAAGTAGATGAGCGGATATGGCCACAGCCATGTCCTGGAGGTCGTTCTCAGCGGCGACCATGTAAAGTTCAATACCATGCATTTGTGCTTGCTCAGTCAGCACCGGGAAAAGTGGCGTGGCCGGGTTGATATGGTCGCGCAATGAGATCCCATACTTCTTCAGGGCCGTAATGGTGGCAATTAGCACTGCAACCGATGGGTTGTATTCGCTACAGGAGATGCCATAGACTGTATGGAGCAAGACGTTGACTACGTCGGATGTTTCAGATATCGGGATTATTGACGCTGACTTGGTAGATGTTGTGTTAGGGTCGGTGAGGAGACCGTCGAACTCGTTATTGGAAACGGCATGAAGCCGATGGCGATGGACGTGAAAGAAAACACGGTCGGAAGACTTGATCATGATATCCGAAGGAAGGGGATCATGTTGAGAGGCCGAGTGAAAGGCCGTAGAGACGGAAAGTGTCACTGTTTCTGATGTCGGGGTACCGACCTAGAATGAAGTGGTTTACACAGGGGACTCCAAGCCTCACAGAATGAAAGGGCCGATGAACGCTCACTGGGGTGGGGTCTCGGAGCGAGGTTTCCTCATCGTTGCCGGAATTCGAGGGGGACGGGAGGTGGAAGGGGTACATGGCGAGTGCAGGGAAATTTGTGTCGAAAAACTCCATGTAGTAGCAATGAATGAATCGCTTGGGACCAGGCCACTGGAAGCGGAAGTGTCATTCCCAACGTAGGGTTATGGAAGCGCGTGTCTTGAAATTGCGGGCCAACCATGAGCCGCGGTCGCCGAGCTAGTCCTACAACACATGAATATTGAATATTGAACTCTCAAAGATGTACAGCTGAACGTTTCGTATCGATACCAACTTGAAGAAACAAACAATATTCGGGCGGCCCATGAGTTGTCTCCCCACGCCCTAGACCGGGCTGTCTGGCATTGTTTGTCTCACAGAATGACGAGCGGGGGTTCAAGGATGTTACACATTACCCCTTTTGTAGCCTGAGACATAATGTATAAGGCCTGCGGGCCTGGACATTGAATGATAATACATGTTTACCAGAGGTCAAACGTAACCTGAGATCGGCGTTCAACACCATGAGAGCGGAGTAGCTTCAATGCTACAGAGACGGGTTACCTTCAGATAGTGTCAAGAAGCCTCTGAAACATATCCTCTCTCTAAGGCTAGGGCATACCAGCCGAACATTGCTTTTCCGCTGCCGCGTTGTTACTCTTCAGAGTCAGAGATCAACGTCACGGTGTTTAAGGTTAGCGCTACAATTTCGATTCGATCTCCGTTTGAATTCTTCTGATCGAACTGTTTGCGCGTGTTTTAGATGGTTGTCTATGTTGACTCTGTATTACAAAGACTCGTCATAGAAAGGGTTCAGTGTGTTTAGTGTAACGCAGAACTATTGCACCCAATAACTGCTACTCCTACGGAATAACTCGCAGAACTACCAGGGACTACTGTGGTTTATGGAGTGACACAGTGGCAAAGATCCTGCATCCAAATGGACAAATCACAAGGGTACAGCGTATTGTATGAAAAACTGATCTCGTACCACTTGCAAACTTACTAATATGTTTCATCCTACAGATGCTGTTTTGGGCTGCATTTAGTGGCACGCTGCGCTCGACGTGCTGGCCTTAGACTGTGTCACCGGCATACCTTGTCACGGAGAGTCATAATCGGACACTAATTTGGCACTTTGACAAGACCGGGGGAAATACGGTTGTATATGTGTTGACCGCGCGTATACATGGTAAGCCATCCAAAAACCGAATCATCCCACCGCTTGCCATCCCACCTGGTATTCCGATCCTATGGCTTCCTGTTTCCCAGAGAATGTATCAGGCGAATGAGACCAATCCAGATCACAAAAGCCCGCTCTATTCATTTCTAATACAATGACTACTCGGATCTTAACTCTCCCTGCACCCGCCTCTGATGACGGAAACCTACGATTCTATACCCCAACGTCCCGACACCAATAGAATACAGATACGGCGACAAGTATCTATGCGCTATTACTCCGCGTGTGTCGTACCACCTAGGAATGGAAGCGTGATGTCCAATTATTGGCCACACAACATATGACCATACTCATTATACAGTCTGGGACAAATGCGACCAAAGTTCATCATTCGAAGCAGCGTCAGAATCGGTGGGATGACGAAAATATCGATGTCCGTGGATGTTAGTCTCCATAGACTCATTTATTAACCATGCATAATTTATGGTAGGAATGATGCGTGACTACGTCGTATCCGGACGCCGTGTTCTTCGGAACGATTATGGTGACCAAAATAGCCGTAGAGACATTTGAAGGCGAGTAATCATCTATCTTGGTCAAATTTACTTCTTCATGACTGTTCTCGCGTTTCTTGTGGAACTGTCAGACACTTGGCATATACCTTGGCATACAGTACTCTTGTACACCGTATTATGCTGCGAACGTGAGCGTAGCAACACCGGAAAACGGCGCAGCGCTCAAAAGGTATTTTGCCTCGCTAACTCAATGAGTTGCCGGAATGACTTTTGCTTCACTGATCAATTATCTTTTTCTACACAGCCTATTCTGCAAAGTTGCCATCAAAATCAAGCGTGCACGGCAAAGAGCAGGCGACATTGTGCCTATCATCCACGACGACTAGACCTTATGTAGATACCTCTCTTCCCGCGTTCACGACTTCGTATATATGCATTTCATACTCTGGTTAGCATTTTCTGAGTTAGGCTGTGACCTACTCTGATTGACTGCGCCTATACAGCATTATGATACATACGGTCGCACTATGGGGACTACTGTCAACGAACGACAACAATGGATCACTGTGTAACAGTGAGATATTTGTACCTGAGCGAATGGGCCCGAGCTCGACACAACCGGTGCTTGCTTTGGCACCACAGTATACGAATACAAACAAGCCACCCGCACCAGATAATCTGATGACGCATGCTTGCAACGAAAGGCCGGACAAGGGCGACACGCTTATAATCTTTGCATGTCGACGTCAAGTCATTTCCGCCGATAGAGCAAAAGCCTGGCTATTTTCGGTGGAGACCTCTCGTACAACCGTATTTCACACTTGACCGGCTAATCTAATCCATATGAAAAATCCTGTACCTGAGACCCACCATACCTTGGCCACATGAGAATGGACTCAAGCACTCAAGGGTGCATCTTTACATATGGCACGAATGTGCTTCTCCGGTATCATTTTCGCGGCGAGCATCTCAGGCGGGAGAATAGAACAAGGACCGGTATTATAATTCCATAGGATTCTACTCCATTCACACCGGACGTTTATACGTGGTTCTTTGAGAACGTGCGGACCCATACCATGTCTTATTTTCTTGTTACGGCAACTGTACCTCACATATATGCCACATTCAAGAAGTCAAGTTACAATTCCCAATCCATTTATATTTACAAATATGAGGGCAGCCTGCTCGTTTGGGAATTACATTTCAAGTACAGACATACATTTCACTCCGGGGCCAACTTATCTATATTCAGCCCCACAATCCCCTATGGTCTTCATCAGTACAGCACCATTGGACTTTCTGAGCAATCTTTCAATGTCCTGAAAATCTTCCTTGGTCAATCGGAGGGTTGAAACCTTCCTGTTATCGCCGGTGTGGTCAGAGATACCTAATCTCGTCCCTAATATACTTCGTCAACATTAAATTGGTTTCAAGAATTATGATAAATTTACCAATGATGACCGCCCCTACGAATGAGTGGTCTAATACCCAGCGAGTGGCAACATTAGCAATACTAACTGCACCATGCCGGTCTCCGATGGCACGAAGTGTGGAAAGAAGTTCTTGGAACAGGGCCCAAGTTCCCCACGCCTTCAGTATCATATCGAGATACTGCAATAATATATTAGATTCGTATTAAAATTGATCCAACAGCGAGGTCCATACCTTGCGCTGGGAAGGTGTAAGGTTTCCTGCGTAGTGTTCAGGCTGAGGTTCATTCAACCACCGATCCGCGAGAAACCCGCCGCACTGCATCGCGGGTTAGAATACTAAGAAGGTTCAAATCTTCAAATACTTACTAGGGTCCCATAGGTGAGTAACTTGACGTTGTGCCTTTCACAGACTCCCGCCATGCCATATAGTGGTCTTACGTCAACCAACGAGAACTATCGGAGCGATAGAGTTGTAATTGATGTGGTGCACCGCCGAAATAATAGCTGCATACCTGAACCTGATTGCATACAATGGCACCGGGACCAAGCTCCTGGCAAATCTCATCGGTGCGAGCAGAGTCAAAGTTGCAGAGACCAATAGCTGAGATCTTTCCTTCATGTTGGAGATCACGAAGATGATGAAGTGCTGTCAAGTAGCCGTCGTCGTCGTAATTTTGCCAATGGAACTATGCCAAACGATTAGATGTTTCACATAGAGGTTACTATTCTATTACCTGTAGCAGGTCCACAGAATCACATTGCATGCGATCCAAGCGCTCTTGTACAGCAGCTTCGACAATTTGCCGAGTAGGCTTTGTTGGCCGGAAGATGCACCACTTGGTCGCCCCGAAGGCGGTTTCTCCTTCAGACAGTGTCTTCTTAAATTGCCCCTACATGTAAGACAAGGTGATTATCATCATAAAGCTGAGTAGAAGATTTATGGAAGCTTACAAAGAGAACTTCTGAACTACCATAATGATCGGCTGCAACGAAAGGCGGTCTTAGCTCTCAGCTCGGAGGGCAGGGTGATAGTCCGACAATGTACATACCCTATAGGTTATCACAGTAATCAACGATCAGATCAGCAACACACAAAGAAAGCCGACTACGTACCATATCTAGACGGCATTCGCGGAGTTAGTCAGTCTTCTATGAAACGTCAGATAACATGATCAGCTTACTGACCGAACGCGATAAAACCTTGTCTGGCATATGCTAGCATTTGGCTGCGGATCTTAGTAGAAGGGGCACTACCCCATGCATTGCTGGATAGCTGCCATAAGCCATTCCAGAGGCGAGGCAAAGTGAAGGGCCCAAGTTGGACTGTTTCGTCGGTGAGGGTACGTTGAGAGGCCATATATAGACTATCGAAGCGGGGGTACTAAGCGGGTGGGCGGCAAGGAAGATCTCAATGGTTCGGTGAGTATTCATCATTCAACCTCGACGACTCTTTATACTCTCCAAGCTTTGAGGCTGATGAGATAATGTCCTGTTCGGGTTGCTGATATGATTATCATTGTTTGTTTGGATCTACATTTGTCGTCCGTCAGCACTTCTTACCTAGTGACAAGTTTCAGACGTCCGGCGTGACTTGGACTTACCCTGCCACCGGATTCATTCAGCGTTCCTAGAAACCACCACTGGGTCGCATAGGAGTTACATAAATGGAAACACAAGCCGTATCAAATACAACCACTGCCCCCCGCAGGACCGTTACCGTTAGCTTGATCTTACCAATAGATGGTAAGAGGAGTCTATAAACGAGGGTTCTTGGCAACAAGGTGGCTAGAAGAAGGAAGGACTCATGCACCGTATGCCATTACTTAATGGTCTCTTAGAGTGACTGGAGCGATTCTTCCAGATGATGGCCAGTGATGGGTAGGTCCCTACGTAGCAGCCAGAGTCCCTAACTTTCACACCCTCTAGTAAAATATTATCCGTGATACACCGATATTATACTAGCTCTATCAATCTCATGCCGCGATCGTCGCTTAGGATCCGAGCTCCAACCAGCTTCAATTTGACATTCAAGTCTTTCAACTGTCGTGACAATTGTTTAGCAACTTGAAACGCAGATCACGAATTTCGTGATACAGTTCCTGGCCTTTTGAGTCGTTTGGTTCCTAGACTGTTTACGAGGCCGCCCAATAACTGCTTATATCGGTTAGGTTACGCTGATCCCCTCCACCGGAGACGCGTACGGTGCCACAGAACCTGTGTCTAGACTTGAAAACCTGGCTGACATACCGGTGTCCTACGAAGTAACCGGGTAAATGAGCGAACATTCTGAGTCCGACATATCTGCTCGGTTATGTGTCAAGCATACACATCTATTGTAGCTTATAAATCTTAGACACAGCATCTTGGCACCACCGTACGCCTCTAGGAGACCTATAAGAATGGTGTATGGAGCCTTGAGCATGTAAACCAAGCCCATATCGCTCTCATTCGGAGAACCCCTGCATCCTTCTATCTAAACAATGCCTGCAACTACTATCAGCTCTTCGCAGCCATGCCTAGGGCATGTGTGAGTGTGATACCTCATTTCCCGAGTCCAACCCTAACGTGAGATACATAGAAATCTGATGCTGGACACCTTCCTTGCAAACATCAATATCAACGAGTAAGTCCTCATACTGGCAGTGGTTTTGATGCTACTGATACCGACCCTTGCAGCTTGAGGGCCATTGTGCGCTCGTCGTTAGCAACGTGCCCATCCCTCACCCCCTCGTTCATCGACGCTGCGAAGAGGCGGTTAGAACAGAAACACCCCAAGACCCCGTCCCCCGTCTTGGAACATCTGTTCGTTTCTTTGCATACGGGTGATGCAATGCCCGGCCCTGCATTACATGACGAGCTCTCCGCCATTCGCTCCCTTTACGGAGTGGGAATGGGAATCGCAGGCTTGCAATGTCTCACCGATATCGTGAAAGCTACTGTTGGCCTCAGATGGGAGGCAGATGGCGAAATGGTCGATGTCTTGGCAGTCATCGATGCTGACATTACGCAAGCCATTCAGAGTGCCAAAGAAGAGCTTATGGGAGGAGGTAGCCGAGAATCTGCGATCACCACGGCCACAGAACTGAAAGCTGCCGTAAAGGCGAGCCGTCTGGATACAGAACATTGGGGCGGAGATTTTCCATTCGAGAAGACAGCGGATTCACTAGATTATTGGCATTTGTGATTAGTTTTCATCTCATGTAGATACTCGTGATACGCTAGACCTACCTTAGTAGGGCAACTCATCGCAATGAAATACGTATAAATCATGATGCCTTGTTTATTTTTTGTTGTCGGAAGTCTAATATTTTAAACCTCGAGATACCGTGGGTTGAGAGCGGCGTGGTCCGCATCTAGGGATGGATCTGAACTAGAGGGTAATTTTCAAGTGACCGGTAAGGTTATATCAATATGATGCGAGACTCGAATACGTATTCATGGCAGGATGGCTAAACTCGATAGCTGCCTATCCCAAGCAAAAGCGGTTCCGGGATGTGGCACTACCAAAACTAGGGTTACACGGTCAGGGCATTTGAAGATTTGGTTGTGTCAACTTCTGTATAAGCGGTGAGACCGAGCATGAATATGAGTGGTCACTGGCAGAAGCGAGTTCGGGTCCCAGAATCTCGAGGCTCAAGATCGGAATCGAGGATATAGAAATAATACTGCCCGTGTATATACTGGCGCGTATATGAGTGAGGAGATGGACGGCATGACAGAGCTGAGAGGTTACTCACTAAGATTCCGATCAGCATAGTTCGGAGCGTGCACTATAGAGCGACTGGATGACTGGCATTCTCATGACCGGCAGTAAATACCGGCTAGAATTAGTGAGCTAGCTCCAGGGGATTGAACGGTTTGCAACAGGATTCTGTAAGCTTGTGGCGAAAAAATAGTCATGTCAGTTCTTCCTCGGTAACAATACATTCTTAGCAATGTTTCTTGGGTTTTACATTCTAAACCTTCATTAGAAAAGGGGTCAGGATCGGGACTTGACAAACCTGCCGGTGTTAAAATACGTGGCAATGACATCTAGAGAATTGATGAATCATGACACATACAGGAAGATAAGTAAAACTTGTAAGAGGATTTACAGACCTATGTACACTAAACGGGCATAAATTGGGTCAGATGGTGTTTGCATCAAGTTGAGCGTTCTAGTAAGTTCACCTTTTTCGGAAGAAGAAAGAAGCACTCGGCAAACTCCACACGCGGCCAGCCACCCAAATATGGTTTACCTTTCAAGCTTCAACTTGTTGAACCTTTCATTCACCCCCGACATGGACCTCGTTCAAATACCCGTCTCAATGCACTCCAAGTCTCGGAGGCTAGTTTTTGAAGTATGTTCGTCCTTGGTACCGGTACTACTTCCGTGCGCTTCTTCATGATTCGATCTAACTGTATCTTTGGCCGAGAAGCATGGAACTGCACTTACTTTCAGGAAGGACAGGCATAATCTCTGGTCTTTTCCCCCACTTGTGACCTTCTAATCGGTCGCGTGCTACATCAATGCATTTATTATGATATCCGACAATCATGCCTGATCGGCCTCCGAGTCAGCCTGAGGTTCCTGGTATTACAAAACCCCACTTGACATGCCATGAATCACTCCTTCTCGTCTATCTATGCGTCCGATCTTTTGCTGGAAGGTGAGTATAGGGAACTTATGAACGCCATGACTGATTGAAATGTGTGCATTCTATGCTAGCCGCACACGGTTGTCTTCTATCTCTCCGAGGTCATGTCGTCGACTTGGAGCACGCCTTGAGCATCGGTCTTTATTCCCTCTGCGTAAACACATACTGCATGCCCGGATAAACCTATGACATTATCTGTTGACCGACGTGGTCAATGTCTTTTTGGAGACGAAAACTCTGAAGGCATACTTTGACTATAGCTTCCAGTGTAAGTATAAATAGAATCATATCGATATGAGTATTGGTCTTATGAGATGTGGGACATAGATTGTCCGATAAACCGCCATCCGACTTGAAAGGCGAAGCATTTCTGTTCCTACCATTCCTAGTGTGACATGAGTCTAACTCGTTGCATCCTGACAGGGTCTACACGCGTCAACTGGTCTCTTCTCCAAGTATTCCTCACAAAGGATATGACTAAGTACTTCAATTTACGGTAACGCCTGTGATGTTCGTTACGTCTTTTTGATAACATACAGCGCTTCTATTTTGTTCTTGCTTAAGGTACATTGGATTTTTTTCCGATGGACAGGGACAGTTAAGTTCATTGTCGTTTGCAAGACGAAAAAAGGTAAACGATAAGTTCGACGACGGCACAGATGTCCGATCGGGTCCCACTTACAGTACTGCCAAGGCAGGCATAGTTTTCAAGTTGCTAATGCCGCAGCAAACACGGGTACGACATTACGTTGCTCCCTATGCAAAGGAATTTCGTGGGAATGTACAGGCTGTGTGGTCCATCCACGTCATCTACGTCGGAACTTTGTTGTTGTTGCTTTGCATCATCCACCGGACCAACTTGAATTTACGGAAGAAAGGCTGACGGGGACGGATGAGAAACCGGGTCCGAGTCCGTGACGACATCTGCCACTATATAAGCCCACACAAAGTCCTCAGTCATGCTCCTGTTACATAGGACTTAGAGCTCATATTACTCCTGAGCAGTTATTTCTAGCCAAGCCATTCACGTCGGAGAATGGATACCGCTATGCAATGTATTTGCGAGTTGCAAGACTCCAAGTAGTCACACATTCTTGTTTGCCGAGCAGCCGCTCCGCATAATTGCTAATTTGGGAATGTCCGATGCACAGGTAAGGAGGCTGGGAGTCGTATATAACTACCCCGCAGTTCGCTTGGTAACAATTATATTTCTTCTCTCTTTCTTCCTCCATCTCTCTTATTCTTCATCAACACAAAATGTTTTTCCCTCGAAGTGCAGCATTGTTGACCCTTGTTGCAGCTGGAGCTGGTTATGCCCAATCGTAAGGACTTTTCCGAAGAACTCTTGTCAACAAGCTTCGTGATTGACACTTGTTTGGCAGGATCAACAGTCTTTCTACTCAATGTCAAGCTACACTAGCTAGTCTAGTGGTTTCTTCAGAGAACGCTTGTTTGAACCCAACGGACTTAGTTAGCATCGTTACTGCTGGAGCGAATGATTCTCTGGTTCAGCCCATCAACAACTGGCTGTCGGGCATGTGCGCCCAGCCGCAATGCACAAACCAGACACTCTCGGACATCGTTTCCAACGTGACCACAGGCTGCGCATCCGACTTACAATCCCTTGGAGCCGGAGATGTTAATGCAGAAGAAATCACGAACATCGTTCAGATGGCGTACCCAACTGTCCGAAAAGTTGCTTGCCTCAAGGAGTACGTACTGTGATTATGATGTCATTTCCACCAGCTCATGTTATTTCCTTGCCTAGTACTTCAAACGATACCCTTTGCCTCACTCAAACCTTGACGAACGTCCAATCCTCCATCGGTACCTTGAGCAAGAGCGAGATCCAACAACTGGTCAGCCAGATCAGTGCTGGACAGATCCCATCCATTCCTTCATCAGCATACTGCACCGATTGTGACAAGGAGGCTCTCAACATCGCCAAGACTGACTTCCCTGACTTGTTCAACAGTAATGTGCAGAGCGCAGTCTCCGGCCAGTGCAGCGCAGACTTCGTTGGTAGGTGTCTATTGTTAGTCTGCTTGATGATCTTATTCTCACACGGGCATGTTACTCAGATGGGGCAACCCCTTCGGGCGTTCAACAAACTGCCAACACTGCTACTGCCAGTGCTAATGGCCTTGTTAACAATGGTGCCACGATGGGTCAGATGCCCGTAGGTATTGCCATCTCGGCGATTCTTACCCTTTCTTCTGCATTCGCATTCCTTGCCTAGTTTCTGGAACCTATCTACATACAGTATATCCTGTAACGGACGATCGCTTGGGACATTAGCACCGGACACCGAATGATATTATTATACATGCTTAATTTACTGCTCGATTTCTCGTCTCACGATGGCGGTCCTGATCTTTCAAATTCGCCGCCGGGCAATGCTTAACACGAAGGATTACCCAGCAAGTGGAGTGTACTTGACGGTGTAGGTATAACAATGTGATAGTTCATCATTATCTATCCTCGGTCACTATGTCGTTGGGCGACGCGAGATCAATTAGACAAATTCAAAATGAAGTAATCAACAATGGGTCCTGGGCGCGAATGGGAACTTCATTTGTCCGTTAGCGTTGTAGATCCCGTAGCCAGGCTCTTGATTGTCAGAATATATATGCGCGAACCAACCCACGCCTCCGCCGACAACGGACTTCAAATCTTGGCAGTGCTGATCGAGGAGAACATAGTATTCCTATCAGATCACGGCCCATCAATAAAGATGCGACAGAGGAAATTACAGGCACTTACATGCTCATTTGGTATATCAGCAACAGCTAAGGGACTGTTCGGTTGTACACTTGGGGAAGTGACAGACGGCCAGCCATTCTGGTTAGGATGACTTGTTAGCGTCGCATTAAACAAGTCGCGGCTGCCCAAGGTACCGACCTCGTCAAAGTACATTTTCTTGCCGTCTCCATGATCAATGAACCATTGCAAATCTCGTTGGACTAGGGGCCAAGCTTGGTCCGCTACAGGTGGATACATCTCAATCACCGAATCGCGGGAGGAGGGCTACGCAGACTGCGCTTACCAGTGCTCGCGTCTTGGGCGAAGAATGGCAGCATATGAATATTGATTGAGTCAATAGCATCTAGTACATCTTGAGCTCCGCCGCGCTCTTGGTACCCGAATGCTAGCTCGCTGACAGTCACTGGAATATGCAAGCTCGACAAGTTTGCTTTGGCTAAGAGGACTTGTTCCGCGAGTTGGTCATGGGGAAGCACTCCATCGAAAAGGGGCTCTGAGCCGAATTGGAGGACTCTTGTGACAAACTTGGCCCTTGGATTGGCATGTAACGCAGCCAGGAGTGTATCCCGTCTGCCAATCCATATGTCATCCAAGTTAAAGCCGAACTGAGCCACGTTAGTCACAATTTCAAAATCCTCTGGAATGCAGATTCTCACCCAAATTAACGCGTGTACGCCCAGTGTGTTAGCCCATGCAGCATCTACTATATCGTCGCTGACATCAAGCCTCCGGTTAGCAGTTCTCCAAAGTAATTCGTAAATCACTGCACACATACTAAAATCCTTCGCGATCACATGCGCCATACAATCGGACGTATCGGCTCTTGAAGTGATCTCTAATATCTTTAAATTCTTTGTGTAGCTGTTCCCGAGACTGGCCTATGGGAATGGTTAAGTTAACTGGCCACAGGTGTAGGCAAGATAACTCACATGCAGTGACCTCATAACTAAACCCGACGAAAGCATACTCTGTAGAGGGGTCACACCACCACTGTGTATTATCTTTTGGTAGGAACAACGGCTTGTGGAAGTCTAACGCTGGAAAGCATGGTGTTGGAAACAAAGATTTCGAGCCCAAGTCTTCTTTTTGCGATGCATGATTGAGAGGGTGAGAGAGGGTAGACACGACGTAGGCCGCAAGCAAAGCGAGGAGTGGAGCTGCGAACATAGTGCCACAGGATGCAGCTCAATCCGCGAGATGTGAAGGCATAAATAACTGTGAACAGCGCGCGAAAGCAGTAAGATCGGCTCTAACAATAGCGTTAAGATTTTGAGGGCTGCCATATGGTCGAGTAACGTTGTTAAACGTTCAGATGATACAAAAGAAGCAAGAATCATGGTTGAGCATACTGACAGGTTTCAAGTTGTACTCATAGTGGTGATATCACTGTCCCGAGACTCGATAGAGAAGAAGTCGAGACTACATTTCATCATACGATGACCATGGGCATGACCTATAGAGAATTCTGAAGCGGAGAAAGAACGAGCTCATTTTAGATTATTCGGTGGGGGAGGGGTGATCCTATGTAGCATGCGGATAGAACGCCATGTGTTCAGGGAACTGGCCGGTCCGTACTTACGCCTTTGCACAACTCCGAACACAGTCGGTGCCTGATACAAAAAAAAGCTCAATAAAACCCAAACAGAAAGTAGAAGCAATCAAGAAGATAGAAATACAACGGTTTCTCTCATCGTAATTATAAAAAATGACTCGCTTTAGTCTTGTCAACAAGACGTCTTCGGCTTGAATGGGAATTTCATCTTGCCAGCTGAATTGTAAATTCCGTAGCCTGGCTCCTGATCATCAGAGTAGATGTGAGCAAACCAGCCTACACCGCCGCCTACTACAGCTTTGAGGTCAGAACAGTGTTGGTCTAGCACATTGTAGTATGCCTGTCGCGGTCATGAGTACGGTGCAACTAAATACTCATCACTACACGCACCTGTTCGTTAGGAATATCAGCCACGGCGTCAGGGCTATTGGGCTGAACACCTTCCGACGTGACCGAGGGCCATCCATTCTACGGAGATCAAACTTTAGCCAGAAAAACACCATACAATAGAAGGATTTACCTCATCGAAGTACATTTTCTTTCCATTTCCGTGATCTATAAACCACTGCAGATCCCGTTTTACGATGGGCCAAGAAGCAGCACCTGGTACAAGAATCAGGTGATCGCACAAAATGAACGGGATCTCGAGACTTCTCACCAGTGGAAGCATCCTGTGCGAAAAATGGTAGCATATGAATGTCGATAAAGTCAATAGCATCAAGGACATTCTGGGCACCGCCGTGTTCCTGATACCCATATGCCATCTCGCTGACAGTCACAGGTATATGTAGACTAGAGAGGTTCGATTTCGCCGCAACTACTTGCTGGGTAAGCTGATTGGGTGTCAACACCGAGTCGAAGAGGGGTTCTGAGCCAAATTGAACTCCTCGAGTGATGAATTTAGCCTTTGGATTATTATGCAGGGTCGAAAGGAGAGTGTCTCGGCGACCAATCCATTTGTTATCTCCATCGAAACCGAACTGTGGAAAAAAGTCCCCAATTGAGATGATTGTACAAAAAACACGTATTTGAGAACAAACCCAAAGAAGTGCATGGACACCGAGACCGTTGTTCCATGCAGCGTCAACTACATCATCACTAGATAAGATCAGCGTCGTTAAATCTATCTAAATATAACATAAAACACTCACTAAAATCCCTTTCGGTCACAAAAGCCATACAGTCGAACATATCGACTATTGAAGGTAGTACGAATATCGGCGAACTCTCCATTCAACTTGGAACGGCTCTGACCTGAGTGGTTGATGTTAGGTTGTTGAGAACAACGCGGTGAGGTTATAATATAGGACTTACACTCAGTCACTTCATAACTGAATCCTAGGAATGCGTATTCTGTTCTGGGGTCACACCACCAGTTCGTAATATCCTGCGGCGAGGTGGATGGCATTTGGAAACCTAAGGCTGGAAAACAACTCGCACTCGCATGGGGATTTGGCTTTAGAAGGATAGAGTGTGTGCTATTATCATCGAGATTTCCGATGATATCGACTTCGAGAGGTGCGGAGTAGGCGAGGCGTAGCCCGGAAAGAAGCAGGACAATAGGCAACAGAGAAAGAGCCATGGTTGACCCGCAACCAGCGAGTGAGAAAGGCTATAAATAACAAAGGTCTGTCGAAGACCATAGATAGTCTCAAGGGAAGAGGTTCTCTTGGCGAGTTAGTAACATGTGTGGCGACCTTGCAGCTGACATTCGAATTCAGACCGTCGAGGTTGACGCATAAGACGCATTAGCTATAGCCCGACCAGCCGACCTGTCAGCCTCATTTTCTGACTCAACAGAACGGCATCCTGAAAGGCACGCCACTGGAAGACGTTAGAGTACCACAAGTACCTGCCATACGAGAGAGGGTACGGAATAGGCGCACCAGAACGGAGAACTCATGGTCAGAAGGCAGAACAGCCACATGCTAACTTCTGACCAATATCAACCTTCTCAGCACGAGATAAAGCTGTCGAGAAGATGTTATGGTCTACTTGCGGCTGTCTGCGGGACTATTCTGTGTGTTAGTACTAACGTAAATGATGCATGTTCGATCCAGTCCAAAAGCCTCAACATGGGGCACGAAAGATTGAATAGAAGGATTTGAATGTAAGTTTCCATGACGGACCCGTGTGAACTTAAATTGACGGGTGTACTGTATGCAAGAGGTCAGAGACAGCTAGATGAGTTTGGTATGGGTATATGATGCAGCGGGAGATATTCCGAGATTGATACTAGGTAGATGTGAGTGAATCCTCGACTAGTCAACTTTTGCATTAGTCGGGTTAAATCCGATGGGAAGAAATTGAGGATCTTGTAACATTGCTTTTGGCCAAGTTGTCCGTTGGAGCTGTCAAATGATCCATGAGGAGTTTAGTCAAGCCACAAAGAAGTATACTCACAAGCTCAAGAGCCCTATCTGCGCTTGTCAGATTCATGTGGTCTGGAAGCTCGCCGTTGTTCTACAACAAGAACGAATCAGTGAAATGTATTTGGAGATAGAGAGCGGCACTGACCAAGGAGAGTTCATCCATTCCGCGCAAGGACAAGCGCAAATCCGTCGGAACGAGAGTGGGGAACACAAGGGCATGAACAGATGGGTAGAAAGGCTTTGCCGAGGCGGTCTTGCGTGACAGGGTCTATGTAAGTCTGTAAGAATGGGTCGACGTGATCATAGGAAAGACAAGACGAACAGAGGCAATTTCCAGAGCCAATCGTGTTTCTGTTCGCTTGCCTCTAGCGTCACTACCAATCAACACGAAGTACTCCCATACATTGTCCACCACGTATACGTGATCGTGCAGAGAGCTCCATGGCATATCAGAAGACACATCATGCACAAACTATGTATATAATGGTAAGCATGCGGTATTCAAGGTTTGTGTTGCTCCACGTACCGGCTGATGCTGATCTATGCTCCATATTCGAGGACTTCGGATCAGAGAAGAACGACGCCACTGCCAATAATCTGCTTGTGCATAGTCACGTTCGCCCAATATCATCCAGAACATCTCGTCATCGTCATTTTCTCCCTCAGACAGCTCTAAGACGCTTTCAGGAGAAACAGCGATACTCTGAGCATACTCAAGGGCTGCAAGTCTCTCCTCCTGAGCAGAACCCTTGCCGTACCACACATAAACCGTCCCGAGCAAGCATATACAATAGGCAAAGCCTGAACAGAGGTTTTTGACGGTCTGGAAGCTTTCTCGTTAGTAAATATACCACAAGTCCATAGGGATTTTGTTTACTAGATCGAGTTCGTCAATGAAAATGGCCCCACGGACTATCCTCACGATATGCATTGCAGTATTTTCGGAAGACCAATGGGCACGTGTACCCTGTGGCAAGTAATTTCAGTCAACCAGATATTGCCAAATACATATGCGGAATACCTGTCGAATGGCCAACCTCCCTCCTAGGTAGTACACCAATTCTGCCGGCTCGGCATACTGTGACACTGCGGTCTATAGAGATGATATCAGTAGGTGCCATACACAATATTATCTGAAGGCCCACCCTGGATGCATTGTAACGCCTAGAGAGCTCCTGCATCTTACGCTCTTCTCTGTCTCCTACTGCTGCCTTGCTACCGTTCCACGACCAGACCTTGGTCGCAACAAGGCCACTGGATTTTGTCTTAAAGCGATAGATAATTACGAGTACTTCAGATTCGTAGAATACGCTTGGTTCTTGGTCCACGACGCTGGCGGTATTGCCTACGATATTTATGACTTCCACCGAAATGGTATTAACATCCGGGTCCGGTATAAAGACGTGGTCTGAGGTTTCGAGTAAATGTTTCACATCAACTTGGGGCAATGGCTCGTCCGCGTGCTCTAAGATGAGTTAAGAGCATCAGACACGAGTTCGAGGAAGTATGAAACGGCGCACCGATTGTGACAACACCGGGATCATTAGAAGTATCATCTGCTACATTTGGACCGGTCGTATTGTGGGTCTCAGCATGGTCAGGGACTACTTCCGGGATAACAGGGGCTGGAGTAAACTCATCGAGCGGTTCCTCTAGAAGTGGGGGAACATCTCGACCTTTCAACGTTCCAGCGGGTGAGGTAACTGGGGTCCGTTCCTCAGCTAATGGTGGCAACACAAACGCTGAGTATTTCTCATAGCTCGACTTTCGTTTCTCTACAGGGCTGGAAGCGCCATTTCGAGATCCCCAATTAGCAACCATGGATTTGATGTCTGGTTTAACATGAGATTCTTCCATTTCGTTCTCTTCTTTAACCGTTGGTGGTTCAATTTTGGGCTTCGGCTGAGCCTGGGCAGCTGGCTGATCAATGAGTTCTGTTATTGGTTTCTGTGCTTGCGCCTCGTGCTCACTGAGAGCTAGTGCAACGTCCATAACGGTGGCCCTATTTCCGGTACTAGGTATACGCCCATGTCTCACGGGGGTTGTTGGTGACTTTTCACTAGATATTGGGGTTGGAGGTGTAGTCGGAAGAGAAATCGGAGCAATCTTAGAGACCGGTGGTTCCTTAGGGATCCCGACAAAAGGTGTTGTTTGACCATCGCGGGAAGACTCCCTCCTCTCCGAAATCACAGACGTCGAAGCAGGGGCAACAGTTGACTTTCTGTGTTCCAATTCGGCTACTGCAGAAGTTCCCGGTCTGTGTATCCTAGTGCCTTGAAAAGGAGGTGGCGCGGATACAGCATGCTCAATCGATCGTCCTCCAGTAACGCCCAAACCTGACTGTTGTTGAGGCGCTTTCTTCTGAACCGCAGCCTTCGTGGAATCTCGTGCTTTACGGGGTTTGCGAGCACGATCTTTTGTCAGCTACACAGAAATAGCGGACAGTCAGTTCTAGACATCACCAAAATAATTCAAAGAAGCCAAAGAACAGGTTCGCGACAGGAAACAAGAGGAGAGAGCATCCGAATATCCTTAAAATTATATTACCAGAAGGAACGTACATGACTCAACGGCTGACCTGAACCTCCTGTAACATGCGATTCCACTTCTCGTACCGGCCCTCCTCTCCTATCAGCACCTATACTTCTGGCGCGAGGACGCCGCATGCCGAGTTCATCCACTTCCGGCTCAGGTGATCCTTTGCGCGAATGCGCGGCAGCTGAAGGAGGCCGTGAAGGAGGCCGCGACTGTCTCGACGCTGGTCGTGATGGAGTGGTTGTAGTCGGGGGTTCGTCACCAGTCTTGACAGGCTTGATGTAAGAAATCATAGTATTACCAGAACCAAGCCCCTGCAATCGAGACGGAGTCTCCGTTCCAACATCGCTCTGCGCTTTGCTGCTCATGTACGCGTGCGACATTGATGGCGTAGAAGAGGCGGATTTCAAAGATCGGCCGGTATAGTCAGGTTTGACTATCTTAGGAGGTGAAACCGCATTCGTGTTGGGACCTGTAGGGAACGAGACATCGGCAGTGTGGGATTTCCGCATTGTGACAGGTTTTGGGGATATAATGGGGGGTGAAGATGCAGACGATTTTCCACCGTCAAATTGCCAACGCTCGAGGACAGTCGCTTTACGAGCAGGCTCTGGTCTCTGAGACTGAGACGGGCTTCCTGGCGCGCTAACAGTGGACTCCAGTTGACTACTAGCTCGCACCATGCTCTGAACAAACCCACGACCTTGTAATCGGCTAATACTAGGAGTAGGGTCCTTGGACGGCGGTGGCTTCAAAAATATAGGGGAAGGTGCCTGTAACGGAGACAATTGTCCCATACCAGTAGACATCCGGGATTGGGGTTGAATGGGCCGTGACAATGAGGTAGTTGTCACAGGAGACTTCGGTGCCGTTGACATGGAAGATGAAGGTGGAGACGCATGTATCGGGCCAGGTGATGTGCGGGGAAGCGGTGATCTTGACGCAGAACGAGAAGGCTCAACTTGGGCAGGTGTCCTGCGACCTTGAGGCGTACTTGAGCGCAAGCTGATATCAGGAGACAATGCGGGACCTGGTAGGGATGGCTGAGTGGGAGAAGTGCGAGTTACAACGTTGCTACTTGGTTCAAATGTATCTGTGCGTGGAGACCGTTGGGGATACACACCAGTCGGCGTACTGGTCGTCCTCTGTCGGCTAACATAGTTTGAACTTCCCGTAGATTGCGTAGGTATGCTATGATTCTCTTCCACTCGTTGGACGAATGCTTTGACAATTGGTGGGGTACTAGTCCTGCGATCTCTCTCCGGAAATGAAGTCGTCTTATTGATGACTTTGTTATTACCACCTGAGGAGACAGTGCTATTGCTAGGCTTCGTCATACCAGGCATCGCAACGCCACCTCGGCCAAATACAGGATGAGGTATAGTTATATGAGTGCGCTGGTCAAATTGGGTTGGATCATGTGCATCCTGTTGAGGAGCATGTTTGGTTAGACGGGGACCCGTAGCACGACCACCAATGAATGCCGCGAGAGATATAGGTGCTTTAGTGGCATCCCTTTTCTCTACCACGGCTGGTTCGGAATACGAGGTGTTCCCTCTCGTTGGGTCTCCAGAGAGTTTCCTAAATGTATCATCTTGATTTCGAAGTCTGTCGTCTGGTGTTTTCGCCTCAGACACTGCGACATTAGAGTCAATATCTTTGAGAGATGCAGCAATGTCGCTCTTAGCTATCCCTCATTCAGTACACTATACAGAAAGGTAGAGACAAATACATCTTACAGAGATCGAGACTGCTATTCCTACTTGCACCCCCTGCGCTTCGCCTGAGACGGGCAAGCCTCGAGGCAGCGATCTCCTGCTCTAAACGTCGCGTTTCGTCCTCTTCATCCTGATCCACCTGCCGCTGCAAGGCCTTGATCTTGCTAGTCCATTCCGCGAGACCAGTCTCTGGCTTGGGAGTGAGGTCAGCCGTTCGCCTACGGGATGTTCTATCAGTCCCATCCATTGACAGAGTAATATGGTCAGAAAAGAGTTATTCAGCGAACAGTCCTAGAACGGTCCTACACCATTTAAGTCAAGTACTGTGTACTGAGCCTCCGACGCGTTGCTCTATGGCGCTTATTAACTAGGGGTTTCTTTCCTCTTCCATTTATGGAATTAGTAGCGCCAGTCCGGGGTGACTTGGGAACAGGGGGCCATTCTGGTGTTGACGACCAACTCGTGTGCAAAGTAGAGAGCCAACATCTTTCTCTATATTTCTGCCAAAACTCAATGGATAAAAAGGTAAAATAGGTGAATCATTCACACAGATGGTCTGTCGTGGGTGAAGAGAACCTAGTACTATGCAGTGCTAGTGACTTAGTCATTTCGTGGCCGCCGCAGAACTTCACCGTACATCCGAGTCTGATTCGGACAATTCACATGATCCCTAGTGGACGTCCTTAGCTAGAGTGGGGCATATCTTCTCTCTATCTTGACCCATACCTTGTCGACTAACTCCCCTCAGTGTTACTTCCAACTTACGAATCGTCTTCTGAGATGAGTTCTTGGAAAGATCTTATAGCTGACAAAAAACGACGTCAAGCTGAGTCAATTCCGAAGGAATGGCTTATCACCCCTCCTCCATCCTCAACGATCAACGTAATTGACGTACCTGAGGAAGTCGGCTTGTTGACCCCCAAAGAGATCGAAATAACTAACACCATTGACGTATCAATCATCCTTCAGAAGCTAGCTACCGCAGAATGGTCCTCTGTAGAGGTCACCACCGCTTATTATAAACGTGCAATCATCGCTCAACAGCTGGTAAATCCAGATGATAGCCACCGTATTATTATATGACTGACGATCTTGAAATGTATAGGTCAACTGTTTGACTGAGATCTTTGTCGAACGCGCACTCGCCCGTGCCGCTGAAGTAGACGAATATCTCAAAAGGACAGGGAAAGTCATAGGACCATTACACGGTCTACCCATATCCTTGAAAGATCAACATCGTATCAAGGGTTTAGAAACGACCATGGGTAGGAACAATCTTCCTTGATATTGATTGGTGGCGATTAACATGATTCCAGGTTATGCCTCATGGGTCGGCAAGTATGCCGATAAAGATTCTGTATTAGTTGGGATCCTTTACGAATGCGGCGCGGTACCATTCGTACAAACCAACGTACCACAGACATTGATGGCAAGTATATGTATCCGAACCATCTAGACACGACATTTATTCCCTTATCAGTGGCCTGAAACCTATAACCTCGTTTTTGGACGCACATTGAACCCATACAATCGAGCTCTGACTTCTGGTGGCTCATCTGGAGGTGAAGGTGCTCTGGTCGCTTTGAAGGGCAGCCCGCTTGGTGTCGGTTCTGATATCGGAGGGTAAACCCCCTTTTCTTCTTTTCGCCAGACAACAGTTCAAATGTGTTTTGAAGGTCGGTGCGGATTCCTTCAGCATTCAACGGATTATACGGCTTGCGACCTTCCTATGGTCGAATTCCCTACAGTGGAGCCGTGAATTCTATGGAAGGTCAAGATTCTATCCCCTCAGTATTTGGGCCACTGTCGAATGATCTCAGCGGCGTCAAGGTCTTCATGCAGTCGGTTATTTCCACAAAGCCATGGCTGAAGGATCCTCTAGCCGTTCGAAAGAAATGGGACGACGATGCGTATGCACTTGCTGAACACGGGGGTGGGAAGAGTTTGTGCTTTGGGCTCTTGTGGAACAACGGAGAAACTGTACCTCACCCACCTATTATAAGGGCATTGGAAAGTGTTAAATCTGCTCTATTGGCGGCTGGTCACAAAGGTAATGCAAACACTGAATTCATGTGTGACTATACTGACGTAGTCCGTAGTTGTTGACTGGGAGCCTTACAAGCATATCGATTTGTGCAAAACGGTTGTAAGTGATTAGTCTGTCTGGATAACCTAGTTCCTTGTTCAAAGAAAGAACAGTCAGATGTATGGGATGCAGGTGCAAATGAGGATTTCGCAGAAACCACAAGAATCTCTGAGAACCGATCGTCCCCACTATGGCTCCTACCGACGGAGACAATGCCGCTGATACTGGCTTTCGGCCTTCCCGAGAAAAAGTCACCGTCTCTGCGTATCAACTCTGGCAAACCCAGAAACTCAAGACAAAGTTACGTCAAGAATACCTTGCTCGCTGGGAAAATACCACCAGTATCTCAGGAACCGGCAGGCCCGTCGATGCTATTATTTCCCCCTGTGCTCCTTTCGCTGCGCCTCCACACGGAAAGAACAGGTACGAACGACGAAGAAGCCTGTCAAACATACTTATTCTTGTGTATCTTTTATCCAGGGATGCTACTTATACAACTATCTGGAATGCTCTCGACTACGCTACCTGTGCTTTCCCTGTGACGAAGATAGACCCGTCCGTGGATGCCAAGAAACCGCCCCACACATTTTTGTCTAAGAAGGACCAGAAAAACTATGATTTGTGTACGCCAACCCGATACGTTATTGTTTCCATTGATTTGACCTTTCTTTCCATAGATGATCCACAAGTGTTCGCAAATGCGCCCGTTGGCTTGCAGCTTGTTGGGAGAACTCAAGAAGAGGAGGCTGTTATCGCAATGACCGAAATTGTGGATACGGCTTTGAAAAGTCTCAAACTATCCTCAAAACTCTGAAGGTTATCTAGTAAAGTGATGAACGTCTGTCAAGATGCTGTACAATAGGTTCAATCACAGATTCAATCAATGTATTTTAGTACACACCAGGTCAGCTGTATACTCTCTGGCTATCTTGGGTCACTGATCAATATGGAGAATTTGACATCAATCGAGAATTGCTTGAAAGTCGACTCGCCTCTAATCCCCATTCCATATCCACAGCACTAAAGGTAACTTACTCACAACCATAAATGCTCCTGCGAACATCCTCGAACGTGGTCACCGAACGATGACCGAGTGAAAACAAAAATTTCTCACTCACGGTCAGACGTGGATAAAACCGTGCCGCAGATGCATGACCTCTCAGGAGCGTGATTTGTTTTGATGCTAACGGCTGGAACAGCCCAAGAAACTTCACGTTATATATTATCTTTGACAGATGCCTGCAGCCTTAGGAAACTTCTCGACATCGGTTGAGTTCTTCATATAGGTTCCTGCATTAACTGAGTACCTGTCAGGTACCCGTTTGACAGGTTCTCCGACGAGCCTATTATAAAAACAGCACTGATTGCTAATTACGTTCAAGCTTACTTCTTGAAGCCCAAGCCCCAGCAGACTCGATATAGCTCTATTCCGAATAGGACAATGTTGTCCCTGTTATGCATTTCAGCCCTCCTTCTCATTCAAGGACTATTTTCTGCGGCCACTCCAACACCTCCTCTACCAAAATCCGCAATTGTCAACCTGCGCATCGAGGGCTTGCTGCGTACCATCTTCGAGGGTCCTATTCACACCAGAGGTCATAACGTCACAACCGCTTCCGGCGGTACCCATCACTGCGATGGGACCAATAATAACGAGAGCCCAATCTCGGGTCCAACGTGTACCACTGCACTGGATGATGCTTCTAGGAGGGGAGATTTTACTTGGGATGGGTATGTGTCGTTCTTAGTAGTAAAGATGAGACATTGCTCACAAGTATTCTGATGCATGTAGAACATTCTTCGACGAATTCGATGATTACTTCATCACTCGTATTGCAGAGAATACCGGCGACAGTGATGTTGCTTGGGGTATTCTTCTGGGTTTCCAATTTACCCCAGTTGGCGGATGTCAACAAGAGGTCAAACAGGGAGACGAGGTCCTCTGGGCTTTCGATGCGTTTAACAAGCAATATTTCCTGAAGCTGGATGGCCCAGCTGTAGTGAAAGCGGGCATACCAGCCACTTTTACGGTCATAGATGGTGCAACTGGTGACCCGATTCAAGGAGCAACTGTTGCTGGGAACGGACATTCAGGCGTGACGGATGTTAGTGGGAAGGCTCAATTGGTATTCCAAGCTCGCGGTCCACGATTTCTCAAGGCTGAACGCAGTGATTCAATCCGTTCTAACCGCTTCTCGTTCTTGGTAGTCCCATAGGGTAGTACTAAGAGCGTAAACGAATGTAGTATTGGTACTAAGTAGTAAACTTTGCTGTCGCTTCCCCGCTTGTTTTCTCTCTCTCAGATTTTACCATGTTTCTGTGCACCTTCTAGATTCCTTTTGAAATGTGTGCATTTGAGTGTAGTATACTAGCAATCAAGAGCTTTTTATATACTCAAAACCGTCTTGTTTAACCTCTTCCGAGTCCGCTACTACCTTCGCTTCCCAGTTGATCGCCTTCCTAATTGGGACAGTACTTATCTGTGCCGGATTATGTAATGGGTTTCTTCGAGCTGTAAACAGTGAATAGACTGGGAATTTGCCCTCAACCAGCTTTACTTTATAGCAAGAGTAAGGCAGAAATACTATTACTACTCATTCCTGAGTGATTCAGGTTGGCATCATCTACCGAACTATGCTTAAAAAGGAAACAAAATTATGACCCCAACCCGGATTGAACGGATGACCTTGAGGAGACGATTAGGAGGTTTACTCCGCTGGAATCTCACGCTCTACCACTGAGCTATGGGGTCTTTCTCATCTAAAAACAAAGCACGGCCACTATAGGATGGACAAAGATTATCGTTGAGACGACAACAACAAGCTAGTAGTACTGTTACTACTGTAATGTGGACTGTGACTGTCGGTACCAGTAGAAGAATCATCGTTCTCTTGGTCCCAAGTACTCTCGGTACAAAAGAGTATGCTAACACTTCCGACTAGCAATTGACAATGCATACTAAGTACTGCAATGTAAATCTTATAGCAAAACCGAGGAAGGGCCTTGGAAAGGGGGATTCTATTGTTGACCATGCATCCGAGGAATCCGTTCAACAATCCTCCAAATTTCTCCGAGCTATCACAGGCGTACCCTGCTCTCAAGCCCTAGTACGAATGCTTTGCTCAAGAGTGTCATGACATTTACAACTAACCATTACATCGTGACAGTGTAACTCAGTCGTCATCTGGATGGACCATTGACTTCCATAATAGCCATGCTCAGAGGTTTGTAGGGCTAGGAGTAATCGATTTCGCGACTCCAAGTCTTATTTGTGTTCAATGTAGACGACTTACCGAAGCTCTGCTTCACAAATTCTTTGGATTATCCCTATCCACCCCAGAAAATCGACTATGTCCCCCTGTACGATTTAAGCTTTGCCTCTTGAGCTACTAACCATATCAATTTTTCAGGTTCCAAACAGGTTCGTGCAGATATCATTGCCCAGAGGTTTCCAATGATTATCTGACCACCCGTAGAATGAACTATATATTATGGTTGGAAGATATAATACGAGCCACTTACCTGGCTTCAAGACGACCAGAAACCATACGTGGAATCGACATGTTCGTGTCAGTTTCCCTATAAGCATACCAGTCAGCTCATATCTCTGGCATCCCAGAGGAACAGGTGCCTCGGCTATATACCCTCTTCTGGGTTGCCGTACAAATCCTACCTGGACCTTCGTTGGTACCGGTAAGCATAATATGATGTCTGTCTGGGCTTCTACACAAAGTAAATCTTATTGTAGACATTGACGATATCTCGTTGAAGTCTGCTCAGAAGAACATCGAGTCCAATTCTTTGAAGGAAAGGATAGACCTTATCAAATCCGACCCCTCCGGTTCTATTCTCCCAATGACTCTACATGACGACATCATATACGATTTTACTATGTGCAACCCTCCGTTCTACAGCGACAAAGACGAGGTTCGACAATCTGCGGAAGCTAAACAAATTGGTCCTAATGCAGTATGCTCTTGCATTCTTGTTTTAGAGTATATAAAATCTGATCATCGTCTGTCAGGTATGCACGGGGGCAGACGTAGAGATGATTACTCCCGGTGGAGAGTCTGCATTTGTTTGCAAGATGGTCCACGAAAGTATCAACTTTGGTGCAAAGTGCAGGTTAGTCTTACGGAATCTTGATTGTACATGGATAATAGTTTGGTCTCAGATGGTATACGTCAATGTTGGGAAAGATGTCTTCTCTGAATGACGTCGTGAAGATGCTCCGTGAGCACAAGGTAGGTTGACTTTGCTTCACCCTGGGCTAGTGGCTCAGAATAGACATCCAGATCGACAACTACGCCATCACAGAGTTTGTTCAAGGACAGACAAGACGTTGGGCGATTGCGTGGTCTTTTGATGACATACATTTACCCGACGTGAGCTGTAAATCAGCTTAGCAGGGAGGTTTAGTGTGGCTGACAACCCTTTACAGACAATCGCCCGTATGTTCAACACCCACATACAGAATATCATGCCTCCACGCAATAGTCTCCCTTATTCATGTCAGAGGGCTGTATCGCTCGAGACACTCAGGAGCACACTTTTTGATGTGCTAAAAAATATCGAGGGAGTAGCCATTAGTGAGAGGTGTTTGGAAGCTGGATCTGATGGCGTCGGTTGCATTCTTGTTAATGCAACGAGGAATACGTGGTCGAGAGCAGCAAGAAGAAAGAGGCCAGACAAAGTTCCACCGGATACAGTGGGTGAGGGTTGTGGGTCAGTAGAGTTCCAGTTGGTCTGTCGTCTGGAACTTCTAAAGGAGAGTGAACGAGACGAGGGACAGATTCTATTTCATTGGGTCAAGGGTCGAAACCGGCAGTTGTTCGAAACCTTCACAAGCCATGTAGGCCGTAAAATAGACTCTAGCTTAGTGGCGATCGAGAATGAGCCAATGAACATAGGGTAATTACTCTATGACCTGTCCAATCATTGACGAGGTATATCGACAGCTTATCTTTAACAAAGTGTTTCGGGATGAACATATATTGTATTAGTGGTGTGCTGTGTGCGAGCCGTGACCGTGCTCATCATGACCATGTCCTTCCCATGGGTGCTTCAAACCCTGCAAGCGAAATTCAATATCAAGCAATACGAACGAGGACCGAGGAAACACACCAGAAGTTTCATACCGTCCTTACTGCAGTATAAAATGAGCATAACTTGTCAAATCAAGGGCTTGGGAGACATACCGGGCACGGTAGAATATGAAGAACCACATCGTTGCACCCAACGTTGTTGAAAGGAGCTTGTATTTCAGTCCTGGAAGATGAGGGTTGAAGCCCGCGCCATTTCCTGTATACAACGATCAATTTGCATCTCTATTACGCAGCGGACCTATCGTATCTGGAACACTCACCGTGGCCAGCCATGACGAAGGAGGATGAGAAAGGTATTTGTGGTTGTTGTGGTAGTCTGACCATCCACATGCGGAAAGGCAAAATTGGGCGCTTCAATCGTGTCTTGAAATAATTATTTCCACGACCGCACCTCTGCCCTTGCCTCATACACTGGCAGTTAGGCTCGCCTTGCGATTTCTGTCTTAATCTGTGCTTGGACCCACGATGGAGATCAAAAAGCGAAAAAGAGAGGATCAGGAGGATATAGAGACAGTCCTCACATTCCACGCAGCCGGTGGCCGTACGTTTGATCGTCTGTTCAAAGGTGTGTTTATTGTTCAGCGTTCTTCAGTGCGTACCAGTATACTTCAACTTGTACAGACAAGGACCTGCAACATCTGAAGGCTGGACTGAAGAAGAAGCTTCAAGTTCCTGAACAAACTGAGATACGATTGACGCAACTCAGAGATGGACGAAAGGTCGACCTAGATGATGGTATGCCCATTTGCTACAACTATAAGTTATGACCCTATGACCTTCGCAAACAGATGAGGATTTTGATGCGATGCGTGCAAGATCACACTCTACTTCGTCGATTAATATCTTGGTCGCAATCGGAAATAGTGATTTTGGGAGTCCGAATCAAGGCTCCCAACCGGTCTCTTCTGCGGAATCTTTGGTAAATATCTATCTTCTTGGGGCTCGTACGCTGTACATAGTACTAGAACAACTCATCTGCAGCCACCTCCAAAGAAGAAGAAACGCAAGTCGAAAGCTCAACAGTCTACAGAGGACGGACCTAGCACCTGCAAAGAGCTCTGCAGTGAGTCGAGTCGACGCACAACCTACAGGATCGCAGAGCTCCAAGACAAAAAGATCGGCGGAGCACGACAAGGCTGCACAGGAAACAGACAAGACAAAGCGAGTTAGCTTGGTAGAGCCCTCCTCGACGAGTACCCAACTTCCTGTAACCCCAAACAACAAGCCCGCTCAAGCCGTTAAAGCTAAGGCTACACCTTCATCATCTATCCTGAAGGTATCAAAGCCTCCAGCTGGAGTGAATGGTCGTTCACCAGGCACCAGTACCAACACGAAGCAGGTCAATAGTGCTCTGTCCAACGTAACTCAACATGTCACGTTTAGCCCGATTGTTTCCGTTCTAACTGGGGATACTCAGCGTCCTATAGCATCTACTAGCAAGGAAGCTACCTCACAGCCTAAAGCCTCTTCTTCAAAACCTGCCGAGACTCCGACATCGCTCGATGCTGGTAAAACCCCATCGAAACCTGAGAAGAAACGGAAACGCAGCTCCATTGATGCGAGTGGTCCGTCCAAAAAGTCCACACAGCCTGCGGAGACCCGAACGGGTGCACCTCAGCCTCAGGTACTAGTAAACCACGACACCAAGGAGAGGTATGCACTTCTTCCTAGTACATTGTTCACGACTGAAGTTATTAGCTTTCTAGGAACCTGAGCCCTCTTCCAGCACTCAAATCCCCACTCCTAAAGCTGTTTCATCATCTCTCGAGCCATCTTCTGAACCCAAGAAGAAAAAGTCGAAGTCAAAATCTTCTGGTACCGTTGTGGAGCCTCCTCAACCTGTATCCGTACCACTAATTGTGCCCTCAACTTCTACACTCTCGACTTCTACTCCCAATAAGGTTTCTAATCAGCCTGACAAGTCGTTAGACACAAACGAGCCTGGTTCTGGGCGCCGAAACAAAAAGGTTAACAAAGAAAAGGTGAAACAACTGAAAGATCTGTTAAGGGCGGGAGCTCTCTCAAAGGGACGTGTTGCGAGTACCGCCCCCTCTGCCGACGAGAATCCAAAGGGTGAGCCTCATAGCACTTCAAATTCCACATTTCATCTCAATTAGCCCTTTTCTACTCCATGAAAAATGAAGACGGGACCTCGCAACCAAATCCAGCAGAAGGTATGCCACTCAGTCGTTCGATCGATACGCATGAGCCGTGCTTAATAATGTAGGGGAGAAACAACGTGACGAAGCACCTGGTCCTAAGGAAGTACCGCCGATACCTCCTTCAGGTATTATCTCTATATCTAAAAATATGATTTGGTCTCATTATTTTCTCTAGATACGCCTCTAGAAGCTGTTGAGACGCTAAAGCGCGTCACAAAAGCTCAAGAAGATATTGTCAGAAATGCTGTTTACGCTGTTCTGAACAAGCGCTTTCCTGATTGCGTTCTGCCTGCACTGCCCGTCAATGCATCTCGATCTACCATTGGAGCAGAATCTTCAACGTCCACCTCAGTACCTCCATTGACACAATCTTCCCACTTAAAACCCGCTCCCTCTGCTCCAGCTACTATTGATGTTTTTGGATCGTCTGTGACTCCTGCAAAGGTGCCAGCTGCCAAAGGAAGTAAGTCAAGTAATCAGAAACCTACGCCCTCTAGTAGCAAGAAGACCCAGGGTGATCCGTGCCCTGTCTGTGATGCGCCCTTCCATCTCCGACATCTGTGCCCTATTGTTAAAGCTGGGCCTGACTCCCTTGAGAAACGGATTGGCGAGCTAAAAGCAAATGGTGCTGATGAGGAGCTCATCAAAGATCTCAAAACTTCCGTGGTGAGACTTCGAGCAAAGGATGCCCGTGCAGAGAAATCGTCAGAGTCGAGTACTCCTTCGAGACCCGCTCCGTCCGACTCGAGCCATGTGGCTGCACGTCAGCCAGTGACTGCATCACTAGCCGTCCCAACTGCGTCAGGACCCGAAGGGTCTGTCTCAATAAGCACCTCTCGCGTGGGTTCCCAGAAGAACAAGCCAGATGCTCTGCCCCCTCTTGTTGTCGAACGAATTATTTCGCAATCAGTCATTGACGTTCCATCACCGCTATCAACACCTCTGTCAGCCAGGCCTATTATTCCTGCAGGCTCTGTGATCTCTGAAGTGACTGTTGAGAGTCATGGAGAAGGGAGCAGTGATGAAGATGAATCTGACAGTGAGGATGAAGCACCATTGGCTGCCGCGGTGAAACTAGGACGTTCAGCAGGTTCTAAGGGCCCAAAGATATCGAAGCCATTGGACACTACTGATCTTGAAGCGGTACTTCATGGTCCTCCTCGTTCGTCACAGGCCATCCTGGCTGCTATCGTTTCGGATTCGGAGGAAGACAAGGACGAAAATAAGTATCTGGACAGTGACGAGGAAGACGCTGAGCTCGAAGAGCAGAAGACTGACAAGGCTTTCCGGAGACTCTCGAAACACTTCCAGAAGGAGGATAGTCCGTCTGACGACGATGATGCTCCCTTAGTTCCTCCTACGGTCATGGACGCGGACCCTAAAGCTCCAAAGGTATGGTTCTTGATTTTTTTCCTCTGGCATTACTAATACCGTTCTTGTAGAAGAGTCAACCTCCTCGTAGTCGTCTTTCTTCCACTTCATCCTCCGAGCGTGCAGTCGAGGATACCGTAGGGCGGGCAGAGTCTGCAGAATCTGAGGTGCCGGAGACCACTCCTAGCGAACCTTCACCACTTGCAGATAACAGGGAGTTGAGCCTCGAGATTCCACCTCCCACTTCCACTGCTACGTTAGTCGGGAGCTCTGATCCCATTGAAGCGGATTCCCCGGTTCGACCTCGACCTCCAGTTCTCTCAAGTCAAGAGAACCCAGACGACCCTATTGAGCCCGCAGACGAATTCTTACCTAACAAGAAGAATGCTCCTGTCATAGACGCAGACATAGACTTAGATTCAATTGAAGTGGACGAGGAGGAGATAAATCCGGAAGCTATTATCACTCCTCCACCTCTGAGCCCTATCAAACCGGGGACTGCGAAACGAATGAAGGATCGACGCGGAAAGGCACTCAACGATGACCCTGAGCACCTCATAGTCCCTGCAAAAGTTGTTGCAGAGTCCACCCCGGCTGCGGTTCCTCGTGTGACGAGGAAGAGAGGAGCTTCAGTCTCTCAACCACCTCCTACTCCTAAGCCTCTCGCCTCGAATCGCCCTACTCGGGAGCCAGCTTCCCAGCCTCTTGTTACAAAGAAACCCTCTTCCGGTGTACGCGCGCGCCCACCGCGTTCCGTCCCCGCTCCTGCTACTGCTCCTGACCTCGCTGCTGCCTCTTCTACTGCCTCCACCTCTACCACCGTCCCAGCTCCCACTGCTGACGCTCCGGCGGAGACGAAACGTCGTGGTCGACCTCGCATCACACCCGCAGAGAAAGCCCGTCGAGAAGCAGAGAAACAAGCTCAGAAGGAACAGAAAGCAGCAGAACGAGCAGCCGCCAAAGAAGCTAAGGACGCTGCAAAGCTCGCCTTGAAGACAAAAACAGGCCACCTCGGCTCGTTCACGTAGGGCGTCCGCTCAAAAGAAACCTGACCTTCCACCGGAGTCCGAAGATGAAGGGGGCCCGATAACGGCCACTCAGAAACCGAGCGTCGTAGAATATATCGATAAGGTTCCTGCTCCTTCGGGTGAGCCTCCATTACCTCAGGCGGGTGATTCACAGGTTTCTGAGCTTTCTGTGGCACAGTGGACGACGCTAGGTCGCTCGTCTCCTGAGACGGAGCATTCTCAAGTGGATCAATTGTTTCCCAGTAGCCCGTCGTCACGTCCGGAACCTGCTTCTCCTTCCGCACCTTCTCAAGTTACCCCGTTAGCTACCCCTGCAACTTCTCAACAGAAACAGAAAGTCGCTGAGACGAACGGTCACTTACCCCACTCAACTCCGAATCCGAATGCGTTGCAGACACCCTGCGAACAAGAAGAGCAAGATGGATGTGTCCTCTTTGCTTACGAGTTCCCCGCCGCCGACAATACGTCGTCGCGAAGACCAAACGCCATTATTTTTGCCAGGTACTCAGTATGCCGAGGATATGAGTATGGAGATACCTTCTCAAGGTGATCATTCACTGCTGGACGATGAGGAAGAGGAAGAGGAAGCTCCCACTCCCTCTCAGCAATCTCAGAGATCTCGGATGCCTCCACCAAGACCATCTCTGGTCAAACCGACTGGATGGGGAGCTATCAACCCGAAATGGCGAAGGTTATCCGATATCTCGAGTCAACAACTCTTCCCTTCATCTCCAGCTACACCTATGTTGACACCGATTGTGCGAGGTAATCCTAACGTACTTAAAGCTAAGCGGGGTCTGCTTAATGGTGGGAGATATGGCGAATCAAGTGATGATGACGATGATGATGAGGATAGTAGCAGCAGTAGCGATGAGGAGGAAGATGCGGACAAGTCTCATATTCCGAAGAATAGAAGGGCTGGGATGGGAACCAGGAAGCCGAAGAAGGGGTTATTGGATTATGCTTGAGTTGATCCACTTGAAGTTTGCAGTCTGTCGATGTTTTCTTGTTTTTGTTGTGATTTGTCGATCTTGCATCTTGGTCTTGTCTATCTTGCTTTCTTGCAGTTATTCACAATCGTAATATCGGACGCGTATCCTCATGCTAATATAAGGGTTCCAAAAAGTAAATAGTACACTCATCCTATCTCCTATTCATGTACATAGAGCAGCACAGAGCACATTACTATCTATCACGTTGAGATTTGTGGATTCGTTCTTTAACCTCGAAGCTGAAATGCACTGTTGGTGTGCGGCCTTCAACGTGGATACTCCTCAAATTCAAACCCAAAGTTGAAAGGCACACGATAGAAACAATTTCGAGCACGAGTCAAGAGTCTATTAGTAACTAGCATACAACAATGAAGTGTCGATTTTCCAGAGCATATTCCAAATGATAGCAGTAAAGAGTAAGGGGAATGGAACCGTTTTCGTAGGGCGATATTAAGCAGCGACAGCGACCCGTCGAGGCGCCTCTGTGTGGTTCATCGACACGAATGGCTGAACCTTCCCAGAACTTGTCAGATCGTTCTTTTGAGTTTGACTTTGCGCCTTGTGAGCGCGACATTCAGTGAGGAAGTCGGTGAACATCTGGATTGATTTATGTAGTGAGTTGATACGCCCGCATCTGAAGAAGATAGGATAGGAGACATACCTCGATGGTGTCAAGAGGACCACCGGCGCTTTCAGGATGGAACTGGACACCCCAGATCTTGCGACCAGACTCCGTAGTGGACTTGATACCCTCTACCGATGAGTCATTGCAGTTGATGAAGAAGGGTTCCCATCCAGCAGGGAAGGGATCTTGTAACTTCAATGCATATTGATGATTTTGGCTATAAAGGAAATGAGCATCGACCTCGACCAGACCACAAGCAGGAAACAAACCTAGTAACATAAACACGACCAGCCTTGATTGACCCAGCATTGGCAAGAGCAAGCACGGGTTGGTTGTGTCCGCGGTTACCGAAGGTCATACGGTACGCGTCCAATCCAGCAGCAATACCAATGACTTGGTGACCCATGCAAATACCGAAAATCGGCTTGTCCCACTCTTCCATAGTTTTCCTCAAGTGCATGGCAGCTTCTGTGCAATGATTCGGGTCACCGGGACCATTGGACAGGAACAAACCGTCGTATTGATCACGAACGGTATTAAAGTCGAAGTTCCAAGGAAGAATGGTGACAGCTGCTCCTCGGCGAACCAAGGAGCGAGGGATGTTTGCCTTGGCACCGAAGTCGAGAACAGCAATCTTCACGTCACCGGTAGGGTTTAGTCCGTAAGGTTCTTTAGTGGAGACCTGGGCAACAAGGTTCTCGGTGGTGGGGTCCCAGTATTCCTCAGGTTGGGGTGCAGGAAGGGAGGCATCGTCACCAATAGCGATTCGGCCGAGAGTAGTACCTTGGTCACGAAGGAGAGTAGTGATAGCACGAGTGTCGACGCCAGAAATACCTGGAACGCCATGACGCTTGCACCAATCGGCTAAGGATTCGGTAGCGAGGTAGTGTGAGTGCTTCTCGGCCACGTCATTGACGATGACAGCTGAGCACTGGATGTTTTGAGACTCTAGGTAGACACCAACGTCGTGAGCGTCAATGGGAGTTGTGTTGTTGGGGACGCCATAGTTTCCGATCAAAGGTGTAGTGAACACTAGGATTTGACCTCGATAGGAAGGATCGGTCATGGACTCGGTGTCTGAGTAATAGCACGTCAGGGATTGGTGCAATAATTAGGTTGAATGATGACTCACAAGAAGTGATAGAAGTAGAGAAGACGGTTTCTCCATAGATACTTTTATGGGCACCAAACGAACGACCTGCAAACGACTGACCCGTCTTCAAGTGCAACACAGCTGGAGGAGCACTAAAGCGCGGAATGTTGCTTGCATGGGTGGCGAAGCCCCTCGAGAAGCGAGTGAAATATTTGAGGTTTCGAGTAAGCATATTTAAATAACGAGGTGTGCAAGCAACTGCTTATTGACTGAGGAGAGAGAAGACGAGGTCGCTGAGGTAACTGTAGGTGAAAATGCATGTTAGTTCGGGTATTTGTGAATGACATAAGAGTGAAACTGACTCGTCGCGAGTGCTTTGAGTGAAGGGCATGTACAAGGGTGCACGCTCTGACTCTGTGAGAGGCGAAGGAGAGAGGCAAGATGGCTTTTCAATTGGGAACGCAAGAAGCCTCCATCTGTAAATTTATGCTCGCCAGCGCCAGGCGCCGAGTCATCTTCCCACTCTTTCAAACTCAGCCCCTCTCCTCCTCTCTCTTTCCTTTCCTTCGTGGGCGGAAAAATCTTGCTACCTGCAATCAGCTCATATATCTATCGCTCACATCATGCTCAACATCAACCAACAGGAACCCGATTTTTTGTAATGCTCGAAATCGTGCTTTCGTGCTTCAGAATAAGTACGTAACCGAGGACGTAACATACCGGTACCCTCAACTTGTGAACGTCTTTATTTATGTACGGATCCCCCTACTGGCATCTTGCCGTTACGAAACACCTTGTTCGGAGGTGTCACCGACAGTCAATGAATATTCAAGCTCCGTTCCCTTTCCGACTTGAGGAGTACATATTCCTTCCTTGATACAAAGACTCTACGGGACTCCGTTATGCTATAGAGATGCAATATACACCTAACATTGCTCAGGGAACAGGTCGAGTACGCATCTCGCAGACATGGTTCGGAAATGTCAATAATATTCTGTGTAATCAAACACGTTTCTTTCCTCCCCGTGCTCGACCTTTCCCTTTACCCCGAGCTCGTATTGCAATAGCCTTCACCCGCTTGTGTGTGGGTTCGGATTCAACAGTGGGTAGTGACGTTTGTTCCAACCAGACCTGCACACGTTTCTGCGCATCCTCACGTGTAATACGCTCCAATTCTTCTTGATCCTCCCAGGTTCTGTAAGGTATTGAATCCTGGATCTCGCTAAACAGAGTCCCTCCGTTCATGACCCGCTCGATACGTTCTCGTTTCTTGTCAGTGGTTTCCTCGACAGAGTCTCCATCCTCCGAGAGATTGGGAGTACAGATCCCCGTTACCTGTACGATAGCTTCATGCTCTTCCACAAGGAGATCATCCGGCCAGATATTAGTCAGTTGTCTAGAGACATGAACTACGTGATGCTGGAGACTGAATAATGCAATGGCCAGTCGCAACCTGTCACCCAAATCATCATTAGTCTGAGCTGTTCGCTGGATCGGCAGACTATCCACCAGGGAGGTCGAAATAGTGAAATTGGACATCCAATCGTTCGGATGCGACGCAAGAATATATAGTCGACCAGATTTGAGATAGAGTGAGAAGACAACCATCCAAGAGGGGATTGTGATAGGGTCGCCAGTTTCACGAGATTGGTGGCGATGATGCATAAGGAGAAGTTGGAGATGGGGCCTAGAGATATTTTCAATGATATCAATTTCGGAGTTTGCGAGATCGGAGTCGAAACGATCTGTTTCTGAAGCACGTAGCCCGAGTACGACTGCAGGAGTACTCAACGTTAATGGGAGTTTGCGAGCACGTTCGTAGACTCTGTAGTTGCAGGAATCTTCTGGACAGCGAGAGCAAAGTCAACCGCAATCGAATTATCGAGTCGAGTATTTTCAAGGTTGAACGGATATTGTATACAAGATTCCCTTGAAAAAGATGTAAGGTAAGCACATCAAACGATAACAAATGTGCTACAACATGACTAACCAGATGACCGAGTACTCTGAGAAGCTAGAGAACATACAAGCAATGAACACATTGACATCCGCCCCAGGTCAAAACCGTCATCATCAGCATGTCACAAAGTCGGCTCAGAAAAGCCGACGAGTCCGCTTCTTCGTTATCTAGCTCTAGCCATTCAGTGCGCATATTAAACCGGGGTACGTGAGGACGGTGAAGAAAATCAGGTCCAAAATAGGTATCAGATAAATGATTGGACCAAAGCTCTTCCTTCGTGAGGGGTTTCAGTATATTGCGTATTGGGTAGAGGTACATAGAGAGAAGATTCTGCATCTCTCTAGATACCATGTCGAAACCCCAGCGGTGTCCTCTCATCGGGCGAATGACGTGATCATCTTCAGGCTATGAAATAACCAGGCGAGTGGTTAATACATATCAAAGGACGATTAATTGCATAGAAACCTACTATCCAACCCCATGGTACTGCAAGGCGTTCCCCCAGTCCATGATCGACGAATAGCAGAGATATACTCAGTGAGCGGAACAAAGTTGTCTGCAGAACAATGTAAGTCGGGAGGCAGGTCATTCACGAGCAGCTCAGAGTGAGCCCCAGAGTGACCAGGAGGACTTCCCAGTAATTCATGTAGTCGTCGGACATGAGAACGGATGGTGAGTAATGCCACAAGCACTTGCCATCGATCAAGAAACCTGTCGTCGGGATGAATCACATCCGAGTATTCTGGTTGGAGGGCCGTGATGTTGTGGTATGTTACAGCAATTTGATGAAATTCAAATTTGGTACTATCACCACCTTCGCCGCTTGCATTTGGTATATGTGTTGGAAGATGTATGAAGATCGATATCATATGTCGGGATAGATGGATGCCAAAAACGAAAGTATGGTTGGGTAGTGGCGATGCAGCTTGAGAATCTTTGTGTTGTGCGATTAGCTTTAACAGGGTCGGTTCTGCCAACATTGCCATTCGCCGCTTGATATCTATAGTGAGCGGACCAAAATCACCTAAACACATATGGTAGTGAGTCGCTGCCGCATGACCCCAGACGTTGGAGCATACGACGTACCTATGACTAGAAGCGGGAGTTCGGAAGACTTATTATTTGAGTTTGAGCTGTTACAAGAAATATGAAATGAGTAGTCACTTATTCCTAAGTAGAAAATGTCGTACCTGGTGTACCCAACGTTGTATGAACTGAATAACAACGAGATCGCACACATGAGCCGACGTTCAAACATATAGTCAGTGCCCCCTTCGTATGGCCCTACATGCCTCATGATCTGCAATATAGCAGCAACATCATGGCCTGATAATTCTGAAGAAGAGAATGGGAATTCAGCTGAAGGGAATGTATTCGGACCAGTCGGAATAGAGGTCCAGTGGATCATAGGATCAGGATATTTTCTGTTAATCCAGAGGTGGTAGGCGCAGTCAAGTACCATCTTGATCGTCAAGATACTAAGTGAAGTAGGCGATAGCTCTTCATTATAGAAATGAATGTCACCGTTCGATGCCGTTTCGCGCTATGGCATTGTTAGGCAACTTCGACAACAAATATGTAACCGGACTCACAAGATTTAGCCAAGCTGGAAGCTCAATGGGTTCATGACACGCCTCGCTCATGAGATTTATAAAAACTGTGGACTCAATGAGTGATATCACGTCCTCCGTCAGAGCATTCCTGAGAACAGATGTAGGTTTCGAGTCATGCCAGATGTTGGGCCATGGGAAGTGACGTTTATCGGAAATATTCTTTTCCTCTGTTGTGAACCAGCGTCCCTTAGGACCTCCAGGCGATAGTGAGACTGTCTCGAAGATAAAACCTTTCATATCGGCGGAACCTATTCGGTGACCATAAGTTAGATTTAGAGTTACAAGGACTTATGCAAATACTTACTAAATCCCCTGGATCGATTCCTCATACTGTCCAGAGATGGAAGCAAATATCCAATATTGTTCAAGTTCTGATCAGAATACGAAGTCACGGTGTTAGGTAGGTTATGATTGTCCTGAGGAAACGTCACAGTATCGAACGTAGTATACAAGCGCTAAATCTGGTTGAAGCTCGTGGACTAGAAGTAATACTTACATCATTTGTGCCAACAACGTGTCCACATTATGCGCGAACGATGCCCTTGGATCGAACTCTGGGAAGGCCTGAGATAAGTTGTCTCGGTGTCAGTTTCAATCACCCACATCCATAAACATACTACCGGAAATGCCAGAATATGGAAAGATTCATTCCAAGGTTGAGCATGTTGGTGCTACCTCCTATAATTTCTCTGCTTGTGGAGTTGCAATACGTTAACAATCATTGTGATTCATGCAACCTCCGGGCGAGTCTTCGGCTCAACAGAGAATGAGGTCTCCACAAATCTATAGGAGTCACTCTCAAAGTCTCAGAGTTACAGCAAAGTCGTACCGTCTCACCTGATACTACTAGCATGCTATGCATGTTCCTAAATAGTAACAATCACTCTTTCATGCTGCCGACACAGGATGTTCTGTTAATGCGATGCTGCCCTTGTTCTCCAAGACCACCACAGGGTCAGTGAGACTCACCATTACCCGTATAGATTCTCCTCAAGTTCCGTAGAGTTCAAATAGCTTATAGCACGTCGCTTTCCTGCTACTCCGTCTCCGGCTTCGACACATCGCGCCTTCCCGTCGGTTTCTTAGGTTGTCCCCGTCCGAGTTGCGTTGAGAGCTTCTTTCCGATGAGTAACATTCTCTTATTGTTACGTGGTGTAGAGAGTCAGCAACAGTGTATCGCCCGACTGTCAAGAGATATTTCTGAGCGTGTACGGCGTACGTTCTCTGCGTGTATGCATCCACAATGCGTCCGCTAGTGTCGGATCCGTTCGTGGGTCAAGTCCGAAAACTTCCAAATACAAATGAGTGATGTCATGTTAGATCAAGAAGAGTTTCTACCACGTTCTCGTTGAGAAAATTTGTGCATCGCACCAGACAGATCATCCCGGAATGCACTCGGAGAGACTCGGAAGGAGCATCGTTTGATGGCGGATACCAAATTTGGAATGTCAAAGAAGCTCTTGCCAAGCATCAGCAAATATAACAACGTGGTTTCAACGAGTACGGCGCATTCCGCGGACAACCATTCGTCGCATACTCTCATGCTCACCGAGTCTATTCCAAGTTACCGCGGCCGAAGTATCTGAATCTCGGGCGCAACGGAGAACTATCAGATCTAAGCTTATCCTATCACAATCCGTGCATAACATCTACTCTCTTTCCTAAGCTGGCCCGTGCCGTTTGCCGTGACAAAGATTTTCTTGAAACACTCCTCGATGGAGGATGGTCGATTATTTCTAGCGAAATGACGACTTGGATATATATTGGGTCTGGGTCTCTTTGCTACATTGCTTATGCAGACATATTCAGGATTACGAATACAAGTGCTTAGTGCTTAATTAGCAATCCTTTGCTTTGGGGACATATATGCCACGGTTAGACATCTTTCATATATGTTTTCGGAGATAGACCGAACTTTGCCTGCAGACTCATGCTAATCCCTGTAGGTATGTTGTTATTCCCATAGAAGGACATGCAACCCGAACTGATTCCAAGGCTCTGGCCCTATCGAGGGTCCGAGTTGACAGTGAGTCCTGAAAATTTACACCTTTTTCACCCGACAAGGTCCTTCGTCATACCTTCTCTCCTGCTTTACAGACGAATCCAGCTTCGCAAGCTAGTCTCGACCTCCAGGATGTGGGATATCGTGTGCGTCTGTTAGATAAGCCAGTGACGTCCGATTTCCCCCATGCCAATTCGGGAGCTTAAGTTCATACCTATTTTCAATAGATGTATCTAGTGAAGATTCGGATCTCTATGTACCTATGATTCACTGTCATACCTAAGCACTCAGGTCGCAACCTCGGCTGTCTGATTACAATGACTGCACTGGTGACTTCACGGGTGTCGCATATAAGAACAGCTGGTAATGCGATGTCTTCCTCAGTTTATAAACTCAGGGCTCAGAAAACATTTCCTGCAACATAATCCAAGTCTGTTTAATCTCTCAGCTTCATGGCTTCTCACCAGTTTAGATCTGCTGATGCTCCCAACCGTGTTCCCCGTGGCAGCGCATGCCTCAGTTGTCGTCGTCGAAAGATGGTATGCAACGTCTCCCGAGGTTACTAATCTAACTGACCCTGACCGCCCTTTAGAGATGCGATGGTGTCAGACCCGTCTGTGGCCAATGTATCCACATGGAACGGGAATATGTATGCGTTCTCAGTAATTCTCCCCGTGCATTTACTCATTGTCGGCCTTGTTTTGTCGTCAGGATTGCGAGTACACTGATGGAACTGCACCTAGTCCCACTCAAGTTCTGGAGCGTAACATTTCACGACTCGAAGCTCGTATTCGAGAACTGGAATCAAGGCCCTCAATCCCCGACTGCAGGGCCATCACGTTCATCACGTACTCGTTCAGGTTAGTTTTACATTCATTCATACGTATATGCCCTAACTTTGGGATGTACACAGGCTCTACGACACAAGTCGCTCGACAAAGCTCAGTGGGCTCTGGATCCTCTGACATTGCAATTCCAAGTGATCCTACTTTAGAGCCTCATCCCACTGTTGTTCGGCTTCTGTGAGCATCGTCTCTCGCCATACATACAAGGAAACCTACTGATGTCATCGCAGGGTCAGTATCTTTGTTCCTATAGCGCCTCAGGTGGGATTTTTCCTCAACCTAGCTCGCTTCTTGGATGCTGTCTATATTGCCGACCCCGCTTTAAGGCGGACGCGTCTGTCTCCATGCCTTCTTGATACAGTGTTGCTCTGGGGTGCTCGTATATCTTCCAACACCTCAATCAGAGCTCATGAGGACAAACTCCTTGGAAGGGCGGTGCAGTCCATCTCGGACGCATTGCCCCAAGTGGCATCCCTTCAGCATAATGCTATCCACGTAATTCAGGCCGAAGTTCTCCTTTCTAATTACTTCTTCTGCAAAAATCGTTACTTGGAGGGCACTTACCATTGCAGCGCTGCTGTAGCTCTGGCCATGAGTTGCAAACTACATCGCATCCGGAGTACTTCGACCGTTATGGAGGCCGCTGGGGTATCCCGCCTTGCTAGCTTCACTCTCCCACCTCCTATCGATGGTGTGGAAGAAGGTGAACGGATATGTGCCTTTTGGTCGGTGTTCACACTTGATAGAAGCTGGTCGGTCGCCCAAGGCACCGCACCTAATGATGTATTCAGCGGAGTACAGATAGACACTCCATGGCCAACAGAAATGGCCGTTTATGAAGAGGTATGCCATATTTCCCCCCACTAATTTATCAACAACATCGTCTGATTTTTCGACATTAATAGCGTGGACTTTCACCTCAGTTACGTGGATCCAACACTATTTACAATTTCTTCAACGCCCCCACACCTCAATTCACCGGTGACGGCATGTCCTCTCTCGCACTAAAGGCTAAATCAGCTGCCTTGTTCGAACGAGCGACTCGATTAGCATCGCAATGGTCACCAAGTTAGTATAGTTTCAAATAAACTCTCCAACTGGTGTATTGATCGTGGTTTATAGCAATGCCCAACTTTGATGTGTATTACATGGAGGTATTACGTCTCGACGCTCTAATTCAACACTTTACAGCTACCCTCGTTCCTGTAAACGAAGCGGACCTCTCTTCGCCAGAAATAACTGTGGACCTCTTGTTGACTCATACTTACGCCCATGCAGCCTCCGTCCGTCTTCATACTAGGCTTGAAGTCGCTGATAGCATTATGGCCAGGCGGGATGTTTCGGCTGCACGGTCTGCAGTTATAGCACTCAATAGTGTTGACGTCGCCCACATTCCGTTTGTTGATCCTATATTTGCGGTAAGTTGAAGTCATTTCTGTCGTTTATCGTAATTTGGCTGACTCGTCAATTAGATGCTATGGACGGTGGTAGGACAAGCACTCATTGGTGGACTATATCTCGCGTTCTTCTCACCTTCCGCAAATGTAATAACCTCTGAGACAACAGGATCCACTACACAGGTTGCAAACATTACCCAGAATGATCGACGATTGTTGGTAGACTTGATGACCAAGGTCTTGAATACGATGAAGAAGCTGGCGAATGTCTCTCCTTTGATGAGTGAGTTTCTTTTCCAAGGCAACGCATGATCAAGAATAATGACTTATATCTCCATGATGATATTACAGCCTTACAGGCTTCCTATCTAGACGAGGAACTGCAGAAACATGGCCTCACTATCGCTAGTGTTTGATTATAGATTACTCCGAATCCTAATGGCAGCATTCCGATCATAATATGGCGTAATAATGTATCCCTTTAGCTCCACTCCATTCCCATTAGATCCATATAGAAGCTCCTCCCTTCCATACTTACAAATAATGCATTTATATCACAACTCTGATATTGAGTCTCATGTCGCGATGTCTATAAGGGCCGGCTACTTCTAAGTTGACATATGTGGTTACAGCACCGCGATCGATCATGGCGTTAAGAGACAATGATGGTGCGCAGGTTGCACTCACCACAGCTTGCATATTATTACCATAACCTCAATGAACTTCCTAGACACTTACGATATCACGAGCCCGAATGCACAGACGGGTAACCAGGAAGTCCAACAGAGTCTGAATGAGGAAGTCAACCAGGTAGTTGGTCAACTAAGCAGATTCTGGGGCGGTTTCCGGAAGCAAGTAAGCGTCCAGTGCTATACATGGATAGGCAGATCTTATTGGGTCTCCGTCTCTTACAGAGTCAAGCAGCGTTTGAGATTGCAAAGAAGGACTTGGGCCAGGTGGTATCTCAGGCTCAAACTGAACTTACCAAGTTAACTACAGAAGGTTCCGCTGCTGCGTCTTCCTCTGGTGAGGGCTCACGAGAGCCCGCCACCACGCCAGAAGAAATACCGTCCGAAATCTCTAACGAGAAAGAAGCAGAGCCACCAGCATCTGATGATACGAGCGCGAGCTCATCATCGTCGGGACATGCACGAACAGCGTCACAGAACCTCTTCACGCGGTTACAAGCATCTCTACCACCTAACCTAATGTCTACGGTTCAGAGCCAACTTCCAGAAGCACTTAAGCAACCGGGATCCATTGACTTCACTCAGCTAAGGACAACCCTGACCTCGGAATTCCAAAGAGTGCAGGGTATCACACGAGTCCAAGCGGAGGAATATGTCCACAAGAGTGAAAGTCTATTCCGGGAAGCTGGGGAATTCTTGAAGGAGGCTGTGAAGGTTATTCCTCCTGAGGAAGGTGGAAGTGTTGCACCTGCAGGAACACTATGGGATGGTACCGACATTTGGATGCTTCCAGAGGCAGGATCATCCTACAAAGACAAAGGAAAGGAGAAGGAACGCCATTCGTCGTCATCGGGACGACCGTCTGTAGACGGTCTTCGGGCAGTTGCTACTAGAGCTGAGGCATTGCTGAAACAGCTACGCCACGATCCTGAAGTTATTAGGGTTGACCCATTAGCAGACGAGCGGGCAAGCCAACTGTACGAGGCGTGGAAGAAAAATAAGGTAGTTTCTAAGGAAGGTGGAATGGCGGGTGTTGAATGGCAAAATGATATTCAAACGGCACTGGACGATCCTGTAGACGGAGATGCTTTGAAGACAACGTTTAGTACCCTGGGTGTGTTCCAACTCCTTATGCTTCTCTATAGACCGTGTGCTGAATATCTTTCTGTCTAGTTCCTTCGCATATATCCGAAGAAGAATTCTGGACACGATACTTCTTCCGTGTACACCAGGTCGAGCAGGAAGAGGAGCGACGCAAAGCTCTTATTCAAGGTGAGTTCAATGTGTGTGAATGCTCGTAATTTATTCATGCGTTCATTACAGGGACGACCGAAAAGGAGGACGATTTCAGTTGGGAAGACGATGAAGATGAGGCAACATCACCGACTACCACTACTCAAGTAGTACCACAGCAACTGGCAATCGAGCCTGGCACCGCAGACCTGGCGGCGAGTCTCTCAACCCTGAAAGCAAATGCTGAGAGACCGGATGCCAATCTTTTAGCAGAACCTCAGGACTCTAGACGACAAAGCAGTGAAGACAGCTATGATGTCGTTTCTTCTCAGGTCAGCAATAATGGCGAGACCAAAATAGAGCAGGCTGCAAAGACTAAAGAGGCGGACGAGGATGATAGTGACTGGGAATAATTGGGCATTTCAACCCATTTGGGTTGTTTGATGTAAATAAGGATACAGTTATAAAACATATGTAGATGAAAGTTTGTCCTCAAACCGAATTCCAGTCCTCCATGCTTCAAGTTTTGCTAAACGTGAGCAATCTGAGAAACAAAACATGTAGATACGATTGCGGTCGCTGTTTGGACATGTCCGGGATTGAACCGGACCCCTCTCGCATGCTAAGCGAGCGTGATAACCAACTACACCACATGCCCATTATAATGAGCTGCTTCTGAGTTCATTCAACTGTACTGAAGGTTTTTGGTATTTCGAATAATCATTCAGCCTTTAGCTCTTTACGAGTTGCGAGGTTGACTGATGTACATGCCGTTAGAATGAGCTGAGATTTAAGGAGTAGTATAATCTCTTATCAATAAGATCTAGATTCAGGTACAATACGTATTGATACAACTTATTATTATTAAGTGTACTACGTTGATCGATAATATAACCTAGTATTAATATACCATACATGAAATATATTATACTATGGTACGGTTGGCGTAATAAGTTGTACTACTTGGTATGGTGGAACAGTAATGCGCGACCAGGTGGACTGCGTCTAGTCAGACAGCTTTGTGTAAAGTCATGGAAATCCACTGCCAGTGGTCAAGCCAAGGTCAAGCTTGCAATGTGAAATTTCGGTCACGTAAACACGAGCGTTCCTGACACTGTCGGAGATTTCCTGGTGTCGATTATAACGAGGCTTGGTTGTAATCGGCTTACACCGAGTCCTGTGTCCGGTATAATCGGTTATGACTAACCGTTAAGCGCTCACACCGCGGTTGGAATCGAGTTACGATCGATACGTTCTCACTCCTGTACTCTGTCTGCTGTTTCCCCCTCCCCCTTCACCATTTATTACGGATATATCCTTTCCCTCGTAACAATAATCACACAAACTATCTATGCTGAAAGAAAAGAGCACGAAATCCCAAGAGAAATGCGACATATGCTTCGGTTTCTTTGATAAGAAGGGTCTTGGCCGACATCGAAAGGCCTGTGAACGACGAGAGCGGGATCGGAAAGCCGATGAGGCATTTGAGAGGGAGCTTGTAGAAAGGGGACTACAAGGTATGTCTTGATTCCCCTCTACTGTGTCAACTGGTAGTACTAACCTGTGTCCGTTTGTACCAGCTGCTAATGCAGGACCATCATCACGTCCTGTCGATCAACCTCGATCATACAATATTGAGCGCGATCATTCATGGGGCTCAATTAATGGTGCGTGCATTATATTATATCTCTTTTGTTATGCTCGCGGTTGCTAATTAATCGGTAGATGATATCTTTGACCTGGAACCCGACGTACCACCTCTGCAACCACTTCCCCCTCAAAGTCCCCCTCACCAACGTAACCCGATCAATAGACCGTATGTCAAGGATGATATCAAGACCGAATATCATCCTCGTAGTGGCAAGGCACCCTCCGTGCAGGCATTCGATAAATACGAACGGTACAATGCTCGTAAACATGTACCTACATCTTCCGAACCGTGGCTTCCTTTTCAAACTCGGGGAGACTTCGAAATTTCTGCGCTTGCTCTCAAGGCTGGGCTCAACAAAAAGCAAACAGATGCTCTTTTGAAGCTCACTCACCAATTTATCCGTAGTGAATGAATCTTGACTTTGAAAACCCACGATGAAATGTGTGGCTATTGGGAGGCAGCTTCTCACAAGCTTACCCCTGTATGTAATATTGTATAATTTTCAAAATGTAAATTAAACCAGTGTTCTGGATAGTTTGAAAAGGTGCCAATTGATGTGGACTACAAGAAAACCAAACATACCTATGATGTTTGGACCCATTCAATCTGGGAATGGAGTCTTGACATCCTACAGAATCCTGATCTTGAGCCATACTTTGTTTGGGATGCAGAGAAATTGTTCAAGTTCAATGGGGAAGATTTTATTCAATTTATTGATGAGCCATGGACTGGTTCTCAGTGGTGGAAAATCCAGGTAGTAAAATTCTCTTTTCCAATGATAATTTGTCTTACAAATTTGTAGTCTCAATTGCCAAATCCTGAGGGCAAGCCACTGTGCTATATTTTATATGCTGATAAAAGCAAGCTATCTACATTTGGCTCACAAGTAGGCTATTTTGTTATTGCAAGATGTGCCAATCTTCCAACCTGGATCAGAAATGGAGAGGGTATTGGAGGTGGAAGAGTGGTTGGTTGGATACCAATTGTAAGCTTATTGAATTTGCTATTGAATATTTCTAATCAACATTATATCAGGTTGAAGAGGAGCAACAACACAAGGGGAAGAAATCCTTTGTGGACTTCAAGCGTGTTGTATGGCATAAATCATTTCTGAAATATTTGGAAAGTCTTAGGCCCTATGCTAAGACTGGCTTTTGGTTTCAGACAAGCCAGGGTGAAAAGCTATGCTTATTTCCCCTGGTTATCATTTTATCTGCTGATTATGAAGAGCAGTAAGTTTTTTAATTCACTATTTGAATAACTAGTAACTTGATAATAAGATGTGTTATGGCTCTAACACGTGGCTTTGGAGGTTTATGCCCATGTCCAGTTTGTACAATTGATAAAGACAAACTGTCAGATCTTACAGTTCAAGCATCACATCGGACAGCTCTTGATGTTCTGGAGTTATCAGAGATAGCTGACTCTCTATCTCTTGCATCTGAGAGGGAAGGCTTATACAAAGAGGAGGGTCTCAGAAATGTTGAAGTGAGTTTATAAATATATTACTTATAGCTTATTTTACTGACTTATTTTAGAATGCATTTTTTAGCATTCCATTTTCAGATCCATATGATGCCTTATCTTTTGATCGATTACATGCAAATGCAGAGGGAAATTTTGGCAAACATTTATACCCAACTCTTCAAGGTTGTATCAAAGATATAAATCGTGAAGCATGTCAACTTGTTGACTCACAGTAAGCCCTAATTTTCAGATTGTTATTTTTCTAATATTATAATATCTAGAATGTCACAAATACCTCCCTGGCGTAATCTCAATCACTTTAAGGCTATCATGGATATTCATTTCTCAGATGGAAGCAAATATGAGGATATATCCAAGGTATAATTATAGTCATATTGTTGAATTTATTAAACTAATTAGATTTAGGTTATTATCTTTGTTACACACAATGTGATCCTATAGCAAAACAAATCAGCTTATTTGCTCCTTTGTTGTCTACGTATATATCTGGTGATAGATATGTATGCAGCATTGGAAGTTCATACTGAAACAACCTTACTTGCTGGTGAAGAAGCTCTTAGAAAATTTGATTTACTTATGAAGGTAAATTATTAAAATATGCTTATTTATAGTTTAACTAACTTATGCCTTTAGAAATATATTGCCAGCTGTGCTGAGGATGACAAGCCAAAGGACTGGAACTTTCCCAAATATCATGCACTTAAACATCTCTTTCAAGATATTCGGGCAAAAGGTTGTACACGAAATTACAACACAAAACCTAATGAAAAATGCCATGTTCCATTTAAGAAGGCCTATCAACGTCAGACCAATAAGAAAGAAGTAGAGGGTCAGGTAAATTTATTCTGGTTTGATATTTATTTTATTTTCTAATTAACTTTAATATAATCATTTATAGCTTCTCAGACTAGACCATTGGTCTGTGGTCTCTGCTTATATCAAGGATAGGATCAAATCCCTTGATGATTTTATCAAATCTCAAGAGGATGAGGAATCTGAAAATGGTCCCAATGATATTACCCAACATATCATTCTTGGTTCTCCAGATCCTTCTACCACTTTTTCTAATTTGGAGGCACTTTATTCAAGCAATAGTGCTTTCAGAAATTTCAGGAAAAAACTCAATAATTTTCTTAATATCTTTTTACCAGCTTTATCCATTCCACTTCCAGACAATAGGAAAATTCACTTTAACCCTGATGACAAGGTATTTTTTTAGAAGGTTAAAACTATACCAATATCTAATCTTTTATTTAGATCACAAGGTGCAAGTTTCTCAAGGTTAACTATGAAAGCATGGTTAGCTGGGAAATATGCACTGATTTACTACGCTGCAACCCCAATTTTCAAGAAAAACCAAGATATGATTATATTATGGTTGATACTGGACAAGGTCACATTTATGCTCAGTTACTGTATATGTTTAAGTGTACTGTGGGTGACAACTCATATCCCCTTGCACTTATTCATCCTTACGATGCTGGAATTCCTGGACCAAGACGTCGAAAGGACAAGGATTTGGAATTGAGGCGAATACGGCCTAAGCCCCAAATTGAATCAGAGTTTATTTCACTTCATTCAGTTATCCGGGGTGCATTGGTTGTATCAGATTTTGAAACAAACACTGACTATTTTGTTGTAGATACCCTAGATACAGATATGTTTTTGAGACTGAGACCTGAAACTATTTCTATGTAATATTGTTGTTAGATTATAATTTTGATTATATCATTTATTTCATTAAAAATAACATACTATCTCAATCACAGTACAGAACTACATTAGAGTACATAGTATTGACAGAAACAGAGATATCCAGATAATTCTGGGGTCTAAAATCTATCTATCATATTGCTTGTAATATATCTCTTGTTTATATACCTCACCCTAGAATTATCTGAATATCTCAGGAGAGATCCAATAGTTACTGGATTTTATCTGAAAGCTACATATATTTTGTGTATACAAGAAGGTAGCACAGCATGTGTCAAGATAAACACCCTATCATGGCATGGTAAGGCATGAGTTGTTATGATGTAAAAGTTTGCAGCAAGGCAATGGTGCGGTTAAAGCATGGTGGCCATGATGGCACCATATATACTATGCATACTGCCAGCTATCAAAGCTGAGTACATCTTCCCCAAGTCTTCTGTCCGACTGTTACTCACAATGCCACCTCAGAACTTGCAGCAAGTTGCTCGAGCTAACTCCAACCAACCCTCTGAGCCAGAGGAAGGACCAGAGATTTCCGACACTGAGTCTGTTGTGGATCTTCAGCGACGGATCTCAACTTTGGATCTCGCTCTTCAGTCTCAGGCAGCGACCGAGGCTGACCTTCGAGAAGTAAGTAATACAATATTTTAATAATATTGGTATTTATCTGTTAACGTTAATGAAACGAGGCCCTCAAACACTCACAACTTCTTAACATTACGTTGGTGAATAAACTTCATGAGCGTAATGAGGAGATCGACCGGCTCAAGGCCAACCAACGACAACGTGGCCGTGGCAAAGCATCCACAGTCCCCGCCCTTGTTCAACATGAAGACGATATCAAGCGGAAAGCAAAGCAATTTGCCGTTATGCATGAGCTTTGGTTAGATAATGAGGTATTTCAGAAACCAAGGCCAGGACCGATGACTGTGAAAGACCGGTATGCTAGTGAACAAGCAAGGATACAAGGCATCACCCTACAGCTCTATGAATTCCTTCCGGAACACTTTCATGAGTTATTACTTCGACACAAACAGTTCGGAAAAACAGTAAGTTCAATTTTTATTGAATTATATGTATATATTTATCTCCATGTCTACTCTAGTTTCAGCAGGCTGCAAGCAGTGGACGTGCAAGCCATCTCAACACCCTACGACAGGCTCTTCCCACCATTCTGGACATGCCGTCTCAGCTTTTCGCGCTCGGTAACACTGAGCGAAGCAAATCCCCTGCTTTGCAGGCACTCCTCAAACGGGATCCAAACTCAAACACTTATCCCACATATCCCCCGATCTTATTCCCCAAAGATGCCGATGGCAAGATGCCAAAGCTCTTTCATAGTGTACCACTTATGAAGGTATGTACATTTTACTCATAGCCGGAATCAACTGCCGCTACTGACATCCCACCTTCAGGCTCTACAGGTGATTCTTTTCGGAGCCAGCTCATTGACCAACCCCGGGTGCGCAAAACGTGACACGAACGGCAAGATATGGGGAGTGACATCGGTCTCAAGTGGGGCAATCGCAGGTGTTGCAATATTGGTCAGTGCAGATATTCAATATTTTTTCGAACATCCGGGACTATTTTCCTACTAGGTACGCTTTATTCTCTCACCCGACGAGAAATTTGAGGCCGTTGGCAGAAAGTCAGGCATCAAATATGCTGCTCAGTACACAAAATACAAGGAATTGCTCGATAAGGGACTCACCGATCCCAACAATACCCAAATCCGTAACCTCATCGTCACTTGGAACCGCAATGTATTTGCGAGGGAACACCGTACCACTTCAACAGCCCCCCCCGAAACGGACAGTGAACCCGACGCTGACGATATCCTCCTCGCAATGCAAGAAACCGAAAATATTGAAGATAACATGACACGCATCAACGATAATGGAGCGGATATCAACAACGACCATATCGACGATATATATCACGACGACGATCACAATATCGACGATATGTACACTGCCAATCCATTCAACAACCGCGATGTTGAAACAGAGGTGATCGAGCCACCTGCTCCTCATTCAATCCCTCGGTTTGCCCAGAGTTCCGCCTTAGCTCAGAATACTGCAGGTATGTTTTAAGAACCTCCAAATTAATAGTATTAACATTGCTATATACAGGGTCCTCTCGACGTTCCATACCGCCCGCAAACCCCGCTACACCTCAGCCCTCCCCTTCCCTCGATCCTCCTCGGCGATCGGTTTGCAATCAAGCATCGGTCGAAGATGCTGATAACGAAGATTCCGAGGCTCCTGCCCCAGCCAAACGAGGCCGTGGTGGGCGACCGACACGTACTACAGCCGGTCGTGGTCGCAAGCGTTGAAGTTGTCACACTGCTCTCACGCTCGTGAGATCGTGCAGCGCTGTCCTCGTTCTCGTGCATAAAGGAGAGGAGAGGAGTCAGTTGTGTCCGTGCAACTTAGTGATATTGGGAGTTTTGCTGAGGGTTTTCTACGGTATTTGCAAGTGAGTCTTGAGTCCACCTCAGACTTTGTGTCTTCTACTATCAGTGTGCATGGAAGGCATGTCTTTTGTAGGTTTCATGATGATTTTCTCTGTAGTTCTGCAATGTATTCCAGTTTCTTTTGTTTCGCTTTTGGGACCAAGTACCCTATATATTAATCCGCAAAGTGTAGCTAGAACTTGAGTAAGTAGTCTACCTGTTATTGTGCCTGTAAGTTTATCTCTCCTTCTTTGTGTAGTCGCTAGTTTGAATCCCTGCTTTGCAAACTGACAAATTACAATATGCCGGTAATCCAACAACCCTCCTGCTATATCGGGTAGCTCACACATTCCCGGGATGCAATAACTCCATCATAAGAGGATATGTCTTTGTACAATGAATGAGTATCTTGTGCGCTTTGCAGATACATATATATATGGGAGAGAAGAAACATGTGGGTTCATTTCCAATGCCATGGTGCATATCGAGCCGAGCTGTAAGAATTGAGGAGCCCGTTTCTCTGTCTTGTCCGATGCCAGTGTTGCACGAACTTGAGTGTCATGACCTTTAGCATCGCTGCTGTCACAAGTTTCTCCGTACCAAAAACACTCCATTCCGGTACTTGTGTACCCTCTAAATAATGTCCTCAAGCTCTATAAAGCAATTTACAACATAAGTACAGCTTAATAAACTAAATAAATAAATATATACAACTTAATATAGTACAATATAATACGATTACTAGTAAGTACAGCAGCTGAACATACACATATTAAGTCCGTACGAAGTTAATACTAGTAAACATGGACACTAGAGCATACTTGCTCATACTTGTGTAGGTGTGTTGATGACCTGGATTCCAAAACGATCTACTACAGTTAAGGTCAATATTTTGGCGGGCTGGAATGGCCGAGTCGTTAAGGCGAGTGATTTGAATTATCAATCATCACTTGGGCATTGCCCGCGTAGGTTCAAATCCTGCTTCCAGCGAATCTCTTCCACATTTTTCTTGTAACACTTTCCTTGAAATGAGCGAAACTCCGCGACAGAAAGATGTACCATCTTTAAATTTACGAGTTACCGTCCACGGTCCTTGGGGTAGCTCTACAAAATATGGAGCTACACCCTATAAATAAACACTCCTGTAAGGCGCCAATCTGCCAGTACGTGTCCAGTACGTTTGAAATCGGTTCTAACGAATCAAGATCATGGTAACTTGAAGGTGAGAGCTTCAACTAAGAGGAAACTCCGCATCGCTTCCGCACAATAGCCACGTCCTCCGAACCACTGAGCTGGCAGATGCTGTAAAGTTGTTTTACATTCTCGCATGAAGGTCACGGAATCTCGAATCCCTCACGATGATTAAGACGGCCAGTACTGGTTCCAAGCTTCGACAATCTCGTTTATTAGATCTCATCCGCACTCTACAAGTTGTATGGTTACTTCTGGTGGTGTGGTTCGAGTATGGGAGCTTTCACTACAGTCTGTGGGACTGCCGCTGGCCGGATGCTTCCTTTACGCGGGTAAGGACCTGTTCCTATCCCATCATGCCTCCAAGACCTTCTGGACTCCATAACTCAATGACCCAAACTGTCAAATTCATAGGGAAGCCATGCATCTCATGTAATAGTGATTGATGATGCTCGAGTACGTTTTCGTCCGAGAAGCTTTCGAAGGGCTCTGGATGCCATTCGATACCACCTCTACCATCTCACTCTTCGAAAGAACTGGAGCTTCGCCAGTAATTTGCGACCCGATGTCATTGTGTTCTTGGGTGATATGTTGTCTTCCGGGTACCGGATCGACGATGAGCAAGAGTATGTGCCGAGCTCCTCCATTACAAATAGAACAAGTCTGACCGTTCATTTCCAGATATGCGAGCTACGTTCAGGAGTTCAAGAGTATCTTTCAAATGGATAAATCCACGGAAGTATACTTTGCCCCCGGGAATGAAGACGTTGGGTGATTCTGCATGTTTTACTACCATTCACCTTGAACTGAGTGTTTTCTTTATCCAGCTTACGAGTCGACTGGCAGACGGCCAGTATTGCCCGCTCCCATTACACTCGGCACTTTGGCCCACTCAACGGATGGGTCCCTGTTTCGAATCACACATTCGTAATTCTTGACGCTCCAGGGATGGCAGAGGAAGATTACCAAAGAGCAGAAAAGTCACTTGAGTATGATGAATGGCAGCCGAAGCCTGATGGTGCTATTGAATTCATCAAAAGTATATCGGCATCACAAGGTAAGCTGTCAATCTCTTGTTATGAACTTTTGTTGAGAAACAGCTACAACAGTTCCAAATGATGCAACACATCCTGTTGTATTGTTTAGCCATATCCCGCTGGCTCGTCCGGAGCTGGCAAATTGTGGACCTTTGCGAGAGAAAGGGACAATTCATCGAGGTATCGGATTGAACTACCAAAATACGTTTGGGAAAAAGACGACCGAATTTCTTATTGAAGAACTCCGGCCGTATCTCATATTCAGGCAAGTGATCTATGTTCGTGTGTTCTGACGAACCTGACCTCTACATTATATTTTAGTGGTGACGACCGTGATTATTGTGAATATACTCATCGTGACGGCAATAGCCCTGGAGGAGTGCGGGAAGTCACAGTGAAATCCTTCTCTCCAGTGCAATATATCAAGTACCCTGGTTTCCACCTACTTTCCGTCGTCGACTCTTCTTCGCTGCCACCACACATACCGTATTACGCCGATAAACCCTGTTTACTCCCGGATTATATTAACATATACTGGACCCGGTACCTTCCTCTAGCCCTGCTCACTCTCGTTGTTATTTTGTTGTACAGAAATCGGCGCAGACGGATCACACGACATCGCCCTTCTCTTCCGTCCCACAGTGGTGATAGCCTCCTGTATGGGTCTTCGAGCTGGCCACCTTTAGATGCCGACATCGTCGATGGCTTACCACCTACCTCGCCCAATTTTGGAGCTTTGAATGCCCTATCTAGTAGCAGTCCCCGAGACACGCATCCTCCGCCATTACGAACACCAACTTTCAGCATGAGTTCGTCCACCGGTGATCTCAGGTCTGGTTCTACAACTCCTTCTTTGAGGGCATCACTGTATGCTTCCTCCCCTATTGACTCATCATTCATGTCAACTACGACATCTCCACAACTAGGTCGCGATCTAGGTGACAAGCAATACGAAACTTTCGATGCAGCGTCCAGTACGCGCCGTTCAAAGGCGCCACTGAGGATCGGACTCCCTCCCACAGCCAAAAACAAAAGAAGTTTCTGGCGCAAGTTGACTTGGTCATGGTCCTGGACGTTCCACGTTATGGGACGACCGAGACGTCTGACGATGGTATTACCACCCGTCTGGCGTATCTTCAATGTATTCTCACCTCAAAGTATGGATCATAATTCTCCTCGGAAGAGTGGATGGATTCGGACCCTTTCTAAAGATGTATTTGTTGTATTCACGCCAGCATTCTTGCTATGGACTCTCATTACTTGGCGGACTCTTATGTAACATTTCGTGTTAAGGACAATATTTGTCACTTTGCTATACTTCGCTTGTTGTATATTTTGTATTTATAAGGATTCTGGATGTAATCCGTAACACTGTAACAAATGCATACTTTGTTGTCATTCACTAATGTGCGATATGTACAGTACGATACACCATTGTTGGTAAGGTATATACAGTTAGAGGTACGATAATATACGAAACACAGCAGGTTGGTTAGTATTATAAGGTAAGTAAATATTCTGATTGAGACAGCACTGTGACAACAAAATTCAAGAAAGATCAAGAGCGAAATAGTCGGAATTAGGGTCAGTGAAATATAAAACTGAAGTGATTCTTAGGCAGAGTTTCCGCCGTTCTGAGTGGCGGCTTGTCGGGCACCGAATAATTCAATCAGCTCTGTTCGAGTTGTTAGTCGACTCGCGGGTGAAAAAAGGGTGAAGAACAAACCTTGCAGCCGAGCTTCCTTTTTCTGGCGTTGGGTCTCCTTGTTTTTAATTCCAGAAAAGGCCTGAAACCGACGGTTAATTCGCATGATCCTTTTCGTTGGAAAAATATAACATACTTGTTTGATCAAGGTTTTCTTCTTCTCTTGAATATCGATAACCTGAAGGAAGCAGGTAAGACTCGGAGTATCTTCATGAGTAACGCACGACATACCTTTGCCTCTACGGTGCTCTCAGCTATCATTTGATAGACACGCACCGGCTTCGTTTGACCGATACTAAGGGTGATGTTAGTCATTGGTCGTGAAAATGTATGCAGGAATGGACAACGACATACCGATTGCATCGATCAATAGCTTGGGATTCTATACCTTCTTGCCACCATCTGTCAAAAGGAGTGTCAGACCAAATATATTATGTCGACATTGAGAGAAATACATACGGGTCCATCCTGCACAACAGAGGCTCAGCGAACGGTAAATTTTGTAATAGAAAAACACTTACAAAAACACATTGTTTGCAACAGTCAGATTGAGACCAAGGGCACCAGCCTTCAAGGAGATCAACATGACACGAGGATTCTGCTTTCCAAATGTCGTTCCGTTCAAGGGGGAGGGGAAATCGTCCTCAAACGTCGCCTTGGGCACAGCCTTTCTCTTGCCGCGTTGCTTTTTCGTAGGACGTTCGTCTTCATCGTCGTCAAGGAAATCACTGTCATCGCCGTCGGGGCCAGCAACAAAGTCATCATCGCCAGCATCATCTGCATCGACATCAATGACGATTCGAGACGAGCGTGACTTGCGACGTGAAGGGCGGCCAGATGATGTAGTGGGCTGAGAGGCCTTGGAGGCTTGAGAGGCTGGCATAGCTGCGACATCCTCCTCCGTAATTGGGACGGAGAACCTCGCAATTGTTTCTTGGCGTGACCTCGCGGACATCTTGCCATCGAAACGAACATACGGAATGCTACATCTATGTTCAGGACTAGACGTCAATATCAAATATCATATAGCTCACCCTTCTTTCTCGAACACTGCAGCAATCTAATAAAATTGTAAGCACGTAATCTATAATTGAGCAAAAAGGGTGGGCTACTTTGTCGAGGAAACCCGTGAACTGAGAGAAAACAAGAGCTTTCTCAGTGTATGGAGTGAGTTTCAGCAAATGAACAAGTTGATCGATTTTCGCAGACGAGCCCGAACGCAAATCATCGAGATCCTCTTCCTCTTCATCGAGTGGACGAATAGGTGCTTGGGTGAGATCCGTCGGAGGGGGTGGTTCGAGAAGATCGCCCATCGTGATCTGTCGTCGATCCTGATACAAATGGATGAGAAGAGTTGATATGTATGATGAAATAAGGACATACCATAGGACATTTAGGATCACGAGCGATGACTTCAGTGATACTGTGGTAGATCTAAGTTTCGACTTATTATATGCATGAAGTATGAGACACAAACCAGGGCAGGCAGAACGTGTGTGAACATGTTGTGATCCTGGGTTCTTCCAAAATCCCGAAGCAAATAGGACACTCCTCGTTGTCTTCGATGGCCTGAGCAAGGAGTCCTTGAAGTCGGATCTTGTCCTCGGGTTTCAGCTTTGTGACAGGTACTGGATGTTGTTCATCGTATTCATTAGCAGACCGGAGTTGCTCTAAATAGTTCGCGGGAACTAATCCTGGATGAAGGGTCAATTGTCTCATTCGAGTCAACATGCTCAGAACATTGGATTGCACCTAAAGGCGATGATCAGTCTTGAGCTCGTGGGGCAACAATGGTATCTGGAACTTACTGCAGCAGCACCAAGACCACCGTGTTTTGCGACAAGGGTATTGAAACGTTCCGTTGAAAGTTCCTCTACAGCATCGTAGAGCTCCTACAAGAGTTGTTAGTGTAATAATAGGTGATAGCCGAGAAGTGAATTCACCCTCGCTCTACCTTCCAAGGTTACGGGAATGACCGTCATCTCCACCTGGACAGAATAAATGAGATTATGTTAATTTTACCAAGGACAGCTGAACGTACGGGAGGCAAAGGAACAAGTGGATTGCCCTCACTATCTTGCATCTAGAATTGAGTCAGAATACCAAGGATTGTACCAGGTTTCACAGTCACGAACCTCCTTGGTTCGACGGATACAAACGTGACTCATCAGAGCCTATAATTGACATTAAGTATCCCGCTCAGCCGATAGGTACTCATACACATACCCTGAGTAGTTCCGCACCAGAAGGGTCACCGTTCTTCAGTGGTCGCAGAACTAGACGTTTGTAGAAATCCTGAAAATGATAGTCCATAGATATTCATAAGGGATGAAAAAGGACAGCGTACTTCATCATCCAACGGCTTGCAAATACGAAGGAAGGTGAGAATAGATCCAAGATCCTGTGAACAATAAGTATTAATTCTTCTATGAAACACAACAAATAATACCTGAGGTGAATTGATCTACGGCACAATCAGTATTGAGATCTGTCGCAGACGTTTGGGGACTTACGATCGGAGTTCCGGTCAAAACCCATCGACGCTCGGCATCCAATCCACAAACGGCTTTCGCCATCTTGGTCTTGGGGTTTCGAATACTGTGACCTTCATCCAAAATGATTCGCTACAAAGGTGAACAAGTCAGTCGTGAATATTATGATGGTACTGAAATTATTCGTACCTTCCACTTGACCTCGAACAAGGATTGCTGTACTTTCTGTTTTTTCTTACTAGGACCTTCACTGTGGCTTTTTCCCGATGCAGCACCGCCATGCTCGCCAACAACTGTCTGATAAGTAGTGATTACAATGTCGTAGTCACGAAGAGCCTCAGCATCCATATTGCGACCGGTGCCGTAGTATACGCAATATGATAATGTGCTGGGTTGGACGTGGTCCTCGATCTGTTTCTCCCAGTTGGAGAGTACCGAAAGGGGTACAACGATCAAAGTTGAACGCGAAAACCCTTTCGATACCTCAGATTTAGTAGCCAGAATCAAGGACAGCATGGTAAGAGTTTTTCCCTATGTTCAACTGTTTAATATCCGTGATGCATTACTATTTATGCAACGTACCAGACCCATGCTATCTGCACATAAAGCACCTCTGCCCAAAACGGGCGGGGCCATCTGAGGTGTTTTCGTGGCCACTGATATGAAATAAATTAGAAATGTAGTTTCTGAAATTGCTTTCGTTCACTCACAGTTGAAATAGAACGTCTAGAATACGGAAGTCAGCAAGATGATTTGAGATCGAGAGCGAAATAGAAATCATACCTTGCCTCCAGCCTTTCTCAATTGCCAGAATTGCACAGGTTTATCCTTTTCCGTCTTTGGGAGAACAGGATGTTCGTGCTCAATGCACCACTGCAAAGCTTGGCTCTACAAAAGTACACCATCAAGTCAGTAGCCAAACCACTGTAACAAATCAAATACTTACCTGATGCTTCAAGAGGTTCACTTTCAGGTCTCCTTTCTCGATGCCCGGAGGGTCGGGATGTACCGGTAAACTCAAGACATCGTCGACAGAACAAAGAGTATCAAGCAAACTGCTACGACGACCTTCATCGTCCACCTTCTCAAGATTATTCAAGATACCACGAAGCTCAGCAGCCTTAGCAAACGCCTCTGCTTGTTTCCTGGCAGCCTCCTGTTGAGAAGCGGTTATAACAAGAGGTGCAGCAGATGTAGACGCATATGATTGAGACGCAGCAGGGGCGGACGAGAAGGAATATGGAATCCCAGCAGATGATAGAGAGCTACGCCCGGATTGTGCGAGTAATGAAGCAGCTGAAGCACCTGCACCTGATCTACTTGTGCTTTGAGAGGCAGAAGGTGCACGACTACCACTAGCCTGAGGGCCACCGAATCCACGACCTCCGGGAGTAGCCCAAAGAAGCTTGGGCTCTAGAATCTGTCTCTTATCTATGGGACCATATAATTTGAGCGTCCTGGATATGCGTCAGAATTCGTTCGTCGACTGAAGAACAAAGAACCTACATGTCTAAAGTGTAACCTGCACGGCCGGTCACTGGAAGAAGGATGATATTAGACCCTTATTTAGTAATATGGAGAAAGAGAAGGGGTGGTGGATACATACAGTTCCCTTCATGCATAACGCCTTCGACAGTGAGCAACCCCTGGTCCATCAGTGGCGCAATTCTAGCAGCGACGTCGCGCGGAATGTGCCCTACTTGCGTTCCACCGATGTTATCAACTCGGATAGCATTCCTGTAGAATATTTCCGATGTGTTTAATAAGGTCAAGCAAGGTAAAAATAAGTGCTCGTACCTATCATATTTGTTACAAGGTTCACGAATAAGCCTCACTTCCTCCCCAGGAGCAACCAGGCCTACACACAGAATATATCAGTCACTTCACTTAGTAGGGCTGGAAAACTCGTCCTACCTTTGTAGTACTGAATTCCTACAATTTTCGCCTTTGTCTGAGTCAACAATTCCTCAATGGGCTCGTCGGGCCCAGTATCCTCTACACCCTGAGCCTCGTCCTCAGCAATTTGCGCAGCAGTGGGTACAACGAGCTGACGCAATGGACGAGAAACAGGTGGCCCTGCTTGGGCAGTAGAGGTTTGGGAGCTCGATGCTCGTGCTGAGGTACTACCGAATTGAGCCTCCCATTGAGCTTTACGTTTCCTTTGGCTGGGTCCGACACTAGTTGCTTGGGTGGCGGTAGGTACACCTTGACTGCTTTGCGAGGAAGTCTGAGTCGGTGGCGCAGGTGCGGGTGCGGGTGCAGGTCTAGCACTTAGAGGAATATCTGCAGGGTCGATCCTCCTCAGTCCGATCGCAAGTCTCACCTTCTCCTGATCCTCAGGTCTAACAAATGAAACATCCATTGAGTCAGCTGAGCACATCCCATTACGCGTCATAAATCACTCACTTGAGGTTTGCAAACCCCCGAACTTGTTCAAGTTGAATATATGCGAGTCTATTCAATATATCATGTGTCACACATCCCCTACACGGAAATCACATTTTACAAAGAGATGGGAATGGAAAAATTTAGTTCACACGTCCGTCTCGCGTAGTACACTGAAAGAGAAAGACATACCAATGACGCCACTGGACACTCTCTCCATATTTCTGAGTAACGACTTGGCCATATCTCAGCACTCCGGTTTCGATCGTCGATCCTTGACAGGGCGGGAGTCCATGACAGGTACCGCGGTTACTTTTACTATACTGTGCCACAAAAACCAAAGACATTAAATTTGCTACACGCATAGACCGGTTTGAATATACAACATACCTCGATTACATGCGCACTCGCCATTGTGGCGGGCAAACTGCGCGTAAACTTTCGTGTTTATCGTGGTGTAATATAAAGAGCGAAATAATGGGCGTCTAAAGAGAGCGGGGTAGCCTCAATAAGCAATCCCGCCGTCGCGTCAACAAGGCCAAACAAGAGCGGGAGAGCTTTCAAGAAGATTCCAATTGCCAATCCAGTACTCCAAGATGTACACTTTTCATTCGAGTTTTCAAGAAGGCTTTGCTTTGGTATAAAAAGTAAATCTATCTAGGATATCGGTGTAGACAGTGATGTCTACAGTACAACTGAAAATACGATAGTCCGCGCTTGTATTGTATTATTTTCGGTGCATGCAAGTCTGTCTAAGTAGTAGTAAGAGGTCAAAGCGTGAAAAAAGATCGTGAAAGAAGGTGTAGGTTGCTGCCAAGAGGTGAGAACGGAGAAAGAACCATGAAAGAACGTAGCCCGTAAAGAGGAGTCCATCCGATATCCGAAGTTTTGAGGCTTTCGAGGCCTGTAACAGAGTTCCTTAACGAAACTACAGTTCGATCATGTTCAAGTTTCCGGAGAGCAATCCTGAAAATAAGGGTTAGTTTGTGTACAGTTTCGAGTTATAAAGTCGATAAACTTACTGTTCTCCAAGATACAGCCGTCAGGGATGTGAATCGATTGTCCCTCATTGGCAACAACTGTAAACCAAGTATCAGTATCGATAGGCGAAGGATGAAGTAAAGGTAACGTACTGATAACGGTACCACGGAGGGTAACATTCCTACCGAAGTAGACATCACCAGTGACAGTCAAGTGATCCAACTCAATAATTTTGGGGATCTTCTTGAACCTCTTCTGGAACTGAGCGATTTTCTTGAAGTGATCACCAAGCTTGATAACGGGTGTCGTCTCGAACATCCGTTGTTCGTTAATGACAAGCTGACCATGTTGCAACGAATAGATGTCACTCTTGATCAGAAGCAAATCGGAACAGCTCTTCACAGGCAAGAAACGGCTACGAGGGACGTTGACACCATGAGCGTTGTTGAAGTGCTTGATAGCAGCACCACAGGCAGTTTCGAGCTGTTTACATGAACATGAGTAAGGTTTAGATAGAAATAAGCAGAGGTAATATACCTGAACGACAGCTTGGCCGTCATCAGTGGTCTTGGGGTTGATGATGATGTCAAGTTCCATCTCTCCTTGCTCCATGATGCGTTTGAGTGCTATTTTAATGGATCAGGATGTGTGCTTATATCAGGAAGAATATTAACAAACCCCTCAGGTTGATCCACAAGTTGTTAGTGTTAAAGATCTTGAATTTACGAATTGACTTGAAGTCTTCAATGTGCTCAGAAGCAACCTGAGCGACTTCAAGAAGACGCATAGTGCCGTCGTACTCGATGAGGGTACCACCCTATACATACAAGGAGTTAATAAAGCGAGATACGTTCCACAGTTCAAAGTAACATACCTTGATATCGGCTTTAGTCTTGTCAGTGACCTCCATGATGAACTCCGAGTTGGTGTTAATCATGTGCTGGAGAATCTGGTCGTCGACACTTTATAATAGAGATAATCAGTGTGTAGACCAATTGACACGATAGCGAATACATACACGGCACCCAAGTTGTCAGAGTTCGAAGCGAACAGGTACTCCTTGCCCTCAGCCAAAAGCTGATCAAGGACACCAGACTGGTACAAAGCATTGTACAAGTCACCGTGACCTGGAGGGTACCATTTACCCTTATCGTCATCGGCAGTCTTTGGCAAGGGCAAAAGGGTCTCCTTGTGAATACGGGGGTATCGAGACTGGTTGAATGTGACGATGCGAAGCTGCTGGTTAGCGTACTTCTTGATAATTCGAAGGGTGTCATCGTGGGTGTTGAATGACGTCATGAGAATGAGGGGGACGTCGACACGGTTCGTCGTGTTGAGGTGTTCAATTTGACGAACGGTAAGATCGAGGAAGGTCATGTCATCCTTGACCTCGAGTGCACTCTTGGCACCGGTCATACCTGAGCAAAAACGGGGTTAATATGAAATAAGTAAGACGTGTGTAAGGGAAGCGCACCCATTGAGGTACCAAGACCGCCATTGACCTTGAGGACGGCAAGCTTGTTGAGGTTCTTGATATCACCCTTGGGAAGCTTGCTGTATGGAACGATCTGATCTTCTGAAGGGGATTTGATACGGTCCCAGTCACTACAAATAGCTGGTTATATGCGGGGATCGATACACGTGTCAAATGAATGCATACAGTTCTTGACTCTTTGCGCGCTCGGTGAGGTAGCGAGTGAAGAGGTAGAAAAATGACTGCATTTCGGTGTCGAATGCCTATGGGACATATGTTGTGAGCATCTAGTTTTGGGCTACTGGAAGGGGGAAGCGTACCCTCTTGGTCTGGGGCTCCTTAACGGTGCTGACGAGGTTGCTGAGCTCATTGCGCATGGCTTTGGCAGCAACGCCAGTGGTAGCGGTCTTGAAGTCGATGTGACTGGTGCCGCGAACACGGGCATTGAAAGAGTCGCTCTTGGGCATCAACGAGTCCATGCTGAGTAGAGGTAGATGGGTGAGTGGGATGAAGGGGAGTGATCGATGGAGAGAGCTTACCCGGGCTGATTTATATAGATGGGTTGGGTTGTCTGCGTGGAGATGAGTTGGGGAGCGGACTGGGTCCTTGTGACCTTTGGGCGAGGACGATGGTGACGTTTATATACGTCGAGAGAGGGAGCAGCGGGAAGGTCCGAGTGAGTTGGCGAGTCGGAGTCCTGTTCCTCGTCGATGGGCTCGCAGATCGATTTGCGCTGGGCGAACAATCCTCCGTTGGCAAACGAGTTTGTATTCGGAGCCCTTCTGGTGCTGGATACCGATACCGGGCCGTTGCTGGCCACCGCGAGCGAGAAACGAGCAATGGGCGACGATACTCCAGACACTCCCTGCTGCCTGCCTGAACTTGTACTCGGTGTGCACGTCGATAAACGTGCGTGCATACACCACCGGCGCAACTGCGAATGTGCTCGTCCGGCTCGTCTCAGTCGTTATATAGTATGTATATGACCGGGGGGCTGCCTGAATGTCCTCCTTATGTAGTTATTCCACCCGATCCTGCATATATACCCGGCCCCGGCATGTACTACCCTTCTTGTCGGTCTAGGCACACACGCTGATACTGGCAACTGCATACACCGCCCGTCAACCGAATTGATGTGCACCCACTACTCATTTCCAGCGCAACTCGTCCCGTGGCGTCATGTCTTCCTCAGCAATTTGCATTTGCACTCCATCTCTGGATTGTCCTACAGAAAACATAAACACAACCGCTGGATATGGCAGTCCCACTGACTCCTACATCTTCCTACCCATCCCGAACTCTCCGACCAGAGTCCTTCCTGATTCATCCCACAGGCGAACTTTCTCCGACCTCAGTATCTGTCTGTCAAAACTGACTTCTGTCCAACCGCTCAAAGTAAAGCCACCAGACCCGTGTATGGCGACAACGTGCGTCACACTCTAACCTTACTATCACAGTAGTAATACCGCTTGCACAGATGCTTGTCTCGATCCGGCGTCCAGTGACGGGTGTAGCAGGTTGCAAAACAAATCCCCGGCGCGTCCGCTTGGTAAACACCTCGACAGGATGCAATGCATGCGACAAACTATTCTCCCTGAGAATCGGACACGGAACTAAGCATCACTGCGTTGCTGCCAGACCATTTTGAGATCTTTAGAATAGAACGGAATCAAACCTACAAACTGCCTGACGGACACTTTCTCCGTTCATCTGTTCGTGCCTGTGCCTCGCGCTCTATAGTACTGTCAAAAGTAATAGGAGCCACAAAACATAGTTCAGGTCTAGAATGCGAATAAATAGCCGACGAAAGTTCGAATCAATACAACAGTCCAAATTAGTCCCTGTCCCGCATACAGCAACCAAACTCTATAAGAACGTCCACCACGCAATCAGCGCAAATAGTACAACTGCTATCCAAGCAACATCAAACACATCTCTGAGGAACCCACGAAAGAAACCAACTCGGATCCGCCTAAAACTCTCTGGACTACGTCCTTCAACATAGAAGAATGGTGACAGAATAGATGATGATAGGCACGAACTGTCCACTGTCATCCGTCGACGTCGACCAAAGAGAACAAACGACCATGATTTTGAACATGTGCGGGAGTTCCTTGGAAAGGTACGACGTGTTGTGGAACCAGGAACTGGAAGACTGTATGCTTCTCCATCTTCTTCTTCGGCTTCGTCTTCGCTTGGAGGCTCATTGACCTTTCGTAAGAGCATTTGTGAATCATCCATTGTGGTAGGAGTGGTCGCACGCCACGCCCCCGCGTCAAGATAGGAGTTTGTTGCGGAGCCCGATTCACCTGCATCTCCGGAGGCCCAGTATCTTTGCACCTGATCGGACGCTTTTACCCTGTAGTAATTCGATACGAGAAGTGCCGCCAAGCTCAGGAAGATGAATGGGACATAGACGGTAAGGTAAATCCCGAGCTGGTTCGGCAAGAAACAAGGCGCGTCGAAGAAAGATTGCCCACTGGTCCCTTTTGGAGGGAAAAGCGAGAGTAATTGAAATCCGGGAACCTTAATACCCATAGCCATCGAAAATGACTTCACAGAGATCTCTTTAGCCTTAGCTCCGTTTATCCCCGGCACCGAATGCCAGTATTCGCAATAGTCATGGTCATCGCCGCTAGTGTTCGTTTTAGCAATAGGTCCCAGTTGGTCGTGTGCAGCAGGGAATTGCGAATACATACCTAAAGATAGCGGATGGCCGAAGACTTTCAAGCACAAACTTAGTAGCATCATCGGGCAACGTATTTTGGTAACCAAACCCCACGCCTTGTCGAATAGTGCCCTTCTCCCGTAACGGACCACAATCCGTTTTCTCAGGACGAGCAAGCGGGATGTGGGTCAGTAAGATCGTCGGAATCTCTGAATTATCTAGATGAATAACACAAATTCACAGTCAGCGTTCGTGACGTAAAGTGAATCACGAAATGGAAATGAAATGTGCAGACCTTCTTGTGACCGAATAAATTCAATAGGTCCACCAGGCATCGCAGCAGCCCAATGTACATACGAAGCTGACTCCAGTTTTCGATGACCATCTTCATCGACCAAACCTGGTGCGTTGATCATTACGAACGAATGATTCGCGATGTTCACATGCTGGTTTAGAGGTGCAAAATGAGACTCGAAACGATCATATGAACTTGGAGAGAATAAACTTGGGTTGCCTAGACTTCGCTTCGCTTGGGTCAGATATGGTCACGAGGGGAAGAAGGGAATGAGAAAGCATGAGGACCACAACTTCGTAAGAGTAATAATAATCATGGGCAGCATGGATGAACATGAGGATTGAAAGTTGGGGTTCATAATGATTCAAGGGTATCTGGAGGCTAGATGTTTACTGTCAAATGTCACTCACCCAATGTCATGGTTTCCGGGTATATAGTAAACGGGTATATCCTTCTTCATGCTGAAGATACTTTTGAATCGTTGGTAATATGTTTCATACCTTATAGTAAGCACGTTTAGTAAATTTCGGCATTCGTCATTCCCCGCAGTGCGGAACGCAGGAGGGATGAATAAGGGATGTATAAATGTACATGTATACTCACTCTGCATCGGATAGAGCAAACCGACCTCTGTCCATTAGGTCACCCAGGAATATGATGACATCGGGATTCATAGTCTGGGTTGCCCTCCAACTCCTCCTCATATTCAAGTCCACAATTCGCTGTGATATCCACATGAGGGCCGGGTCCCGCCCGGGATATGACCCTTGGTCAAGTATTTGTGGGTCCGCGACCAGCAATACATGTGTGGCTTTAGTCTCGGTCACAGTTGCTACATCGGTCTGTTATCATGCAACGTCAGAGGGTAACGTGAATATGTGCCGAATACATAACAGTGACATTTGGACCCACATCATGGAAGCGGACAGTATGATCGGGCCAGTAACATTGCGAGACATGGTGGTAGAAAGTACCGAGCTCAAACCATAGAAGGGAGAGACACCATAGTAGACGGAGGAGGTTCACAGGACGAGGTCTGAGTTTGCTCAAAACCGAGAAGGATGTAGACATGACATGTGTGGTCGAACCACCGTGTGCGACGTGGTAGTGGAGATGCAAGTACGGGGATGCGCTGCTAATGATCTCAATAGTATGTTTGCGTCTATGCATATAACGTAGTTTGTATGTAGGTAAGAAACCAATCAATACTATTTTCTATTGACCATTAGTAAGTTCTATTGATCCAATAATAGTGGTGCTTCCCATTACGTAAGACGCGTCGTACCTCCATTCAATTAGGAACTTTCTTTCGCGATCCTCAGCTACAGACCAACATGTCTTCAAGTATCGAGCTCATCAACCCCAAGGCAGAGAGTGTTAGGCGGGCGGCCGCGCTCCAGGTATGTCTTATGAAGCGTGTATTAAAAGACATCTCTCTGAAACGATAGTGCTAATAGGTTAATACGAATGGAGCGATGGGTCTGGCGAGTGTGGTCAAGGGTAACCTCGGTATGCCATTTTCCACAAATCCCATACAAGCAATAATGATAGACAAACCGAATGAACTTATATAGGTCCCCGAGGAACTCTGAAAATGCTTGTAGACGGTGCAGGTCAAATCAAAATGACGAAAGACGGTAAAGTCTTGCTTTCAGAGATGCAAATTCAAAACCCTACCGCTGCTATGATTGCACGAACGGCTGTTGCTCAAGATGAACAAGTGGGAGACGGAACAACATCTGTAGTGTTGCTTGTCGGAGAGTTGTTGAAGCAGGCCGATCGATTCATCTCAGAAGGCGTGCATCCTACGGTAATCGCTGAAGGATTCGATTTGGCAAAGAAGGAAGCCTTGGCTGTGAGTGTTTTGTTGTCTTTTCGTTAAATTTACAAGCTAAAGGTGATATTTGTCTAGTTCCTTGACACTTTCAAGCAATCAGTGAAGTTAGACCGAGCCGCCTTGATTAACGTCGCACATACCTCTCTTGCTACCAAAATCCACAGTGCTCTCGCAAGACAACTTGCCGCTGATGTTGTTGATGCTGTACTAACAATCCGTGCTCCACCTCCATCGACAGGTACGCGACAGCCTCTTTTTGATTGTATGTGTCTGATTTACGAATTGCATAGATGCGAAGGATCAGTATCGGGAACCTATCGATCTCCACATGGTTGAGATCATGAAGATGCAACATAGAGTTGCTTCAGAAACCCAACTTGTCCGCGGTCTCGTTTTGGATCATGGTGCTAGGCATCCGGATATGCCCAAGCGAGTAGAGAATGCCTTCATTTTGACTTTGAACGTCAGCTTGGAATACGAAAAGACGTGAGTGAAGTCGTATCTCGATATGACAAAATGCTCAACGATTGTTAGCGAGGTCAACTCAGGCTTCTTCTATTCATCGGCGGAACAGCGAGAGAAACTCGTAGAGTCAGAGCGAAGGTTCACTGACGAGAAATGCAAAAAGATCGTCGAGCTCAAGAGGCTTGTATGCGACCAAGCCGTTGACTCGAACGAGAAGCCAAAGAACTTTGTTGTCATCAACCAGAAGGGTATCGACCCTCTCAGTCTTGACATTTTTGCCAAAAATGGTATCTTTGCTCTTCGTCGGGCGAAACGACGTAACATGGAGCGGTACGCGTTATTCACGTACATATCACTCGATGGAGTTAACTCATGAAATCCGATAGATTGCAACTCATCTGTGGTGGTGTTGCACAGAACTCTGTGGAAGACTTGTCACCCGAAGACCTTGGCTGGGCTGGTCTAGTTTACGAGCATACCCTTGGAGAGGAGAAATTTACATTCATTGAGGACGTGAAGGCCCCGAAGAGTGTAACCCTTCTCATCAAGGGACCCAACCCTCATACCATCCAGCAAACTCAGGACGCTCTTCGTGATGGCTTACGTGCCGTGAAGAACGCCATTGAAGACAACGCACTCATTCCCGGTGCTGGTGCTTTCGAAGTGGCATGTGCCGGCCACCTCTCTGGACCTGTAAAAAAGAGCGCCAAGGGGCGTGTCAAGATGGGTGTTCAGGCGTTCGCTGAAGCTCTGCTTATCATCCCGAAGACCCTTGCATCGAATGGTGGCTTTGATGTCCAGGATGCTGTTGTCTCATTACAGGTTAGTGTCATAAAATTTCCATCTGGTAAAACTTTTTTTGACTTTTTTGACAATTTCCCCATTTATAGGAGGAACAAGCCGATGGTAACACCGTTGGAATCAATCTGGAAACTGGCGAGCCATTTGATCCTACTGTTGAGGGTATCTGGGATAACTACAGGGTGAAACGACAAATGCTTCATTCATGGTGAGTTTCATGGTCCCCGGCTCCTGAAGTACCATACTGACATCTTTGCAGTTCCGTAATCGCGGTCAACCTATTGTCGACCGATGAGATTCTTCGTGCTGGCCGTAGTTCACTCAAACCGGAGGGTCAGCAGTAACCGATTCGAATGTTGTTCATAGATAAAGAGAAATGTACTACTTCCTTCTTAATGATCATTCATGATCACCATACCGTAGCTTTGGAGCACATTTGATAATTCGACGATGTGACAGAAGTAAGCCCAGAGAGTGTATAAGTTTGGCAAGGCGTGTACCGATCTCAGGCAAGTGAGTTCTAAATGTCTTAATGCGAACGCGAATTTGAGTTGCTTGAAGCAGACGCCCATTACTTTGCCTGACTGGCCGCCACAACCCAAACTCTATCATTGAATTCTGACTACATTGCTGTTCAAAACATGCAGTCCGCTTTCCGTCTTTTTACTCGAATACAGCAGCCATGGTCGGCTGTATCTATCTTCTCTAGAAAACTAGGACTCGGTACCTCGACTGCACTACCGACAGCTTTCCTACGTCAACAACTCCGTTCAAACCTCCAATCTCCATCTCATAGTTTCCATACCTCCTCACCAGTATTTGCAACTCTAAACCAAGCAGCCCGTCGCAAACCTCGACCTAGGGGCGGCAAAGCCAAGTCACCACTACTCGAGAACAACCCTCAGAGAAAAGGAGTAGTTGTTGATGTCATCATTGCGAAGCCCAAAAAGCCCAACTCAGCCAAGCGTAAAGTCGCTCGAGTAAAGCTGACGACCGGAAAGACTGTCCAGGCTTACATTCCTGGAGAGGGACATAATCTTCAAGAACATAGTGTGGTGTTGGTCAGAGGTGGTCGTGCGCAGGATCTTCCTGGTGTTCGGTGAGTTCTCGTGTTATTTCTTAAAGATTATACCGAAATCTAATGTGATTTGACCCACCAGTTACAAGGTTGTTCGAGGTACTTTGGACTTCGGCGGTGTTATCAACCGGGTCAATGCCAGGAGTAGATATGGAGGTAAGTCATTCTCCGTTAATTCCAATGTTTAACTCTGAACACATATCGTTATTAATAGTTAAAAAGCCCAAACAATAGACTCAGGGCTTCACGCCGTTTTACACTTCTTATTACACTATATTTCTATAAGTCTAATGAGAAAATCTCACACAAGCATTTCAGAATGTATCATCAACGATCCGGATAGTGCAGAACGGTCCACTGTGATCAGCAGGTCACATAGCTGTCTGGAGCACCTCTAGAGCGGTAAGTTATCATATTGCTAATCTGGTTAACCCCATATGTCTGCTAGTTAGTAGCCAGGATCGTGGGTCGCTTTCGACGGTAACCTCGATACCGCCTGGACGTAAGTATCCAGCTAGCATTCGCCTACCTGATGTTTGTCCTTTTTAGGGTCGCATCTTGTCCGATAGAAGAAAAGGTGAGCGTCAGTGATGGCGGGATTTTGTCAGGGTGATTACACGTATAGTTTCGAGAGGAATGCTCATGTCAGAGTGTTAGTGTTGAAAACACTTCGCAGTTCACAAGGTGGCTCTACCACCTTGTCAAACCCACAATGTCACATCGCGATTGTATTGATTAAGGAATCTCCGCAGATATATATGGCGTATTGGACCCTGATCCACGTTCCACAGAATGCAACGTGGTGCTTAGCAAAATATTGGACGCTGAACCAGGCCCGACTTCGATTTTTTGTGAAGAACATTCGATAGTCGCTTAGGACTTGATAAGTAGGACCTTTAGTATATAGTCAATGGTACTGCTACCCCTACCCCAACATCTTCCCCACAATCAGGATGACGACGGCTCCCCAAGGATCTTCCCCAAAAGTGTGGTTTAGTGAGTTCGGGTTGATCGATATATCATCCCATTACTAACTGTTTACTTGTACAGTCACTGGGGCAGGCTCAGGATTTGGCAGAATCATCGCCGAATTTGCCTTGGAACAAGGAGACAGCGTTATCGCAACCTCACGTACCACCGAAAAACTCGTATCCTTACAATCTAAAGCCCCATCCGAACGTCTATTGACACTCGGATTAGACGTTAGCAATCCAGAAGACATCACCAAAGGCTTTGCCGCTGCGAAAGAGAAGTTCGGCCGTATCGATGTTGTCTTCAACAATGCTGGATATGCCGTTGCTGGAGAATTAGAGGGTACCCCAACTGAAGCTGCAAGACGTAACTTCGAAACGAATTTCTGGGGATCGGCTCAAGTCAGTTTGGAAGCTGTCAAGTTCTTCCGTGAAGTAAATGGACCGAAAGTAGGCGGAAGACTTTTAGTCACTGGTTCCTTGATGGGCGTAATGAGCAGTCCTGCCGTGGGTTATTACGTGGCTTCAAAGCATGGTATGTTCTTGAGATATCGTTGTCCTCCAAATCATGCTTAGGATGCTTGTTCTTAGCTTTGCAGGGATTCCATGAATCATTGACAGCCGAACTTGACCCAGAGTGGAATATAAAGGTAAGTAGTTCAATGACCGACTCTGCTACATGATACACATTGCTAACTCATGACATTTAGCTCACTATCGTGGTACCCGGTACATACCATACGGCCGCGATTGGGAAAACAGAGACATATCCACCTCATCCCGCCTATAACAAACCCACCCTACCCTCCGTTTTCGTAAGACAGATGATCACGGATCCGTCTATTGGAGCAGATCCAATCGAAGCTTCACGAAGAATTATGAAACTCACAACTCTCGATGAACCCCCAAATATTCTTATCTTAGGTCGAGACGCTATTAGTGCCATTGGAGTACATATTGATATGTTGTCCGCGGCTTTAGAAACTTCACGGCAATGGGCGCAGGATCCTGTATACTATAGTAAATGGGCAAAGCTTGAAAATCGTGAATATCAATAGAACCTTTAACCCAAGCTTTTGAGAAGTTTTTTCGATAAGTTTATGAGGCACAAAGCTTGTGAAGACAAATCACGCGTGTTTTAGCAGTGTTGTTTTGGCATTGAGCGTAACGGTTATGATCCAAGTAGTACGCTGCTATATTCTACAATCGTTATTTATGATACAATTATTTGTAGTTATGTGATTTCAGCAATGTTATACAACCTAAAGAGTATCATAATAAAGTATCATGGACTGGTTTCCAGAAGCTCTCTATGATGCGGGTTCATTGAGGTTTTGTTGAGCTTCACCCTTGTCATGACGAATATTGCCTGTGCCAAATGTTTAGAATTACATATACATTACGTGCGGGTTATTGCTTACCTGCAGCTTCCTGTTGTCTATCGCCACTCAAGGCTCCGACAACAGCGTCCTTCTTGCCGCCAACGCGGTCTGTGACACCTTCGGCGTATCCCTTTGCTTGGGCGGCCTTGTATTCGGTCTCGCCTTGGGCATGCTCCTCTTTGCCCGATTGTTGCCATGACTGGAGGCCAGTCAAGTTGCCGATGGTCTCGACAACGTTACCCTTGGTAGAGTGGTATTGACCGGTGGTCTTACTATTTATCATCAATAGAGGATTAGTATCAATCCTGTTGTTCTAGAGAAATTACCAACGTACTTGGGCTCGCCAGTGTTGTTGGAGGACATGATGATGATAAATGTGAAGTTGTTGGAAGATGTGCGAATTTGAGCAGTGGATGAGTGGTTGGGTTCTGAAGTTCAAACTCTGAACGCTGTCACCTTTATATACTCGAGAACCTGGTGTCTTCGTCATTGAAATTGCCAATGGTGCTCCTAATGACGTCGAAGGCCACCTCAGTGTCATTACTGCGGACGCCGCGACATCATGACCATAGCTTGGTGTTTCCTTGGAGGGTCTGGAGCAATGACAGCGATGTGGTGCTCTGTCAACCCGTTTGGGAAAGAGCCCTAGGAGTTCAAAATCTCATGACGTCATAGCTGAACGCAATATCACACAATCATACAATCAAATTCAAATTCAAATGTTAATTCGAATATGTCATGATTTGACAAGTCAATTACGGCGACGGTATAGTAGTAATACTGGAAGCTAGTCACAGAAGATGCTGGGGTATCGAGACCATAGTAGCGTCAATAGAGTGTAATTACACCATCCTACCTCGTTCTTGCGCTCGCCATTATAGGCACCTGAACGTTGAAACCCTGCATGCTAGTACGTTAAAACTCGCTGGTCTGAAAGTAGAGATTATGCTGGCTCTACGGCGGAGGGTAGGGCTATCACGGCGAGACATCGGTCACCAGCTTATCCGTGAGGAATATGACAATAGCTGGCACGAAGAGTCTGAATCCGTATTTTCCTTGCTTGGTCTGCAAGATGGCTTTCTTTCTTTATGATCCTGATACTCTCTTCGCATCGCGATAACCTTGAAGTATATATATGATCTGGCACTGACATTAGGCTCTTAGATACCAAGCCGAATAACTAGAAGGCAGCTCGCTTAGAGCCCGAACTACACAATAGCCCTCCGTAGAAGACTACTATGTCCGATCGGGTTCCTAACGGGAGTCCGACTAGTAGTACTGTTGTTTGAGCTTGCTTTATTCTTCTTTTCATGATGGTTCCTGAACTTGTGAGAATGGCCAAAGCCTAGTCTACGTTTCTCCACCGTCGAACATTCGTTCATCAAATCGGACTAATCATTAGATGCCTAGAAAACTAGGCCGAACGGTTAAAGATACACTTACAAAGAGAACTACCTACGCTAAAAAATGTACTTTCGATTACCAGAACACAAACAGCAACACGAGTAAAAAAAAAGGTATGTGGACAGGGTAGAAGTCAGTAATGAACGCAATAAGGATACGAGAGAGGAGAAAGCGATAGCAGTTCGGATACATGTAACACAGAGATGCAAGGTCTTTTGTATATTATATAGGGTCAATGTCAGAAGAGGACGTGTCCCATCCGGCATAAATCAATTTAGTAGGTGAAGCCGGAGGGAATGGGGGTATCGCAATGGGAGGCTTCACAGCCTTGGGAATATTGCAAGGCTCATCTGTAGGAAGTAAAACCGTTCTTTTCCACGCCAAACCAGGAGAATAGTCAGGGGAGGGAAGACGGGGTGACTGCGAACGGGGAGACCGACTGTCACCGAGAGAAGAGGGGGAACTGGATCCGGGCAAGGCAATAAGTCGCTCTACAATACGTTCTGAATCAGCATCGACCATGTCGAAATTGGATGGTGCGTTATTATCGAAAGTATGCTCTGACTCTGCATATTCCAACTTCACGCCGTCGTCAGCATGGTATGGCTCCATATCCTGAAAGTATTGTCAGTAAATCAGATTTGCAGTTAGGAAATTAGGGCTTACATCGTCCTCCGAAGAGTGTGGCCACTGCTCTTCGTCGTCAGAATCACCTGAGAAATACCCAATACTGGCAGAAGCAACGCTAGGTTGGTGCAGAAGTCTTGCTCGAGCTTTATAGAGGGGCATACTCCCCATCGATATCAGGGGAGGAGGGAATCGTGGTGGAGGGCTCGGGGAGCGCACAGCTCGTACGGTAAGAGACCGAGATGTACTTCGACTGACGGTATTTTGTCGCGATCTAGAAGGAGATGGTGCCCATCTACGTCTTGCCAAATTGAGAGGCGAGGGCTTGAGAGTCATTGGACCCATGATAGGACCGCGAGGTAGAAGACGAGATGGGAAGAGGCGTCGACCAATATAACCTTCGTCTTCGTCTTCGTCTCTTTCATCTGGACTCAATTCGTCCAGGTCAGGGATCATTGTCCGAGTTAGACTGGTAGCCATATCCGTTGTCCGAGCTGAACATCTTCACCACGATCAGAGTTCTCCTCGTCATCGACACGAGTCCATTTACGACGGGCAAAAGTCATAGGGTTGGGTCGGCTCAACAAACCACGACCGACTCGGGCAACAGGAGAGTGTCCGCAAGAATAGGTTACTTCCTCGACATCGTCTTCATCTTCATCTTCATCATCTTCATCATAGCCCTCACCGTCGGTACCAAAGCCGTAAGCTTTCGAAGGGCCGGCCTCCATGAGATCATCTTCCTGAAACCGATGTTGGGCATCCGACGAAGTGTACATATCTCGGTCTTCCGTGACATCTCGCCCGAGAACATTATGCAGGGGCTGAGAGCCGAAGACCAGAGAATCCTCAACCTCTTCTCGATCGGAGTCGTCTGACTGAGCAGCATCCTCGTTGGCATCCTCTGGTCTGACGATGAGATTAACTTTGCGGTTGCGGTTCAGCTTGCCTCCCATCATGTACTTCTTGCGCACGTAGCGTCCGTTGGTGTGGTATTTCCTGCCGAATCGTCCATTTGCTTCTCTCGGTTGGGATGCGACAGCCATCGACTTGGGTGTCTTAGTAACAGCAAGTTCCTGGCTTGAACCATTTGGAGGAGGCGTCATGGGACGAGCTGGAGCAGAAATACTGTAGTCACCAAGTATACCAGTGTCAGTTTCAACAGGTGCGGATGCAGAGCCAGAAGCAACATGAGGATTTTTGCGCGGAGAGATTCGCAAACGCAAAGGGGATATAGGTGTAGGGGATACAGGGGAAAGCGGCGGTTCACTTTCGCGAACCTTGAGGCTAGGAATTCTAGTTCGCCCACTGCGACGTCCGTCATTGGAAGGAGAAGGTAATGTCTGTAGCATCTCCTTCGCCTTGTTGGACATAGTCACTTTATTTTTGGGTGGTCGTCCTCGCGGTCGACCAGTAGAGTGTCTTAGCTTCTTGCTGGGCCGAGCCTCATCCTCGTCATCATGGCGACGCTTAGATATACCACTTGCAGATATCGATTCACCCATCCCAGAAGTCTGGAGGTCGTGAGCAGCCAAGTTGACGTTGGTTAACTTCCGTCCCTTTGCAATGATTGCCTCAGGGTCGAAAGGGAGATCTATAGGTGCTGGTGGGGTTTCGAAGGCTGCACTCCGTCTTCCGGTATACGATTCGGCCATCTGAAATTGTAGATGGCAAAATGACGTATGCATCTGTGAAAATGAGAATGATCATGAGTTGTTGTTTGTCAGAGTTACATGCGTTTGGCTTACCGAGGGCATTCGGCATCTATATTTTTACGAGGTCTGCCTCTTTTGCCTGTACGCCCTACCATAAGACCCCATACGACGTCATCCTCAACAGAAATGAGGGGAAGAATGTTCCGGCAAGTGTTGCAAATAGGAAGCAGCTTTCCATCTAAGCCGCGTGGGCCATCCTTCATCTTCTTCGCCAATTCTTCTTCAGCTACCGCGGTCACTACAGGAGCACGCGGTCGAAGACTACGTCCTTGTTCAGGCTCAGCCAAATCAGCAGGATCCGAGGTCGAGGAGGCCGTAGCTTTTCCCTTCCCCTTGTCCTTGGAAGAGGTGGAGACACTCGCTGTCTCTCGGTCAGCGACAGAAGCATCTCGTCGCGTCCTGAGTCTTGAGGATGCTCGAACACTATTTGGTGCGGAACCAGAGGCAGACCTTTCGTGTGCTGTCAGAGGTGGCGAAATCAATTGCCTATTCGAAGGTCCAGCGGGCGTGGGTGCTACGCTGTCAGGCTTGTGGGCCCGTGTCCTACTTCGACTTACAGAAACTTCTGCAGAAGCGTCCCGAGCTTTTTGGGCACGGGTAGAAATCACAGACCTGAATCTCGCCGGACTCGCGCTGCTACCAACAATTTCATCTGGTGGGAGAGTCGCAGTAACCGATCGTCCCCTCGTCCTACCGCGCGAAGAGGATGGTTCGGGATCAGGAGTTAGTAGACCGGTCTCGTTCTTAACACGAGACGGTCTTCGGGAAGTACTTGCTTGCCGAGAGATAGAAGCTGAAGTTCTCCCAAGTTCTACATCCATTTCGGCATCCAGAACCATCGGAGCGTCCGGTTGTTCTTCGGGCAAAACGGCGTAGACTCCTCGGCGTGTGCGTCGTTCATTCACATTGTCGTCCACGTCACTCTCGCTACTACTCGATGATCGTCCAGATATAGAATGGCCATCATTCGCTTCAGCACCAGAGTCTGATAGATCTGCTTCGTCGTCTGAAGCATTTGGTCTGTATCCACCTCGACCGAGTGATTCACAAGTTGCACACAAGCAGTGTCGGTTATTGCGTCCAACTATTGTATGTCAGAAAAGGCAATCGTGTGGCGTCAATACACAACACTCACAATAACCTTCGCCATAGTTCGCAGTTACCTCCTCTCCGACAGCGATCGGCCTCAGAACACGGAATGTGATATACCGTCCAGTACGAAAAAGCTCAACGTTATGATTGCAGTCGTGCTGTGTGATGCGGTTTAGAACTACGCCTCATACACTGCTGAAGGGGGATAACTGAAACAATCACTCACATTAACGAAGCGCGCCGGACCCAAGAAGAGATGGTTCTTCTTTAGCTGCTTGGAATGGATGACACTGAAGTCCCGACGAACGCTGACACCATCACGGTGGATCTCCGTCGTCTGTTTTAGTTCTTGATCCTCTTCGGGGGATAAGTCGGCCATCGACCCTTTCAGTTCCTCGATAACCTGGTCTTTGGCCAAGGGGCGGGTTGCCAGGATACATAACTCTGATTTTCCCGTTCGATGGGTATAACGTGACGTATGAGCGATTTCTATTGAGCCGCTGGGGAGATATAGTTCGAAATAACGCGAGGCGTGACTGAGAGAAAAATGAGAAATGGAAGCAAGCGAATACAATTAAGGACCTACGTAGCAAAAGCATTCATCTGTCGTATCGTTGCATACTGTCTGAGGTAGAATTGCACGGGCCTCAAGCTAGGGGCGTACAATCAACATTAGGCAATTGAGTATGAGTGCAGGGGGAGCGTACCACAGCAATTCTTCGACAGCGCGAGTGAGTGCTGCTTTTCGCTGGCCCCTAAAAGCGATGAGCTACATGAGTAAGAGGCATGTTGTCAAAGATGCGGTCATATATAGAGGGGTTGGAAACACGCACGCGTCGAACGATCTGCAAGAGACGATCTGCATCTGTCCTTGGAACAGTATATGTGCTATCCATCTTGTGTACTTGCAGGGGGACAGAACCCGTTCCTAGTTTCTCTACCAACATGTGACTAAGAAAGTCATCGTCGCGCGAGAGGTCCTTCATGTTCATTACTGTCACAGTCTTCCATAGGCCGTCATGTTTCTTAGATTTCCTGGATTTCGACGAGCTCGCGCCCGCGACCACATGAGGCATCGAGGGGGATGGCGGGAACGGGGGTGAAAAAGAGAAAAGGGAGAGAGAAAAGCGGGAAATGTGGCGGAGGTACAGCGAGAGGAACAAGAGGAGTGGCAAGCGGTGTATAAACGCGGTGGGTGCGGAACAGACGCCGGCGCTAAGACTCCCACTCTATTGGCACTCACGATAGACAGCGTTGAATAATCGCATGTGTCCCGGGCGTGTGCCGTGTTATATACCTTACTCTGGGAAACGATGGTCACCAGAACATCCCTCAGCCAGGGTCGTACCTACATCGCCCTGGCGAAAAATTTATAGCGTCAACCACTTGGACACGGCGACAGATGCCACCGATCGGCCTCGCAAAGGCCATCTCCGTCTCTCAATTTCAACAATCACTGCACCGACACACACACAGCAGAGGCGGACGCGAAAGCATGCATTGCAGTGGAGCATGTAAAACATAGTTTCATACAATAATGTGCAAAAAGAAGGAAGGGGTTGAGGTCATGGCTGCCGTTTTGGTACACACGTCGATGCTTCTTCGCCTGCTTAACCAACGTCCTTCTCACCTGGCTCCCCAAGCGAGAGTCACCCGTGATCAAAAGAAAAGTAGAAAGCACGCGCGATGCTGCTTATGCACCGTGTGCGTGCTTCTGTTTGCCAGTCCTGATCTTCCTTAAGTAGAACTACATGCGAAGATAAGTTTCTGCTACCAGCCCGGAAGCGCACTAAAAAGGAAACGTACCTCCAACTCTTTACCCTCGAGAATGTAACCGTCAGCACGGCCCGACTGGCCTGGTCGACTGCTGATAACAGCGTAGAGACGACCAGCAGCGAACTGGGTCTCGAGAAGGGGGTCAACCTTCGCTTCTATTAAGGAGAAAAAAGTGTCAGGCTCTAAGACTGACAGAACGGCTTTCATTTGAAAACTTACCCTTCTTCCTCTCTTCGTACTTGCGCTGTGTGTGGTTTGACAGCTTTTTCTCTTCCGCACCCTCCGCAGGAACATCCTTCTTGACGCCCTTCTTGGTTACGGGTTGAGCATACTAGAAAAGAAAATTTGGTGACATGTCTTTTGCTAAAATTGCGGAATACATACGTGGGCCTCGTACCACTGGCGGAAAGGAGTAGCATCAACTTGGATGATAGCGCTCTTCACGAGAGTGTTTGTTCGGACCAACTCGTTGTTAGAAGCATTGTAAACCTGAAAATCGCTAAGACCGAGTCCTGGGCTACTTTGAATGAAAAGCACTCACGACACCGATGATACGGGTCTTCTTAGTAGCGTGCTCACTGGCCCAAGCGAAGTTGCCAGATTCCAGACGGAGAGCACGGTACTTGACGTTACCACCACGGGTACGAACAGAGTGGACTCTCTTGGAGCCGAGCTTAGTGTTAGCGGCTTGACGACCGAGCTCGAATTTTCGCTTCTTGCGGTAGTGGGGGCGCTGAGCACCGGTCGCTGAACGTTTGTGCCGGGACGAACGGGAGATACCTGAGTTTTATTTCGCCATAAAGTCGCAGAGTTGGGTATCAATCAGAGAGGGAAAACGCAGCGATCAGCATGAATACAACAAAGATCTTAGAACAAACGGGCAGCACTAACCCATGTCGAGAGTCTTGAGGCTTGAGGATGGGACGGTACCTACCCTGGCTTGGTGGATATGGGCATTACAGTTCTCGAAATAAGGTTTGATCAATTGAGACTCCGACGCTCGGAATCCCAATCTCAGCCACATAGGGCGCTTGTGCTCTCCCTCACTTTTACTTGTGCTCGTTAACGTTACATGTCGACTAAATGTATCGGTCTCATCACCACGAACTCGTTTGTACCTCGAATATGTCCCAAAATTGTCGCAACCCCTCTTCCATGCTTAACAGCTTTACTGTGCCGATGCAATACTGGATCTAAACCTAAGTTTGACAACCCTGGTCTCTCCATGCATCTTTCAGTTCTTGTCTTCTGGAGTGCCTTTCGGCCCTGAGAACTGGAATATAGCTTGTCTTGGACACTTCCATTCCCTGAGAATTCTAAGGAGCTATCCGTTGACTTTACCTGAGATGTCATTTGCTCGTATACGGGCCGATCGTGATTGGAAGACCTGGGTCGTGTCATTGGAGAACCAGACCACTGAGGTGACCGCACGTTATCCGTACAAGAGTGGGTTCTCCCCGCTATGGTCAGTCGTCAACTATATGGACCGGATCCAGGTTGAAGTCAGGTTCCTGTACATGAAACTGCGTTACTATTCACCTCTCACTTTATTCTGTCCCCTTCGCTCGCGTATAAGATACATCAACAAATGTCATGACAGCAGGTGTGGGCAACGAGACATCTTATTTCATATTATTATAAGCATTTAGCGAGGAACATACGTACCTGAGACCTGAGGGACAATAACAGTTGCGGCAGCTTCCATTGAGGTCTGAGAACTCGCATTCTCTCCCGAGTACTATCCGCTTTGTACACAGACGTCAACACAGCCTATTTCGAATTGACCACCAGAACATTGCCAGAACAAACCAAGAACAAACTGGGTTTATGTCGATCTTTTGTAAATTACCCGTTGGGCTTCCATGACCACATCGATTGAGGTCATTGATCTTAGGCGCATGATCTGGACCCCACAACGGTCGGCTAGTTTGCGCCGTCTAGCAGATATAACACCCAGAGCTAGTCTTGCTACCTCTAAAGTCTTACCACCACCTAAGCCATAACCAGATCTGTTACCCTTGGGTTATTTCCTGCACATAAACCATGTCTAATCTTAACGTGCCTCTATTGGGCGAGAGGACTCCTCGCTCTAGAGGCGTGTCTGCCATGGTATGTGCTCCAGCCCAACTTGAGGGATGCGGAAACATGTTTCTAGACATCTTCTTCAATCTCATCATGGTGCAAATATCTAATTTACTAAATCGTCGTCGCAAACAGCACTTCAAGAGCGCAACAACCGGCGTTGCAACTAAGACTATGCGTAATGAGCTGAACAGACTCGTAAACACCGTTGCTGAGCCGGCAACTAGAAAGGTATGTTTCGACCGTTCTCCGCCTCAGGAGATGAGAACCAGATAGATTGGACTGCCTCGTAGGCCTTCGATACCGAGATGCAATCATTCTTCTATCTCTTTACACGCTATCTTGCCGAGAAGGCCCAGAGTCAGGAGTTGTACGTATTATTCACGACGTAAATAAGATGTACATGCTAACATACAACTGTACTTAGGGAGTGGGATCGTATCAAGTCTCCTTCTGCAGACAAAGTTGTTCCATATGACGATTTGCCTGATGTCGCGGATCCCAATTCACTCAACAAGTTGGCCGTACTTAAGGTCAACGGTGGCTTGGGTACTTCTATGGGTACAAAGCAACGCCTCTCATCGTCAACGCGATTTAATAATGATTTTTAGGTATGACTGGTGCAAAGAGTGCTTTGGAAGTCAAGAATGACATGACCTTCCTCGATCTCACCGTCCGTCAAATTGAGCACCTCAACACCAGTCACCAAGTCGACGTCCCTCTTATTCTCATGACATCATTCAACACTCACGAAGATACTCTTCGTATCATCAAGAAATACGCCAACCAACAACTGCGTATCACCACCTTCAATCAATCCCGATACCCCCGTATCAACAAGGAGACGCTTCTCCCATGTTCCAAGACAGCTGACAGTGACAAGAGCCAGTGGTATCCCCCAGGTCATGGTGACCTTTACAACGCCCTTGTCCACTCTGGCGTTCTCGATCAGCTTCTCGCCGAAGGCAAGGAATATCTCTTCGTTTCCAACTCTGACAACTTGGGTGCAGTGTAAGTCATTGTTCAAAGTTGAAGTAACAGCCAATGAGATGGGACCGACTGATTTGCTTAAAACATATGATTAGTGTTGATCACAAGATCCTTCAACACATGGTTGACTCTGGAGCTGAATTCATCATGGAAGTCACCGACAAGACCAAGGCAGATGTCAAGGTGTGTTCGTATGAAATATATTTACCCTGCTTCCTGATGTAATTGCGATCTTAGGGTGGTACTTTGATTGACTATGATGGTAGCATCCAACTGCTTGAAATCGCGCAAGTACCGTCAGAACATGTGGAAGATTTCAAATCTGTTCGCAAGTTCAAAATCTTCAACACGAACAACATCTGGATCAACCTCAGAGGTGAGTGATCCCCAAATTCTATTTTGAATTGCCAATAATTTATGCTTTATTTGCACAGCTCTGAAGCGTATCATGGAAAATGAGGGGATGGAACTTGAAATCATCGTCAACCCCAAGGTGACCGACGATGGCACCCAGGTCATCCAACTCGAGACCGCTGCTGGTGCAGCCATCAAGCACTTCAAAGCTGCACATGGTATCAATGTCCCCCGTAGCCGTTTCTTGCCTGTGAAGAGCTGCTCCGATTTGCTGCTCATCAAGAGTGATATTTACTCACTCGCTCATGGAGAGCTTGTCATCAACGAAAATCGTATGTTCGGTACTACGCCTGTCATTAAGCTTGGTGATCACTTCAAAAAGGTATATCGGTTCGAAAGTCGTGTCATATTTTCTGTTCTGACTATTTTGGACTTTCTAGATTGCTCAATTCCAGAAACGGTTCAAGAAGATTCCTAAAATCATCGAGCTCGACCACTTGACAGTTACTGGTGACGTTTACTTCGGTCGTAACGTTACATTGAGGGGGACGGTTATTAGTAAGTTGCATTCATGTTTGCGCCCGTATCGAAGAGCTTATCATATTATTCGTAATCCAGTTGTGGCGAACGAAGGTCAGCGTATTGATATCCCCGACGGTTGTATCTTGGAGAACAGTAAGTCCACGGCATCGTCTTATTATTGGATAAGTGCTGACTAGCCATTCGTTTAGGACTTCTCTCGGGTAACTTGACTATGACCGTGAGTTATAATACTTTCACCTTCGTATCTTGAACCATTTAGTCTAACCGCACTTCTTTAGGAACTCTGAGTTGGTTCCGATCAGCAGTCACAATATACACACACGACGTTCACGGACTTTCTTGCATACACAGTAGTACATTGGTATTTTCTAATCAACGTTTCGGGCTCTTCTCTCACGCGTCATTGGGTTCAAATTTTGGAAACTTCACTAGATAACCTACATACATTCGAACTCATAGATTTCTTCTCCTGGTCAGACTTTCCTCCATTTAAATGGGTTCGAACGTCATAAGTGTTGAGCTGAACGGGCGTCAAAGTTATCAGAATCATATGGTCACCTATATACCCCGGCTCACCGGCTTACCCCACAGTCAATGAGAACGATCAAGCAACGCCTAAGCCTGGTGACTTGAAATTACTCGGGGTTATAACTTGCGGTTGGGTTTGAACCAACTTGGACTCGACAACAACCACCCCGACTATTCACCCAAGTTCTACTAGTCTAGAATGCCGAAATCTGACGAGCTTCCGCCTCTCTCGTATAAAGCTGTTAGCTCGAAAGATAGCTCGAGCAAGGAGGACTTCTATAAGAAGACCCTAGCAAGGCTTGACAAGATTCAATCTCATTTGGAGACAGCTCCACGTTCTTCTCGATTAAAGGGGAAAGTGTGTATCATTACAGGAGCGGGTTCATTGAGAGGGATTGGGTAAGTTCCTCTCCTGCTCGGACTCTCCGGACTCGTTTAGGTCATATAACATTTATGTCAATAGGAGGGCCTCAGCAATTCTGTGGGCACATGAGGGCGAGTCGATACTTAGCTGACGTGTCCATTCATTGATTGACATTGACGCTGTCGACTTCTATAGGGGCTAAGCACTTGTATTTGGTCGACTATGACGAGACCAACCTGCCTAATTTGAAGTCGACAATCGAGGGAAAGTACCCTGATGTCAAGGTTAATCCTCTAAACCACGTTGCGTCATTCAAAATCTGACATACATACAGGTTACCACCTTGCAAGGGGATGCCTCAGATGAAAATGCTATTGCCAGCCTGTGCAAGCGGGCCCTACAAGAGGAGGGACGTCTTGACGTCTTCTTCGCTAATGTGAGCTACACGCCTAAATCTTTACTTTCACGATAAATTCGAACATGCATGCAATCCAGGCCGGCGTCGCCACTGCCTCACCCCTCGACTCCGTGACAGCTGAGGGATTCATGAACACCATGAAGATCAATACGTTATCGTATGAATTTTTACAACCATCAGGTAAAATCATGTTAACCACCGAGGCGTATCTAGATGCTTCCTGGCCATTAAACACGCTTCTGCGGCGATGGAAAAGGCTAATCCATCCCGCGGAAAGGAATACGGCGGTGGTAGTATCATCCTAACTGCTTCTGGTACGTCACGGAAGCCCTTTGTCCATTAACTTCATAATTGGCTGAACGAAGCTCTTCACAGTTGCTGGTATTCGCTCTGGCGCCGGGTCCGTCGATTGTGAGTTCAGAGCATTTGACGAAATGGTATTCTTCATCTCACATTACTCATAGACAGTGCAAGTAAAGCCGCGTAAGTTCGCCATAGAACGGTTTCTTGCCTACTGTCGCTGATACGTTACGTGTTCTAGTGTAAACAGCCTGGCTCAAGTCTCAGCAAACCAGCTGGCCAGAACCGACATTCGTGTCAACTCTATTTGCCCTGGCTTGATTGAGACCGGGATGACTATTGCTACTTTCGACTACGCAAGGTCACGCGGAACCGCAGGGAAGTTAGGTCAGTTGAACCCTATGGGACGTTATGCTGTAGCAAATGGTAGGCTTAAATTTGACGTGCGTCTTGACGGCAGTCTGCAGCTGACCTTCCCTTTCCATATAGAAATTGCTAACGTCGCCCTGTTCTTGGCTTCTGGTAAGTGCATCGGTCGTTTATGTTCATACATTTCTCAAAGAGTCAACAGACGAGTCGAGCTACGTAAATGGGCAAAACTGGTGTGTCGACGGTGGCCTGACAAGCACTTTGCCGACGATCCCGGGACGATGGGCATAGTTGTACAAAGAAGTATCCTGGATCGTAATGTACATTTGTATTCTTCTATCGGGAAATCATTTGGTTAGGATCAAAATGGTGTTCCTTCGCACTGAGTCATCCTGCAACAACATGATAATGTCTGTAGTTGGTCAATCGATTCCAATAGAATGGTCTCCAAGGTCGTTAATCTCACGAAGATCGTCCGGTTGATGTATATTCAGGTTCGGAGTTTCTAAAGGGTATGTTGTTTACATTCCGATCCCGTGAATGGCATATGTCATTTGTTGCACATAGTACGTAAAAGGCTGTATCCACAAATAAAAGTCTTCTTGAGAAACGTCATAAGACTAAATGAGGGTAGGCAAAAATAAGCTTACCACTGTCTGGTATTCGGTAGCGTGTGTTGGGATTAATGATGAATGTAAACATACTTTATCAGGACCACTCTCCAAGTATACTCCCGTCTGCCTCCCATCGACCGAACGATGAAGATAGTTCACCCGGTAATGATGTCAACGAAATGGGCTTGTGCTATTGCATCCTTGACTGCATTGTGACCCTTGTGATCCGTGAAGTTGTGGTTATGGATTGTTTGGTCGCGCGAGCAAGGTCAGGAAGAGTAGGAGCGTCATCTTTCTAGGCGGCACACGCGGGTGGGCCTTCGAAGCTGGCAGATGTCAGATTGAATTCCAAGGCCTAAGTGAATTCGAAAAAACAGGGTTCAACAAGACGCTGACGCTCTAGAGAACGACAGGAAGCTGACAGCGAGAAGCGAGATGAACCTGAACTGTCGTGATTGTTATCATCACCAAGTTAGGGGCTGCGAAGAGCCATTTACCAGGATGCCGGATGGTGGTGGATGACTAGAAAGTTTACGTGTACCCGTGTGGGTACCCAAAAATGGTCACGCTTACATGCCGGGCCTCCAGTATGCTTCTACGTTCTGTAAGTAATTCCAAACAATGCAACGAACTTCACGAAGCTTCAACTCACCCTAGTTGCTAACAAGCTTTTTGTCTTCCCCGTATCAGATCTTTTTGACATGATTGGTTGTGAGCATCGCTGTTCTCCTGGACGATGTTGATTTTAGGGAATAATTACCGCATCTGTGAAACGGTGAGTTCATTCCACTTGATAACTTTAATATTCTTTGCTATACCCTCCACACCTAGGGCAGGCACCTAAGTTGCTGTCCTTTACGGCTGAGAAAATTCTGCTGACATGAGGAACAAGAGTGGTAGGCTATGACCGATAGCCTACAACTCTTTCATCCTCATGGTGTGTTTTCTAGTTATCGCCTGCTCTTGCAGCGAGATCTAGGAAACATACCGCGAGGAAAAGAGATGCAGGCTAACCCAGTGGGTTATCTCGGAGTACTGACCCAAATATATAGCGGTCCATCGAGGAGACCAGACTGCTGCTTAGTTCCTCAATATAATCACAATCCGGTTGTAATAATGAACCGAGGACCAGGAGGCACCTCAAATATTGCGGAATAATCGTATTCCGTGCTTTGGACGAACGATGCGCTACGATGCGGCCCCAGTTATCTGAAACATGCGGCTCCCCGTCATCAAGATAAACTAAAGTAAGAAAAATATGGTCAAATCTTATACTTAACATAAATCTTGGGAGCTCACCAACATCGTGAAACAGCATGGAACTGTCCACTAGAAACATATTTCTATCCCTGAGGTGGGTAATCCAGAGGCCGATTCGTACCCTGAATTCCGAAGGATGCAAGTGAGATTTTACTCCGACCTCGCCACTCCACCCCGCCGGCTTTATACTTGCACGAAGTGTCCATCAGATCATTTCAGATGGAGTGTTATCGGAGTTGGACTCCGGCTTCCAAGCGCAAGGTTCGACACACCTCTTGCAAACAGCATGCCGTTGAACGACTCTGTGTCTCCACTAAAGCTGCCTTGAGGCGGACGTGTTCAAACAGAGTGTCTTCGAACTTGCATTCCTAAAATGGCGAAGTTTGTCAATATCTCTGGCGAAGGGCTGAGATTGGCTGGTGCCGATTTGGCATTCCGCTCGTTGTTTGAGTTCAGCTACTCCGACGCACACGCGGATGCAAACACGATGGGTTCTCACTCGCAAATGTTACGTCTCTCCTCTCGTTTTACATCACAAACACAGGAAATTTGGGGGCTTCTTTTCAGCTGACCAGCGGATCACACATACTGGGAATCCTCCTCTGTCGTGATTCCATCTGTTTCATTTAAGACATTTACCTCGTGCTTGCGTGGCTAGTACGAAATACAGTCGCATTGCAATTTGCGGAACTCTTAGGGAACACATCATGGGCGGGATGCACGAACGGATCGATGGAGACGTAGGCCATCTCAGTAAGTTCTCAACCATTTTTCCGATAGTTGATGCAGTGCAACCGTTTTCTGATGGTTCGTACGACTGTCTAAATTGGACCGATAGACATCTGATTCGTTGGTTTTTTTTCAACCACAATGACCTTGGCTTTGGCTCTACGAAACGCTCAGGGCAGCCCGTAAACTCGCCCCTCTCATTTCCTTCTCCACCCCATCGATGTGCGTACTCAACCAAACATCATGTGTCCTTCGCGAATAGTCTTCCGTACTGGTTTCACCGGATGCTTTGGAAGCCAGGTTTTCCGCGGCGATCCATCCGATAACTTTGGCCCTCTCGACCAAGCTCGACCACTTTCTTTTCCTCTTAACTGGTCCGCACTATCATCCTTTTTTGAATCGCTGAACGTGGCCATCACCCGTGGACTGTGTCTAGGCATATTCAAGGTCCGCCCTGTTGCGACAAGGAGAGTACTATTCAAAGTCTGGCCGTAGGCTGGTCTTACGGCTATGAAGTTTGTACCTTGTGTAACAAGTGAGGGCCGAAGCTCCCCAACCACACTGTACCTCGTAGAAGCGGCTAGCTCCGTGACATATTGCAAGCCCATTCTACATTCGTCTGTGACATGAATCTCTCCCATGATGCATCCATGAACTTCGCGAAGGTCGAACGGATGAAGGTCTGAATAACCACCCGGCTTGCGCTCCTGAATCCAATGAAACGTACCCGCACACGCATCCTACTCGCCGCTGCGATTCTTAATCTCCTTCTGGATGAAGGCACCCGCTTTTTGAGACAGATATCCGAACTTGGTCGACCTTTCGACGTGCCATGTCCGGTCCTTATCCACGTTTCGGAAGCTATCTTTGACAACTCAACAGGTTCAACACTGTCACGTATTAACGGAGTCTGTATGCGTTGGATCTTCATAAAACACTGTCGGATCTGCGAAGCTCCGTGACTGGTGCTATCAGTCTTTACGGGTCTTCTAAGACTAGGGCAAACACGCCTGCAGTAGGAGCTCGGGAGTCTTCACTCGAGTGCCGCTCTGTTCAACAATAGAAGGATATTTCACTTCTATTCACAACTCACAGAGTTCATCTTCGAGCATGCTGATCTTACTCCATAAGGAATCCATACACCTCTATTCCTCATGCCCGAACGGTGATCGACAGGACACATCGCGAGTGGAAAAACCTGTTGAATGGAAGTCACTGATGAGCGGTAGGAACATGGATTTCTCGTGCTGTTCATTCTCGGGATTGAAGCGGGCGTTGTATTCTATGACTTCATGTCGACAACTTTACCGGGACGACGGCCTGACGCTGCTCGCCCCTCAACGTCAGCCCTTTTTTCCGAACTCCTAAGCAAACTACAACACATGTTCATGTCCACCCTCGAAATGGATTACCTCTTGCCCAAGTTTCTACCAGGCACATGACTCATGATCGACTGCGGTTCTGGACTTGTCAGTTTCGCGGAGAGTTGACGGGGTGCGGGGCATTGATGTTTCGTCAATGACGCAGGGAGGGATGTCATCTTCAAAATGCTGACATAGGCTGAACATTGCAATGTCTGTGGCGACCTGTTACTAAAAACTTTACTTCCTCTCGCATAACCCCTAGTAACCGCAAATGTATTTTCATAATTGGTGCTGGTGCTTCAGTCATATCTGCGGTGAATACTTGCAGCCGGCGCCGCCCGAAATGTTACGAGGTGTCCGTCCTCGACAACGAGAGCTACACAGCCTAAGGAGGAATAACGGCCTTCATTGGCATCGATGTCCGGAGATTTGGTGCAGGGTTACATCGACGATGGGCATGCAAGGTGGCAGGTCTTGCCTTCGCAAATGCGATACGCATGTTCAGAATGTTGGGCTCTAAAACCTACCGCACTAGGCATGTAGTAGGTCTTCGATCGTTGTTTCCTCATTCCCTGAAGTTGATCGTATTTGAAACGGGCAGAGTTGGTAGAAAAAAAAGACACCTAGACAAATGTCTGTTACGTTGCAATTTCGAGATGCTATCGTAAAAATGATTGTGTATTAACGATCATCAAGAAGACGCAGTTCGGCCACTGGCAATGCCATGTTGAAGATCTGAAGACTTTCTATAGACTCGGACTTCGAAAAGAAGACGGATCACTCATGGGTAGCTCTGTGGTTTGCTGCCGAGGATCAAATGCCGTATACATTGCATGATGTAAAAGGGGGATAGATTTTATAATGCAATCTCCTCCCCTTCTATTACATGCGCTGTGCGAAGGATGGATCGAAGGTCAAAATGAGCTTCGACTTAATTCACTACCAGCCCCGCGGAGAGAAAACAGCAAGGAGTCCTAACCTCTTCTATCTCCACTCAAAGTATCTCCGGTCATCTAAACGAGCACCGTTCATCACCTCTGGTAACACACGAAGCTCAAGGACTGTGTTACAAGCACTGGCTGCGGGCCTAACCCTAACGTAATCCTCAGTGGCACGCACAACTTAGCAACTACTTCTGGTCTATTTCTCTGATCTGAATCATGTAATTTGTAGGGCTGCACAGTCGGATGCCTACTATTTCCCTTAAATGTCTCGTCTCCGCGAGGAATTACTACATGTTACCATGTTCGGACGCACATCGAATGATGTCATTCAATTATATTACCTAAAGGCTGTGCTCGACTCGGGAAGATCTCAACTTGCCGTTGACAATTATACGTAAAAGTAAACGGTATGTATTCAAGTTCAACTTGTCCGTGTTGCAGTTGTCAAGTCACTGGTAGGATACAGTAACCTATGAGCAAGGGCATACGGAAGGAGAATATGCTGATAATGCTATGTCATATTGTCCCTGCCCAGTGAATAAGTATCAACGGATATAGCAGGTTATAAAACATCTGACAATCTGGATCACGCTGGACCCACGCGTGAACATGTGTCTCCCAGGTTCTGGCGGGGTCGAGCACCTTCCCTTATCTCGGCGCGATATACAATACTGTGTTGTGATATCTGTCGGGTGTGCTGCCGACAACGCACTCGTCCGAACAACTGCGACACAAATCATGATATGGATAATATCGGATTCCAGTTGTTATACTATCCATCCCAGGTTCGTAGACAAATATTGACTGATGGTCATACCGGTCTATCATGTCGAGCTTTCGTTTCTCGACGAGTAGACTCATTGAACAACGCCATTTCAACGGGATCTTATCGGTAGGTGACAGGACCTGCCGCTAAATTACGGCGTCCGATGCATCATAATAGTCCAAGAAAAGCTGTAACACCATTATTGTGTGGATGTACCTGGAATGGGGAGGATAACGGTGCTACTTCCGAGACATCTTGATTAGTTGGACTCGCGCTGAAGAGATAAGCCCAAGGTAGCGTAAGTAGACTGTTTTCCAAGTTCGGACAGCTATTTGACTTTTAGTATAAATACAGGAGTAGAAGGACAGGTATGACCCTCAGCTCACTACTACAGAATCAACCCTTGTAAGTTCCAAAAACAAAACATGGTCACTTCTGTGGATGATAACACTGACCAAATGATGCAGTAGTGTACTTCTCATCATGTTCTTCCACAACATTACCAAGGTCCTCGTCTTCGTCATGGCTGCCGTCATGACTGCTTCTGCCATGCCCGTCACGGTGGAGAGCGACGCTCGGTCAGTGTTGCCCTATATATTTACAGAAATTAAACAGAAAATTTACATCTTTGTAGCGAAATCACTGAGCGTGCACCTCCCTCCTGCACATCTATCTCTTGCACTCACGCTGGTTAAATTATTTTCATGCTATTATATTGAATAGTCTCCCGTATTGCAAATATATGGTTTTATTTTATTCCGCACGGACAGACTGGATGTTGAGCATTGAATTGATCGGGCGGTGAGTATAAACTCTCGAGCGGCGCCGCCTTCAGCTAGATAAGTTCTACTGGAGATACAATTACGTGAAACAGGGAGGTGTGAGAGCGAATGAGATGTACTAGTACGATGTAAATAAGTATCGATTAAATCAAACTAGTAGTCATCCATTTGATCTACATACACAACCCACTCACTTGGCACGTTCATTGCGCATGCAGCTGGGCGCTGGCAAGGTAGGAATACTATCTCAATGATGCCGCCAGTAATCATAGTCATAGTTTGTTTAAGATTCATCATCAAACATATTGTTACAGAACAAGCAGCCTTCGATATGTGGTCTTACAGCCGTACGACCAGCGTACCTCAGGTACCATGCTGACACGCGGGGCCGGAGCAGGTAGGCGGGGCACGTTCAACGAGTTCTCTGAAAGCAAGAAGTTAGCTTTCGTCTCTATCACTATGGTGAGCTGATATGGGGCAGGAACTCACCGTATGTTGATGTCGATGGGAGTAGCAGAGGTGGCTACGACGGCGGCCATGGCGAGGAGAATAGCTTTGGCAGTGTTGAAAAACATCGTATGCGATATTTGTACCTTCATGAGAGGTGTTAGTGAGAAGTGATGAAGAGGGATTGGTGAGGCAGGAATCACTCACTATAGGTATTTTAGTGTTGGGTCGAAGTATTTTCAACCCAAAGTCCAGCCGTATTTATACAGAAAGGGTGGGCCAAGAATATACATTATTTGCATTTTCCATCCCGCTTGCAGCTCTGGATCCGACACTAGTCAGAGATAAGAGGATAATAATAGTGGAGTAAGAGACCGGCCGAGCTGCTATGTAATAGACCAGGTCAGATATCATGTGTCGGATTGATGGACAGTGGACTCACTCGTCGTAGAACTTGTTGTATTCAGAGCGTGTCCTGAGTCCAAAGTCGTTTTGGAAGCTGGGCGCGAGCAAAGAAAACACCAAGGCCCATTCGAGCAGGGTCAAACACCGACGTCTTCAGGGATAAACGGAGGCGAAAATGAAAACGACCAAAGTAGATCACCACATGAGGAATACAGGCACGATGGCATAACAGACTGATCACCGCTCGTACCCGCACTGCGTCGCATGGGACTCGTGAAAATGTGAAATGTACTCTAGGAGTTAGGCGTACTCGGCGAGATCGTTGCCGTTCCAGCAAATCACATACCAGTGTGCTTCTGTCCGCCATTCGAATACGATCGGGAGGTACCACAGAAACAGTCATGATGTATCATTGCATCTGGTGACATACATTGGCGGGACAATATGATGGATAACTGTTGCACGATATTAATGGGGGTATAAAGCTACGGTGGCTTAAAAGAAAGGCAGCTGCGTCAACGAGTAGCCTGCCACCCCCTAGTACTGACAAAACAAATTAGTTGAAAGTTTTAAACTTGAATGAAAATGAAACTCACGGAAACCCGAAAACTTCTCAAATGGCGTATGAAAGTATACACTTGTAGCATACACCGATACAATCGAGGCTGACACAACACCAATATTGAAAATCACTGCCAATATATGAAGCGGTGACCATGGTAATGATTCTTCTTGTCCATTCGATGCGCGAATCTTTGCGAAAGAGTAACGTATTTGGTCTGCGAGGAACAGGATAGACATGGTAAGGAGAAAGAGATGTCCTGAAACATCATGCCCTTTTCTGAGTCTAGGTGTTGTGTTCCATGATGCGTCGGGGATGGCGAATGGTGAAGTAAAGAGTGAGGGATGTGTTGCAGGGGATATCGTGGTTTTTGTGTAACAAAATTCGTGAGGTACGTCGATGACGCCTCCCGCAGGAAGTGCAACAACACAAGCACCACCGGTTGTTGCGACAAAACGTTCGAGAATTGCAGGACCAAAGAACCATCCTGTGAATATAATCCACACCGCGGTCTCGATAAGGTATTGCACGACTCGGTGGAGTTTTCGTGTCGTCTGTGGGCTAGTCGCGAAAAGAAGGACGAAAGCGGCAGTTGTCCACCCCCATGTCTTCTTTATAAAGTATACGTTAAGTGCATTTTTCTTGTTGGCGAAGTAATGTGTTTGGTGTAAATGATGGGGGAGATGTGTAATGAGAGGATTCGAGGTATCGAGATAGGTTTCATACACGACTGAATAAACCGTTCCGAGGGTGATTATGATGAACAAAAGTTTGAGAATATTGCGAGGAAAGTAGGCCATCGTCGTTGTGAATAACCAATTTAAAGTCGTGAAGCGTTTGTTGCAGAGTAAGCCTCCAAGTTGCTGCAGGGCGTCGAAGAAGACGGTGACGTAACACGTTGTGGACACGTGTTTGTGTTCTCGGAAAAGGACGAATTTCCACAAATGGACGCATCACATATATTCGGCAATGGCCGAGAGCTTTCCACTGACTTCGGTCGAAGCTTCCGCCTCTTTAATCATTCCAGCTCTTGTCGGCTCTTTGTTTCCGTCCTTTCCACTTACCGCCACCAAGTGATATTTCAACAACAGCTCTTACGCTTTCTAAATACTCTGTTAAGACATGTCTGCTATAGCCAGCTCTTCAGGTGTATCTGTCCCAGCTGCAACAGTCTCCAGCCTCCCAAACAGCGGGTATGCTTCCCCAGCTTCGTCCTATTATTCACCCTCGTCCAAGCCTTCCACACCAAAACCAAAGGTCAAACCTGTAAATGTATTTTCTAACGATGGTTCTTTCTTGGAACGTTTCCAGCAACTGAAGAAGGTACGACTTTTTGCATTTCATCTTTACTTAAGCCTCTGACGACAGGCATCCTTTATTTAGGATGAGGAAGAGAAGAAGAAACAGGAAGATGCCCTCGAAAGGTGAGTCAAATACTCCTCCATGTATCTCGTTCTTCTCTGACGTGTCCTCATCAAATCTAGGAAGCGACAATTTGATAATCGTTTCGTAAGTCCCTACCACGCCAATACGCTATCAGTCTTATTCATGTATGCGTGTTATAGAAAAACAGGGGCAAGCGTCCTCCTCCTACTGAGTCAGACTCAACTTCTACCACAGAGCCTCTCTCAAAGAAGTCCAAATCCGAGGAGCCCTTGAGTAAGTCCGGTAAATGTTCTCCGCATTGTCTCATGCTTATTTGTCTTAGCTCAATACGAGAAAGAAGTCAAAAATTACTCTGGCGGCGGTCGTGGGCTCAAAGACGATGGAAGTGGTGTCCGACCCCTCGTCAAGTAAGATCAATAGTGGTGAGTGTTTTGAGCGATGCAGTAGTTATGCCCTTTCCCTCAGTGTATCAGGCTAACCTTCCTTAGTTCAAATAGTATTACGGGTTCGTTCTGCTGACATCTTGAACTACATAATGCATCCATAGTAAAGTCTGTAATGTTACAACTAATGATACCACTTATCCTCCCTCCGTGGTGTTTAAATCTGCACGTGTACACCATTAGTTCCGTTGGTCCCATTCACCTCATTCACTCCGTTTTGAGATTTTGTCCCATTCAGAGTATGTGGTCTATTGGTATACAGTCCGACTTGGAGAGCTTTCAGCTGGATAGCCTGAATGTTGAAAGTTTAGCTACCCAATCATTGTATCAACATCTTGGAGTACGTACCAAGTGCTTCGAATACTGCCTAATAGTCCAGAAATCACCGATGGCATACCATAACTGATCAAATTACACCATTAGTTTCCACTTTCTTATTCGGTACAATCAGTCACTCACTCCAGGGTGTCCAGTAGGTCTATAACCCCCTTTCAGTTCACCTTCTTCATCGTATCCATATACTTCACACGTTCCATTGATAACGTCTTCACCGAAGAGTGCTTTGTTAGCATTTCGGATTTTGTCATACCCAGTCCTAGGTTATAGTTGAAAAGCGGTATCGAAAATAGGCAATAAAACGAACTTACGCCATTACAACCACATCGGCTTCCATTTCAGAACCATCCCGAAACACAAGCGTCTTTTCTGTGAATGCCACAGGTTCGCCGTGCTTAATCTTGATGTCGCCCGAAGCTATGAGATCTGAGCCACCAACATCTAGCCCTACAAATATGTAGTGATCAGGAGATGCTAGGTGAGCGCATACTTTGTCACTCACAATAACCTAGAAGAGAAAAAAATAAACGTCAGTCTAAATCGGAGACAGGCACTATCCATGATCGACCTACCACTTCCTGATTCATAAACCATTACCGACTGTCCCTGCCCTTCCGCGCCTTGCCACAACTTCAAGCCTCCTTTCCTCAATTTCGCATGTAACTCTTCCTCTTCTTTCCAGAAAAATTCGGTCAACGTTTTCATCACCTTATTCCTCGCCCCAAACGGCATAGTGGCAAATTTGAAATCGGCCACTTCAGTAGGAACTCCGTCAGCCCAAAGTTCCCGAATATGTCTCGTCACGTTCGATGAAGAAACAACACATGTCGGTGACCTCTGGATCATTGTCACAGACGCAGCTTTATGGGTGCAGAGATCTTGACAAACGTCTATCGAAGTATTGCCGCTCCCGACAACTATGACTTTCTTTCCTGTGTACGGGGCACCACCTCCGAATTGCGAGCCATGGAAGATAGTTCCTTGAAACTTTTCTTGATCTCTGAAGGTCGGGTATTTTGGGGTCCCCGAGTGAACTGGTGCATAGGACAATATGATCAGGGCGAATCGTATGAGGAATACCTTTGCGGCTGATGGTAACGTCCCATTTTCCCGCAGCGTGGTTGTATTGGGGCTTGTCCTTGGATCTCGGAAGACGTCCAGATAGATAGGTCTTGGTTGATTCCATACGATTCAAGCCAATCCGCTAATTTGTCTCGGGGTGTATAGAGAGGCCAGTTAGATGGATAGGGTTGATAAAGCACTAAAGCGAATACGTCATTATATAGATATTACTCTGTGCTCATAAAAAGAGTTGCTTACTTACTTTGATGATGCTGTTTTGGTGTATGTAGTGCGAGTGTTGGGTAGCGCTTCCTCCAGATATCTCCTACTCGCGGGTTTCTCTCGATAACGAGCGCAGATATACCCATTTGTTTGAAGCGTGCTGCAAGAGTCAAGCCCGTTTGACCTGCACCGACTGTATACAACATCAAACGCGTCAATGTGCATTCCAATGGCCTCGTATTATAGCATGTATAGCAAAGGACTTACCGATCAATACATATGGATCCTTCTCAACATCGGCTCGTCTCCCCGCAAGTACATCACACCAAGCTGCTGTGTGACCTTCCCAAATCCCACTCTCATAGCCACGTTCCTCATACCCCTTCAGTTCATCTAAGATTAGACACACAGCCCAGCCTTTCCACTTTCCGTCTGAACTGTCTTGCATCAACCGTGCGCAGCCCTTTCCCAGTGCAATAGGAGTTTCAAACGTAAACGCAAACGCAATCCAGGTCCTTCTCTGGGAGAAAACATCTCCTCTGCTGGACCGAGGTGTGGGGATTCATCCAACGTTATGTTAGATATCTGAGCTGGAACCAGAGTGTCAGCAAGGTAGGAAGTGATTTTGTCTCTCCCTTCCAATGCGCGAAAATTCCAAGTGAAGGTGAGGACATCTCGAAGCCAGCCCTCAGGAAGGAACGTCTGCGCTACTGCTTTCGCATCTCCCGAAGCAATTGCACCTGCAAACTCGGCAAGCCACGTCTGAGAGACCTTTTTCGCTTGAGCCGTGTCGTACATGTTAGAAGATAAGGGTAAGGAAGGTTAAGTTCTGAGAATGTGAGAGACAACAGACAGCGTCGAAGAGAGTGCGGACATCTCTTCTTAATATGGGTGACAACACTGTCTCAGGAAAGCTTATGAATCCCCGCACTTCTGTACGGCTTGTCGTTGCCAATTTAAGCATTAGTGGCTGTGGTAATGTGAGAGCCGAAACGACAAGGTGTGGGTGGGAATGGTTGGCCTCGAACCATTGTGCCCCAAGAATTACGGCGAGACATGCGTGGAATGCGAAGAGATAACCAATCCTGCCCCGCTCCGATGCCGTTTCGGTCTCAGCGTGAGATAGTCCACTTTGAGGTTTTGTCTTGTTCAGGTGATCGAATATTCAAGGGTTCAGCACTTAGAGTGTCTGTTAGATTAGCGATATGCCCTATCATGATCACAGGAGTGTAGTCACTTGCCGTATGTCTGTTGAGTTTTGAGTTGCTTGGAAGTCATCCTAGCTTATAGTTCATCTAGGTACGTAGCGTAATCAGATTTCTCCGAGATCAGTTGTGAACCCCACGCCAAACTGAGGAGCGGGTAACACAATTGCATCCTTTGTTCGCTTGCACAGATGGTTGATGTGGGAAAGCTGAGAGTTAAAAATATCGGTTGATATTGGATATCATAAGAAATACATTTCTATTCCTTCCATGCAAGTGGAAACTAGAGTCAATGAGAAGACTGTCAAAGGCGCATACATTGACTCTGCTCTCATCGGTTGTTATATCTTCCTGTTCACGCGTTGAACTGAAGCAGTCCATAATTGAGTACTGGAATGTGTAAACCAAAAGCGTTACTTACCGCTGCTAGGTATGATTCGGCAACCACACGTGCTCGTGCGTTTAGACTGAGCTTCATCTCACTGATCTCCTTGTCTACTTCCTCCATGAACCTGAGAGTTGGATGTAAGTCATTGTATATGATAGTGAGAGCATGCAACGCAACTGGATGATGAAGTCCACGATCTTGTGCTTGAGCATGGTATCAGTAATGTTATTGGTGATCAAAAACGAGATGTCATATCCCTAAGTTGTGAGGAGTAAATCAGTCAGATGCAAGCTTGACAGCGGTATATGCGACGTACAGGTACTGGTTTCCGCCGCAGCACGATGAAGCTCTCCGCCCTCTGCATCATGAACCGAGTGAACTTGTGGCATAATATCCGTTCGATCTCGTCAGCTTGCTTGATCTTAATGCTCAGGCGGATGGAGTTAATCGAAGGTTCGATCAGGACTCGTTCATTCTCATTTCTGGAGATCGTTAGTGGGTTGAGAAGCACTTCCTTTGATTCGCTGTTCGTATATGTCATTCGAAAGATATTCTTCAGTAAGGCAACAAGGCCTCTCACCCAACTTCAACCTCGGGTTTGTTATGCCTTTCTACCACCTTGTGAGTTGTTAGGAGCTCGTATGGTACAAATCCACATGTTAAGTACATACCTGAGAAGCGAAGTCTTCCAAGGTCAATGCTGCGGTTAATGTAGACCGTACTGCAGCAAGATAGGGTCGGAGGACGTTCGACTAGATTCAACAAGTAAACCAATGTTATTCAATACTGTCGGTATACCTAACACATACCATGACGATCGTGAATGGAGGAAAGAGCGTGGGATTCGATCGGAGTCTAAATTAATCCTCTCAAATTTGGAGGACGTGTTAGCGCTCAGGTTCTTAACTTCCGCCACAGCCCTCCAAAATACAAAAAATCATGCCTGTCGCCCTTGCTGTTTGGTATGTTTTAGTCGACAGACGTGTCTTTTATTGAGAAATACTAAACACTTGGTTATAGGAGCATCAAGCTCGTTCCTGGAGAGGTTGAGTCTATCATCCCTCCGGCAGACCTCAAAATTACAAATATTGCTCTCGGGGACGAAATTGCAGATGAAAAGGCCCGCACTTCTGTGAGACTGGTTTATCAAAGACCTTCTGCCCGTGACGGCGAAGATGACGAAGAGGAGGAGGACGAGGATGAGGACGAGGATACCGAAATGGAACCTGTTCAAACTTTCCTAGGTTCCCTCACTCCCGGCAAGGTATGTTTACGTATATTGGCATACTCACCAAGAGCTCACTCCTTATCGCTTAAATGTAGATTGAGCAAGCTATTGTCGATGTCATTCTTGAGAAAGATGAGGAAATTCTTTTCGAGGCCGTAGGAAAGAAGTACGCTCTAGTCTTTCTTTGTTGCTTAGTTTATCTGACATTTCGTTAGTGTCATCTTTGTCACTGGAAACTTCATTGGTAAGCCTGGTTCTTTCATTGTTAGATCAATTGATGTTCAAACAATTTTATAGACCAGGGCGGAGACGACGAGTCTGAATACGATTATGACCCTGATGAGGATGACTATGATCTCCAGGATATCCCTTCTGACGTCGAGATTGACGCCTCAGAACTCGAAGTTCCAAGCGATGACGATGCAGAGTATGTCCACTGATAACTTTGCGGACTGATGTATACTAAAAATCTTTCAACGATAGTCGTTTCGAGGAGGTTGAGGATGAAGAATCTACTAAGGATTCAAAAAAGCGTCCACGTGAATCCGACACCATGGACACTGACGAACCTAAACTTTCCAAGTCTGAGAAGAAGAAACAGAATAAGAAGCTGAAGGCTGAAAGCGGCAAGGCCGTCGCTACTGGTGAGGAGAAGCCACCCGCAAAAGAGGACAAGAAAGAGAAGAAGGAAAAGAAGAAGGCCGAAAAAGCAGAGAAGCCCGCTGCTAAGGTCATTGAAAAGGAAGGCGGTCTTAAGATCAAGGACCACAAGGTTGGGTCTGGCCCGCAGGCGAAGAAGGGCGACAAGGTCTCTGTTCGTTACATTGGCAAGTTGACGAACGGTAAGGAGTTCGACAAGAATGTGTCCGGAAAACCCGTAAGTGGCGTTTTTGTTTTTCATCACAGACGCAGCTTATGAGACGAATCTCTTAGTTCCACTTCCGTCTTGGTAAGGGTGAGGTCATCAAGGGTTGGGATGAAGGTATTCTTGGTATGCATGTTGGTGGCGAGCGATTGATCACCGTCCCCCCTGCTATGGGTTATGGCAAGGGTGGTAGCCCTCCTGTCATTCCATCCAACGCTACTCTCATTTTCGGTCAGCGCTCACGTATCCGTTTTAACCAAGAAACTTGCTGATATCTTTACAGAGGTTAAGCTCATCAAGATTAACTAGATGGTCAGGCTTGACACCAAAACTTGGGATGTACTAGAATTTGGTCTAGTCATCTTTGCTATCGTCGATTACGCACTTCTTGTCTAAGTACTCGCTCTGATATTTGTTATTGCTGACTGGGTATTGCTATATAGTGCAATTTTTACCCACCAGTGCTGCACTGCGTCCGTAACCTTACATGACGTAGGTCTTGAAATTTGAGGTGAACGGCCGAAGCCCCTAAAAGGCAAATCCCTCTTCCGAACAAAAGTGGGAAAGTTCCGCCAAAAAGGCAAACGGATCCGCCCTGTATGGCAGCCGAAATAGACATTTCGTCCTTTCTTTCTTCCCCGTCGCCGCCATGAATCCGCGAAAGCGCGATGAGAGTGGTCCTCTTAATCATCCTAAGCAGGCGCTAACCCAAAACGGTCATTTGGTCCCACCAAGACCGTTCGAGGTCCGCACTTGCAGCCATTCCATTCGTAGGGATGAATAATGCTGACAGCCTGATCTAGAGGCTCTTGTTATAATCTGGTGACGTTCCATAGCAATGTCGGCAAAATCGACGAGGTTCGAAATGGACTATAAGTACGGTCGGCCCTCGACGGCCAAGCTCACTTTACCCTTCCGCTCCCTACTAATTTCACTACTATGCAAACTGAACCTCTTGATGATCATGACCCTCTGGACGTCGAAAAGACGGCGTCCATCCCCCATTCTGTCGAACTGTCTAGCAAACTACATGACCATGACCCTTATGAGGTAACACTTGACAAAGAAATTGATCCCAGAAATCTCCCTGCCTGGCGAAAATGGCTCGCTGTCCTCGTCATTAACGCAGGAGCCATTTGTGTTTCAAGCTCTTCATCGATGGTATGTTTTTATTTTCTTGCCCTACATGGAATCGTCCGTTCACGCGTCTCCTCCCGAAAAGGCTGCTTTCGCGCAGCCTGCCATAGCGGCGGAATGGCATGTTTCAATGGAGGTTACCGTTTTGGGTGTCAGTCTCTTCACAATAGGTCTTGGAGCGGGACCTTTCCTTGTTGGTGCAATAGCGGAACTCGTAGGACAACGTCCAATATACCTGGGCTCATACTTCCTTCTCTGGGTTTTTACATGGCCAGTCGCATTTACGGACAGCATTGGTACGTTTGTCTCGAATTAATATTATCCGATAGGCACTAATCCTATTGTTCGTTCATGTAGCTGTCTACATGATCTTCCGATTCCTCGGCGGTATCGCTGGTTCAGCTTTCCTGAGCATAGGCGGAGGAACTATAAGCGATCTATTCACCCCTGATCAAGTCGCAACGTAAGTCTTCTTCGTTATAGTTCTACCTTCTGTAACGGACAGTTGACGTGACGTGACAGGCCAATGGCTTCCTATGTCGTGGCCACATTTATTGGACCTAATTTCGGTCCATTGTTCACAGGGTGAGCATCTCCCGTCTTGTCTTCTGTGTCATTGTCTCATAAATGAAATAGATTCATTGCCGAAGTTCGTTCTTCGAAATCTACTCTCTCGCGCTCAATACCCATTTCATTATAACCTGTTCTAGCACACTTCGTGGCGATGGATTTACTACGTTCTAATCATTTGGGAATTCGTCCAAGGTATTCTATTGTTGGCCATCCCAGAAACATATACACCAGTCCTGCTGAAGAGGAAAGCGAACAGGTATGTACAACTCACCATTTGATAATTCGTATGACTAACCAGCAAACAAACGCAGGCTCAGACAATCGTCTGGGGATAGTCAGTATCACGCACCCGGCGAGACCTCCGGTTCTCATATCTTACAGGATACTGCAGTCGGTATACGCAATATCGTCCGTAAGTTTATTCTCCCTGGCTCTATCTGAGTGCACTGCTAAATTTCGCTTATTCCAGAACTAATGATTTTCGACCAAATGGCTATTTTATTGGATATCTGGTAGGTCTCAATTTACTCAGATATATGTTGATCCTTATTTTTAATGTAGGCTCGCTTTGCTGTTGGCCATTATATACCTAGCGTCACAAGCATTCCCGATTATCTTCCAAGAACAACATGGATTTGCTCCGGGCGTGCTCGGTTTGACTTTCATTGGGATGGATATAGGTTTCTTGATCGCCATGGCTACTCAACCGCTTTGGAACCGGTAAGTTTAGACGACTGCCCCGCCAGTCTATTTACTAAATATATTCTAGTTACCAAGCAAAGCAAGCTGCTCGCTATAACTTCAATCCACCTCCCGAGATGTGGTTGAAGATGGGGCAAGTAGGGGGGATTCTAACTCCCATCGGTAAGTGTTGAAGAAAACATATTGAAGGACTCATATCTAAAAAATCAATAGGACTCTACATCATGGCGTTCACAACATTCAAAGGTGTTCATTGGATAGGCCCAATCATCGGCTCCATACCATTTGGCATCGGCGTTTGCTACGTCTATACTTCTACCTTCACATATTTTGCAACTGCATACCGACAAATGGCGTCTGCTGTAATGTCGGGCAGTGCTATTTTTCGTGCCACTCTCGCAGGCTGCTTCCCTTTGTTTGCTAGCGCCATGTACCACAAACTTGGCACAGTTGGTGCGACCGCTCTCTTGGCTGGTCTTACCACCGTAATGGCACCTCTACCGTACGTTGTCCATTTATTACGATGCTCACTCTGTTGCAGTACTGAGGATGAATTCTTTCAGGTTTATTTTCGAAAGATATGGTGGCCAGATACGGGCAAAATCTCGATTCGCATTCCACGGATAATATCCTAGATAGTATACCTTATTGATTATAGAGCGCATTTAATGATTACAGCCCAACTTGCCATGTCTAGTCGAATCGTGCCAACGAGGTGAGGTTACGTCTAGTTCGGAAAACGAGGAGTCTTCTTGACTCAGGTCACATTCCAGGTCCTAGCGCCGCTAGCATGCATACGAACATTCGTTGACACTTAGTTTCAGTACACATATATCTTCGTTCTATAGTAAATCTCGTACTATTGCAAGGGTCGAGATTGTACGTCGAAGGCCGGAGGCCTTCCTTCAATATACCTTAGGTCACCCTCGGGTATCTCAATACCGAAACACTCCTTCAACACCGCAGCCCTCTCCACCTCTGTCTCCATCGTCCTCACCGTCTCCGATTTGGACCCAATATGCCTGCGCAAAGTAGTCTTCTCCAAACCTAAACGTCCCATATATCGCGTCAATAATGAATCATAGGCATCGGCGGCACCCATCTCTGCCATTTCTTCCTTCGTAAGCCAGAAACATCCGGAACACACAACGTTATCGGGGAAGAACCTGTCGGGACCAGTGGCCCCAGAATAGACACCAATATTGGCGAATTCATAGTCACGACGGAAATATTCATCTTCAATGAAGGAATACATGATTCGCGAACTGATTTCACCACATGGTTTCTTATGGGAAACAGCAAGTCTCCATTCCACCTTTGGAGTATCCTCATCCGTTACAGAGGTAGCTGTGTTTAGATAATGAGCTGCAAGAATATGATCAATGTTCCAATGCACTCACATAAACTACTATCTGTGCGTGCCGTTTTCACTAGTGTGTGCCATTCTGTTGGTGAGGCTCCCATTACTTCGGCACCATCTAGGAGAGGAAGCGGTCTAGTTAAACCTGACCCGCCTCCGCTGGCATCCAAAAAGTATGTGGTATTGCTCCCCTCGTTAGGCTGAACGAAAATCACCATATGCACGAAGGATATGAATTCGGGAATGTCGATTCCTTCTGCAACGTTTATACGTCCCGCACCAGGATATGCACTAAAGATACATATAGACGTGAGTACTGGAGTTATAATGAGAACTTAGAGATGGATTTACCGATATCCCAGCCCACGGATCATCTGCAAAAATAATCCGTTCATACCGAAACAATACGATCCCTTGCCTTCAACTACCAGTCGTTGGTAGAGACCCTCCGGACTGATATCCATGGTATGATGACTAGAGCTATCGAAAATGGCGCCAGTAAGGAAATTGATTTCCTCACTCGGAATCGTCAGGAGCACGTACTAATGCATCGGGGTGTTTTCGAAAGCAAACGTGACTAAATGAAGGCGATGCAAAATGGAAAGGTTCTCTAAGCTTGCATCGAAATGCGTGACCATATCATCTGATATAGCTCCAGGAAATCCGATGCGCTTCAGCCAATTCGAAACTTGGCCTGCACTGTACACAGATGATACCTTCTTAATCCAGAGGCATCCGCGGAGCTTGGCTGCTGGGTGATCCTCGATAGTCATTGTCAAAGGTTGAATTGATAATCCCCGTCCAATCTCTAGGCCTTTATACCCTCGGCCTTAGGCGTGGTGGATTGAGTCATCTGATCATGGCAGCATTAAGTCAGCTTTTGCGGGTGTTAATTACGTTCTAGAGCGTTCATCAGGGAAGCCATTGGGGTGTTGTACGCGACTCAGTCGAGCGCGCACTCTTACGCATCGATTTACCAGAGAGGTTATCGCCACTCACGCCACGATGTCAAACGTTACCATTCTATGAATGGGGCGGCGGGTCGATGTCAAATACTGGTCACGATGATGTATATGTATAAGCACTTACAAGCCTTACTTTGGTCATAAGTCCGAGGTGGGGACTGTACCGGATTTCCTCAGACCATCGGACAAGAAGCACTAAGTGAATGTCTATAAGCATACAATAATTACATTTCCTTTTGTGTGTTTCCCATTATTCATTTACTCGTCGAGCCAGTCCAAGAATTGAGGAGTGAAGTAAGTGAGAATCAAGGTACACCCTGTGTTACAGCTGTATCAGTATATTGAGTTTTGTAAACTCAGGCTGTTGCTGACTTACCGGCTCTAAGAATGCCTTCTGTACTTTCGAACGCCATAGTCTTCAAGTCATAAACACCAGCTCGTGCACCTGCTACGATCATAGCGTACTCCCCGCTGACTTGGTATGCCGCAAGGGGATAATCAGGAGCAAGTTCTGCAGCATCAGCAATGATGTCGAGGTATGGCATGGCAGGCTTGACCATAATGATGTCAGCACCTTCTCCTACATCTCGTTGCTAGTGATAATGTTAATCACTTGATTGGAAAAAGGACAAATCGAAGAGGAAAGGTAAACGCACAATAGCTCGGCGAGCTAGTCCCTTAGCATTGGGTGGTAGTTGATAGCATTTACGATCACCAAACGAAGGCGCACTTCCTGCAGCATCCCTATGTCAAAGGGCCATTAACATGTGTATAATAATCACATTGAATGAGTTTACCTGAAAGGTCCATATAAGGAACTCGCGAACTTTGCTGAGTAGCTCATTAGAGTAACTTTGTTTCCCAGTCCGTTGTCAATGAGAGCTCTCTTGATAGTCTTGATTCTTCCATCCATCATGTCACTGGGAGCAACGCAATGAGCTCCCGCCTTGGCGTAGGACAACGCGACTTCTGCAATGCGGTCGGCAGAGGGAACAGAGTTAATGGTGCCATCATCATGGAGGATACCACAGTGCCCATGAGAGGTGTACTCGCACAAGCATACATCGGTGGCGATATAGACAGAAGGGAAGAGTTTACGAATGAGTTTGATCGCCAGGATGACGGGTCCTTCCGGGTCATCTGCAGGAGTACCTTTCCCATCCTACAAAGATTGTATGCAGTATGTTTACTGATATATTCACTTCTGAAATGAATAACGACAAACCTTGGGACAAGTCAAAGGTACACCAAACAAGATTACACTCTTCAGGCCTTTCTTGACAAGCGGTGCGAGGAATCCCTCGAGCTTGTTAATACCCCATCGACTTTGCCCAGGCAAGGATGGGATATCAACGTGTGCATCAGGATCGTCCGTAATGAAGATGGGGTACATGAGCATCTCCTTGGTCAGGGTGCGTTTCGCCTGCCATTTACGCGACAGAGGGTGTTGGTAACCACCTTGGAGGACTGAGCTATTGGGAAGAAATATATAATCAGCATTATATCTGCAATTCAGAGAAAAGTTTCTTACGAAATATCCATTGTTGTGTAGGTAGTACGAGTGGAAAGGAGAGGGATGAGTGTTGGCAGGTCGGCGAAGGTCACGGTGATCGAGCGTTGACAGTCAGCGACTACGGTCAGCTTTGGAATCGTACCACGACAAGTTCATCTTCCTTGCTCTTATACACTCAGACTCCGAGCCCTTTTCCCTCAATCTTGATGCTGTTTACGTGTCCTGTCGAGACTGCCGCCAATTGCAGTGCCTGTGGGAGTGGTGCAGTGTATTTGTCTGACCGTGGACATCGTCAATGGGGTCTCCACACCGTAAATCGTGTAACAGTCTACTCGCAGTGCACACGGTTACGAAGGGCTATGTGTACATCCGAGTAATACTTTCCCACTCAACGTATCTTTGAGAACGTTCAATCGGTGGATGTGTGTACCAATTGCCGGGTCGCGTTCTGGATGATTGACGTGAGTAAATTGTTAGGCACAGGGACTGAACACATTAACGAATTCATAAATAGGCCTGAGTTGAATAACGTAAATTGAAATAACCATTTCATATGAGCATTGAGTATCATACTCGCGTGCTGGATCTATATTAGGTGTTAACGTGTATGTTGACTTTTCCAGCCGATCGCGAGGTATGGAGGGATGAACTCATATCCTCAAGCTGGTACACGATATAACTTTTACTAGTCTAACAGACTCTCGGACGACTGGTGGGCAGTGGCAGAGTTGATGCACGTCTTATGTTACCAATACCATGCCTCTGTAGCGCTATCTTTTCGGTATAGCTGAAGATGCCCTTGCTGAGCATCGGTTGGCACATCGAAGGTATCTGGAGATGTCCAGAACCTATGAGATTGTAAGGAATGGTTTTGTTCTGTTCTTCCATGAAGTCGCTACGGTGGGTGACCAACCAAGGTTTCTTGGGAAGGCGCACTAGTCGTTACATATCCACTCAATATATTCTGCAAATTTGACCATTCATGAACCATAGATCCAAGCAAAACTAGTATTGTTCCTCCTGAGGCCAAACAACCAGGGATACATGTACCAGTGGATGTTGTGATAGAGGAGCCTGCAGAACTATTCGTATACATTCCCAGCTGACTCCCAACATATCAGAGGCTCGGGTTGGAAAGAGGTATCGGTCACAGCAACCATAGGTACGTCATGATGTTCGCACTGTATCAGCGGTAATTGATTACATTATTCAGGAAATATAGGTGAAACATGCATATGCTTGCACTCTTACCAGCCACCCCGCAAGTGATATAAACTTCAGGGCCATTTTCCAGGTATACCTTTATCTTTTTCACGACTTACTATTAGCCGATAAACTCGAAGCGTACATTAAGAGTTTTAGGTTAAACTCGGGGACCCGTTCACACAAAGGCCTTTCAGAGATGTTTTTCGTGCTAGGGTCACTTGAGTGAACGGAAAAGTTTCTCAAGGCATTGTCGTTACTCCTAAAGGACAATTTCGGAAAACATCTGCGACCCCACCCCAAAATGGTGATGGACTAGGCCCGGGGACATCATTCAGTGAATCACTTTCCTGTATGTTCCGACTGTTTCCTTCTTCCAAATGTATGACGTTTGACCCAATTTCCAGGCACGTGTTTGAGGAGATAAGAAAGATCACAGTGAGTACGAACAAGTTGAGACAGACGATTGACTGATCATCTAGACCGGCTTTGCTTCGCTTCTGATCATTATGTACATGTGTCATGCGCAATGAACTTCGTACTCGGTGTGCAGCGTGCATGTTCTCCAATTCCAAAACATCAGCCGAGACATTATTTAGCCGAGGCGTCACCGACCTTACAGCCTATGTAGATGGAACACAGAAGCGAAGCATTGTGTTCTCTACTAAGCACAGTTCTGTTCTTTACCTTCACTACTCGCTTAGCTTGCTTTTGTGTTCGGCTTTCACACGCATATTTTCAAGTACCAAGGTGCGTAGAATGTAATTATACCGAGTAAGGCCATGACTGAGCATCGTTTTATCAGACGACCTTGCCTCATGTATCAGTGCATCGACATAATCAGTAATTCACCCTGCCGTCTGTCCAGCTATCTGAATACGTTATCTTGACTTCTCCTCTTCCCTGAATCCAGTGTTTCGACATCTAGAGGATTCGACGCCACTGAGGTCAGGAAACCTTGCAATTTTTTTTTGCCATTTTTTGAATCGATGACAACAGGACTGGAAGTTCACGAGACAAGCTCTTTCGCGCTTTCTCATTTTCACATCATCATCACTACCCCTGCTGGACTACTTATAACTCGACTTCGCTCACACCACTACGTTCCTACCTCTGACTTCTGACATGGCACTGACTCTTCAACCTTTCGAGCAATTCTGGCGGGACCACTACTCATGGCTACAAGAGCGAGGCTATACTCTGCGTTCTCGATATCAACCCAGCGGGAATGAAGATAGTTCTCACGAAGCTGGAGACGCCTTCCCTCCGCTGGCAAGCTAGCGTTTATCGTTGTTTCTCACTGTGTTGGCTGATGTTGGCGTAGTTTGATCATATCGTGGATGCAACTAACTCGAAAGGAGAGATCGTTGCGCTGAAGCGTATCAGTCCGACGTCGCATCCGTCCGAAGGAGTAATCACGAGATACTTCTCTTCCAACAACCGCAGATCAATCAGAAACAATCACTGTGTCCCCTTGCTGGACGTTCTTCACGTTCCAGAGAGTGATAAGCAAGATGGAACGCCGATCATTCTAGTGATGCCCTTTTTGGTGCCGTACAATAACCCAACGTTTGCGACAGTTGGAGAAGCGGTCGGGTTTATGAAACAAGCGATCGAGGTGAGGAGGGACAGACCTCATGAAATGTATACGTGTGCCAATAAATGACTTTTGTCAGGGGATTTACTACATGCATCACAATCGTATTGCTCACAGGTGAGGTATTGTCATTGGTACTTGCCCCTCGAACTAATATATAGTTATAGACATATAACTCCACTGAACTTTATGATGGATCCAAATCCGATATTGCATGAAGGTTTCCACCCTACGAATGTTTCCAAAACCTACGATTATAGCCGTAAGACAAATCCTCGATCAAGGACAACTCACCCAACAAAATACTTCATTGTTGACCTCGGAGATGCACGAGAATACTCGATTAAAGCGGAAAGGCTCTGCGAACATGATCTCCCGAGGGAACCGACTGCCCCTGAACTCCAAACTATGGTATCTTTGCCTTACGATCCTTTTGCCGCAGACGTATGCGCCCTGGGTCATCTCTTGAAAACGGAGTTCCTGAACGTGAGTGAAGTAGCCTCGATATTTATTGATACTTGAGCTTCTCTGTCGCAGAAATCATCATGTTTTGAATTCATAAGACCGTTGGTTAGCGACATGACTAACGTAGATGCTTCCCAAAGACCCACAATGAGTGAAGTGGAAAGGCAATTCGAGATCGCCATCCGTCATCTTCCTATCAGCAAGCTACGATCTAGATTCAAATTCAAGAACGAATCTGCTCTATTAGCGGTATACAGAGGTGTAAGACATCTCTATCGCAGAATCATATTCAGCAGGTTCGATGCGATACCGTCCCCTCCACTTCAGGGTCCTAGCATCGCTTCCAAATGATTTATATTTATGTTCTTTCCATCCTAGCTACGCACAACTATGTTGTACTGATTCATTATTTTTTCTGTTGAGCTAGACAGGCTTCCACCTGCCTATATGCTCACCTGTCGTTTAAGATATATCGACCACGCACGGACTACATTTAAATATTGTATCGTTAGTTACCCCGGTGTACTACTTACTATACAGACTTAAACTGTTGACTTTCAAAATTCAGACACGTTTGTGAACTCTTGACACTTTCAGCTGTTCAGGGCAATGATGATACCGTCATTGGTTCCTGCGCAAACACGGTACTACAGTAGTAGGATTGCTTGAAACAGCGCGCGGATGGATCAGCGGAACGCAGAATGATCGAGAGGATAATCTAATCTAATCCCAAAGATCTTCCTGAGTCAAGCCGAAACGATTAGAGCATCAATAGCTTACATTTCTCTTGTTGACATCCTTCATCGCGAGTCATACCAGCTCATTATATCGCCCTAGAGCTGGTATATAAACTTGGGCAACTCTCATAACCAAAACCACAATAAACAGTCATGTCGTTCCCACCCCACGACCGTAAGCTCAAAGTCGTGATCGTAACTATATGCAGGACTAATCCTATGTCGCAGTGACCACTCCCTTCAATTTTTCTCAGGAAGAGGAGAAGGTCATCCAATACTGGAGAGAAATTGATGCCTTCAGAACGAGTTTGAAGCTCTCAGAAGGACGCCCCGAATTCACATTCTATGACGGACCTCCGTTCGCAACTGGTCTACCGCACTATGGTCATTTACTTGCTGGAACGATCAAGGTACGGTTCATCAGTGTTCATCGAATGGACCAGCTTGACCTTCTACTCCAGGATATTGTAACGAGACATGCTCATGTCAGTGGATACCATGTCACACGACGATTCGGTTGGGACACCCATGGTCTACCCGTGGAGCATGAGATCGACAAAAAGCTTGGGATCACTGGCCGAGAAGACGTCTTGAAGATGGGTATTGACAAGTATAACGAAGAATGTCGTGCCATCGTCATGCGATATGCATCAGAGTGGAAATCCACTGTCGAACGTATGGGTCGCTGGATCGACTTCGATAACGATTACAAAACACTTAACCTCTCGTTCATGGAGAGTGTCTGGTGGGCATTCAGTGAACTCTTCAAAAAGGGTCTCGTATACCGAGGACTCAAGGTCATGCCATACTCCACTGGATGTTTCTCCCCATTATCGAATTTTGAGGCGGGTCTGAATTATAAGGATGTCAATGATCCTGCTGGTTAGTGATTCTCTCTCATATATCACATCAATTCTCAAATACGGGGATTCTATCAGTCACCGTTGCTTTCCCACTTGTTGATGATAGAACAACATCTTTACTTGCATGGACGACAACTCCATGGACCTTACCTTCGAATCTTGCTCTCTGTGTCCACCCTGATTTCACATACATCAAAATCCACGATCAAGAACGGGATCAAAATTTCATCCTTCAAGAGAATCTCCTCAGGACACTTTACAAGGACCCGAAGAAGGCCAAGTTCAAGAAACTTGCCACCTTCAAGGGTTCTGACATGAAAGGCTGGCGATACGTCCCTCTCTTTGAATATTTCACAGAACGGGTGCGGCCAATTGATTTCCTATTGCCATAAATCGATTGTCTGATGAATCTTCTACCCTTCTAGTTCGAGGACAAGGCCTTCCGTGTCGTCACAGATACTTATGTCACAGATGCCGACGGTACTGGTATTGTCCACCAAGCCCCAGCTTTCGGTGAAGACGATCATCGTGTTTCCATTGCTCATGGAATCATTCAACCCGAGGAGATGCCTCCTTGCCCTATTGACGATTCTGGCAAGTTCACTTCCGAGGTCTCTGACTTCGCAGGTCAATATGTCAAGGTACACTAAGGTATATCCATTTCTCAAACTACAGCCACTGACAGCTTCCTTTAGGATGCGGATAAGAATATTCAGAAGGCGCTGAAGGCGAAAGGCCGTTTGATCGTCCAATCCACACTCAACCACTCGTATCCTTACTGTTGGAGGTACGTCCTTCTACCTTTCTACACCAGTATTTTCTTCAATGTATCATCATAAATCCGCAGGTCCGGCACACCACTTATCTACCGTGCCATTCCAGTCTGGTTCGTTCGTGTCAGTCCTATCGTCGACCAGCTTGTTTCCAACAACAAAGAAACAAGATGGTAAGTCTTAGTGTTACGGCTCAGAATATCACCTGAATATTAACACTTTCCAGGGTCCCTCAGAGTGTTGGCGACGGACGATTCGGTAATTGGTTGATAAATGCCCGTGACTGGAACGTGTCAAGAAATCGTTTCTGGGGAACTCCGATGCCCATCTGGGCAAGCGATGACTATGAAGAGGTATACATTACGCACAATCTTTTCAATATTCGTGGTGCTTAGCAAGATCCATCCGTAGCTCGTGTGCGTCGGTTCAGTAGAGGAACTCGAGAAGTTATCAGGTGCCACAGGGAATAACCGACTTGCACCGTGACAAGATTGATCACATCACTATCCCTTCAAAACAAGGCAAGGGTCAGTTGAAACGTATCGAGGAGGTCTTCGATTGCTGGTTCGAGTCTGGAAGGTATGTCTCCTACTACCCCTCACGTGTGATTGTTATTGATCACTGTCCCTCAGTATGCCTTACGCGCAGCAGCACTACCCCTTCGAAAACAAAGATCTCTTTGAAAAGAACTTCCCCTGCCGACTTCGTCTCCGAAGGTATTGACCAGACCCGTGGCTGGTTCTACACATTGCTTGTCCTTTCGACACATCTATTTGGCAAAGCCCCATGGAAGAATCTCATTGTCACTGGTCTCGTGCTTGCTGCGTGAGTGCTAGCTTGCGAAAATTAACTGCTATCAGTATTCACAACTATTTGTAGTGACGGCAAGAAGATGAGCAAGAGTCTTCGGAACTATCCCGACCCCAACATCGTTATTAACACCTATGGCGCCGATGCGACAAGGTTTGTTATTTGCATTTATCAACAGTAGAAGCATCCTTTATTAATTGATGAATGTTCAGGATGTTCTTGGTCAACTCACCTATCGTTCGTGGTGATAACTTGCGGTTCCGTGAAGAGGGTGTTCGTGAAGTTGTCTCCCGTGTCCTCCTTCCCTGGCTCAACTCCGTCCGCTTCTTCCTCGGTCAAGTTGCACTTCACCGGAAGACGGGCGACTTTGATTTCCGCTACAACCCCCACGCCCCGCTATCTAACAACGTCATGGATCGTTGGATCCTCGCTCGTTGTCAATCCCTCATCAAGCTCGTTAGGGAGGAGATGGCCGCGTATCGCTTGTATACTATCATCCCCCGTCTCCTAGAGCTCATCGATGAGCTAACGAATTGGTACATTCGTTTCAACCGAAGACGTCTCAAGGGTGACGATGGTAAGGAAGATACCGTGGTTGCTTTGAATACCCTTTTCGAGACTCTCTTCACCCTATGCCGAACTATGGTAGGTTTCGAATATGCTCGAAATTTGATATTCTACTAAAATAACATTGCAGTCGTCATACACGCCATTCTTGACCGAGAACATCTACCAGTCATTGCGAGAATTCATCCCCGAGGATCCCACGGCCGGTGACACTCGTTCTGTCCACTTCTTGCTCTTCCCCGACGTCAAGGAGGAGTACTTCGATGCTGTTATCGAACGCCAGGTCAAAAGGATGCAAACCGTCATCGAGCTTACGCGTAACGTTCGAGAACGTCACAATCTCTCACTGAAGGTACGTTGCCAATTTGAATCCTTCTTTGACAATGAAGGTGACATGCTTTCACTTTTAGACCCCACTTCGCGAGCTTCTAGTATTCCACAAAGAGGAGGAATATCTCGAAGATGCAAAATCCCTTCAGAGATATATCCAATCCGAACTCAATATCCGTGACATCGTCTTCACTTCTGACGAGAAACTTGCCGGCATCCGGTACCGTGCGGTTGCTGACTGGAGTGTTTTGGGTCGCAAGCTGCGAAAAGATCTCGGACGTGTCAAGAACGCACTCCCTAAGGTTTCTAGCGACGAAGTCAAGGCGTATATTGACACTGGGAAGATTACAGTCGACGGTATTCAACTCGTTGAAGGCGATCTTCAAGTGCAACGTTACATTGAGCTGCCCGAAGACCAGGAAGGCCAATTCGCGACACACACTGACAACGATGCGGTCGTTCGCCTAGATATCCAAGTTCACCCCGACCTCATAGGCGAGTGGATAAGCCGAGAGCTTATCCAACGTGTCCAAAAATTGAGGAAGAAGGCTGGACTCCAGGCGACGGACGACGTTCTCGTTGTTTACGAGCTCGAATCGGGCATCGGCGAGGAGCTTGTAGCTGCTATGAAGGAGAACGAGGAGACCATCAGGAAAACTCTCCGCACTGTGCCAGTTGATGTCAGCAAACAAGGCAAGAACCAGCCGACTATCATCCAGGAGGAGGTTGAGGTTGCAGACGTCAAGTTCCTTCTATCATTAGCAAAGCTTTGATGTCAGACACATAGATACGAGCGAAGAAAGGGCAAATGTATTACAGTATATCAATAGCGCGGTCTTGTAGAGTATAATCCAAATGCTTCGTTCTTCATTTCTTGGATGTGCCGAATCCCGCGAAACCCATCATATTCATCATGTCGTCGCCGCCTTGTGTCATTGCAACGTCTTTGACAATTTCTACGCGTTGTTTTTCTCTTTCGGCCTTCTTCTGAGCTTTCTTCTCTGCTCTGAGGGCAGCTTCCTTGTCTCGGACTTCAGCCAGACGTTGCTCGAAATCAAAAGATTTCGCGGTGGATGCTTCCTTCGTTTTCTCTCGAAGGTACGCTATTCGAGCACGTACTTGCTCAAGTGTAGAACGTGCGATGCGTGTAGTTTGGCCCAGTGCGCGCAAGTCTATTCGTAATTCAATGAGAGGATTGAGAAATCGGACAAGGAATACGTACGTGATCGACCGTTGATGTGATCCATGTATCCAACACTATCCTTGTATGTTCTATTACATGTCTCGCAGTAGAAACCTGGAACTCCAGGGCCACGTCCACTCGTGCTCTGGACAACCATGGTCTTCCCGAGATTCTTTTCAAGGTCTAGCGGACCCTCTCTCTGTTTCATGAGTTCCGTAGGCTTGGGTAGATCCTCTTTCTTCCCCTTTCGTGGCCTCTTTCCTGTAGCTCATAGTCATTGAGGGACAGACAAACATAAGGACAGTTCGACTTACCTTGCTTCAGCCGTTCCTCGTTGTCCTGCATCCTCTCTCGTTCCTCTTCATCCCTCTTCTTAGCACGTTCTGCATACTCTTCCTTGTCCCATTTCTTTCTGAAGTCAGTATCCTTGGCTTTGACTCCGTATGCACCGCCTGAAGACATGCTAAGGATATGCTATGTGTTTAATGGAATTCCTACGAAATGTAGCGTGGACGTCTTCAGTAAGTATTTGGGTGAGCTGAAGTCAAGTCAGTGATAATGAATAGTTGGCTCTCTAGAGATAGATTGTAAAGTTGCTGCTGTAGGATGATGTTCTACACCACCTGGTGGTAATTGAGAACATTGGAACAGTCCCAAACTTTCCTAAACAGCTCATGTTTTGACGCCCATGCATCATCCATTCAAATTCCAACTTGAAGTTTCCTCATGATCTACTAGTAGTTAAACTTCAACCTTGCCAATTCTACAAAACAGATGATCACACCAGATTATAAAGAGGCTGCGTACCTAGGATTCCTATTTGAAGAGCATACTCCGCCGAACTTGTTACTGGAATACTGTAATCAGAAGGTAACCCTTTTCCTCCGTGTACGCGGTCGGTTTTGGCAACACTCCGCTTCTCAGAGCACCGGAGGCTTGAGGCAAGATTCGTAAAGTTGCTTGTGGATTTACGTAGTGATGTAACAAAGGACTCCAAAAGGCTCCAAGCAACGCACTCCGAGACGGAGTGTCCCACTCGCTGCGCCGTCATACTACGGGAACAATAATCCTAAGCGATATTCCTCAATGTCAGGACTCAGTGTATGCCGAGCACACCACGTATATCCTATTTCTACATCTCTCTTGACAACAAACGAGCTTTCGAAAGCTCGAGTCCAAACACTTCACACCTCGTCCATGCCAAAAGTGTACATCCCGAAAAGGTAAGTCTCGTAGTCTAGCATAGTATAGGTTTTCTCACCACTAGGGGACATATTTTGATGCATCCCTTGTAAGTGTATGTTCCCGCATATTCGGCATATATCTAAATGTCTCCGACATCATCCTGTTCTCGTAATCCTTCTATTTCATCAAGCATTGCCTTAACATAGGCATACATATTCTCAGTGGCCACATCCCCTGGGCTCCTTAGGCTACCTTCCTCTCTTTTCTTTTCCTTCATGCCCCAGCTCGCCCTAGACAGAACATTCGCACTATCCTTCTGGTTTGAAGTAAGCTTGAGGTACAAACTCTACTAGCTTATTTGTCGCTAATTGGTTCTTATAGGCAATAGTATACGGTTTGTTCAATTATTTCATACTAGGGGATCCTTCTCTCATCATACACATCATTTCAGGCATATATTTCTGCCTGTTTTGTGCTGGGGTACATGTAAACTATACCTACCGCAGTCACAGGGACAATGACAGCAAGGTGATTCCACACCGCACCGTCTCCAAAGTTGTGTATCTATCTCCCTAACCTCCGGCGACTCTAGTTTTTGTTCTGGGCAGGGATCTTGATGTTTTTCTTTGCAACATTTCATTTAAGTGAGTCCACATTGTAGGCTCTTGATTTTTAGCGTCCCTTAAGCTTCCTGCAGCATTGGATGGCTACCGCTACATGCACGCATACGTCGACCTTGCCGACGTCCCAGGAGCAGGAGCTAAATGGTTAGCAAACGTCTCAACCTGGCATCAGGTCTTGAAAGACGCGTTGTACGGAATGACAGAATTAATCGGCGACTTAGTCGGGGTAAGTGTCTCTCCAATGATACAAGTCGCAAATGTGAGGTCTATTATGTTCTAACTCTATTTTTCTTAAATCTCCAGACATATCGTGTCTACGTAATTTGGGGTCGTAATTGGAAAGTCACCTTACTCCCCTCTCTCTTAGCTATCGCCAGTGCAGGTGCGTCCCCTCCCCATCATGATCACCAAATGTGCTTGCTAAATTACTCTCATTTACGTATAAGTTTCCGGATTCACCCTCGTAGGACTCTACGCAACAAAAATCACATCCACGGACACCATGTTCTCACCAACGATCCAGCGCTGGACACAGACCTTCTTCTCCGTCAGCGTCATCCAAACCGCCCTCATCACTGGTCTCATCGTTTACCGGATACGACAAGTCGACCAGCTAGGTGCCAAGTTTCGACTATCCATCTCAAGTGTAGGAGAGGTTAGAGTAGGTTCGGGTGAAGGAAAACTGATGTATGTGGTGTGGGTCCTGGTGGAATCGGCAGGGTTTCTGCTGATTTTCGAAGTGATGTTGTTGGGGACGTATATTGCAAATAATAACGCGCAGTATATTTTCTTGAATACAATCGCTTGTATTGTGGTGAGTACTTCTCTGATACTTGGAGCTGGATTACACACATAACGGTCTTGTCGTAGGGTATTTCATTCACAGCAAATACCATCCGCTCAACGATGCATTTCTCTTGTCCGTTCAATTCACAAACCGACACCTGGAACTCGGGCTCGCATTCTAATCGAGAAGGGTTCCACAATCAACACGCTCGCACATCCCGCATTCCGGGTCCTTCTACCTTCTCTCAACAATCCTATTCAGGTTACCCTATGCATCCCATTACGATTAACGTCACAAAATGCGTAGGTACTCACGGGGATGGTGGCATCGAGGGTACAATTGATTACGATGTCGAAAGCGGAGGTGATATAGGAGAGAAGCTGTAGCGTTATTGCCCGTTGCAACGTTGGCGCGAAAATATTATTTGTTTATATCCAATTGTTATATTGCATGGAAGAGACGAGTCTACAGCATTTCAAGTGAAGATCGAGTTAAACGAGGAGATGGGCCAATTTGTCATTGGCAGGACAGGAGCAGTGGGATTTTGTCAGTTGTGTAAATGAACCTATGCTTTTGAATCGACTTCACTGTGAAAGCAAGCGACCGAGAAAAATACCTCGAGTTCTAAGTCTTTCAGTTCACAAATTCGAGTAGATTATAGAAACCATAGACGTCGTCGCATGCCATAGTGTTATAATGGAAAACGTACAATGCAATAGAAACAGTGGTAATGTGAACAGCAAAGGCACCCGTCGTCACGTCAAGGTCATGTCAGAAAAAATATATGCGGCATGGAATCCACCCAAGGAGAGCACTCTACTCTTCTGGGACCTCGATCTCGCCCGAGTTGATCTGGTCGATGATATCATGTGGGGGTTGACCGTCGATGGTGCAGCCGACGGATTGAGCGGTACCCAAGATCTCCTTGCAGTTGTTAGCGAGGGACTTGGCGAGGGATTTTGATCGCATGGTGCGGGCAATGTCAACGATTTCATCGAAAGCAATGTTACCGCTGTGCTTGATGTTCTTCTCCTTCTTGCGATCACGTGGGGGCTCTGTAGAAGCAAAGGTTTTAGTTTTAGTGAGATGGATTTTTGGCGGAATCAAGTGGACGAACCCTTAAGAGCCTTGATGACAAGGGATGAAGCTGAGGGGACAACGTCGACCTTGGCTTGTCGGTTTTGGATGGTGAGTTGGACGGTTACACGGAGACCCTTCCATGCGCCGGTAGCCTTTGCGATATCTTCACCGACCTTCTTCGGTGACTGTTTATATAAAATACATTAGAGTGCTGTTCAGTGGCCAAGCAAAATACTAGGACGTACGAGACCCAAAGGACCGATCTTGGGAGCCAATGCGGATGAGGCACCGACTTCACCTCCCGTCGCCCGGAGGTAGATGATCTTAATTTCATTGGGGTCCTAGAGAAGAGTAGAGTCAGCGGTTTGTTCAATGTTGTTGACGACGGCGACGAGACTGACGAATTTGGGGGCCATTGCGGATGATTTGGACGACGAAGAGGGTGATGAGCTAGAGTATTAGAAAGTATGGATTTGGCGGTGGATTATGTCAGCACGTGGCAGGAGGCTGAAAACAAGGTTCAGTCGGCGCTACACTTGGTACACAGTTTATCGGGAAATGCCGGAAGCCGAGATCTGATGTGAGGGACTGGGGAAAGTCTGGTGAGGAAGGAGATGGATGAAAGCACGCAGCGGGAGAGTCATCGAGGGCACACTCTGAGCTCATCGTCGACAGCACACAGCTGGCATAACTAGTCCGGCCACACTCCTCTGCAATGGCTGAATGGAACCGTCAGACAGAGTCCAGCTGCCGGCAGGCTTTGAGAATGTCGACAAGAATATTCTCGCTGAACTGATAGGCAAGTGTCCTTTTCCCGCATCCTTTTCGCTTCTCCTGACAGAACTATATCATTTTACCTCTATACATCCACAAACCAACTCTGAACATGAAATATGCCATGTGCAACTTTCAAACGTTACAGCGGACATGATGGACCGCCTTCTCTCTCATAATGACAGAATACCTCTATCTCCGTGCGCACCCAACCTCTAGGTTACCTGCGCGGGACCTGTCACCGATGATGCATCATCTCCGTTTGTAGTGAATCCCTCACTCGTTTTCATTCTCGTTCAGCACCTAGCATCACCGTCCTAGACTACCTCCGTCGTATAGTCAAGTTCACTAATGTCGAGGTACGTTCATCCGTCTCAAACTCCTCCTAGGAACACACAACCTCATTATTTACCTCATCGCATGCATACACCCACATACACCCACATTTACACCTGCATATAATCAGAACGCATGCCTCTTAATCACTCTGCATTACATCGATCAAATATGCGCCAGAAATCCAACATTCACGCTTTCCTCTCTCACCTGCCATCGTTTCCTCATCACTTCCGTCGTCCTCTCTAGCAAAGCCCTCTGTGACGTCATGTGCCCGAATCATATTTACGCAAAGGTCGGTGGTATATCTATGACCGAACTCAACACTCTCGAGCGCGAGTTCCTACGCATGATCGATTGGAGGCTAGTGGTCAGTAACTCTATTTCAGCTCCTCTCTTCTTTCATAGTTATGGGTTTATCTCTCAGACAACACAAGAAGTCCTCCAAGAATATTATATCAACCTCGTCCGAACCCACAGCAATGGCTCCTACATCATAACTGGCACCCAATCTTCCTCTAGTGTTTCCTCCGCGTCTGCTTCCGAGAGTGATATGGACTATGAAATATCATCCCACTCCAGACCTGCCTCGCCAACCACCTCGATCAATACCACCACCACCAATACAACAAGCACCTCGCATACGACCAATACGACCAGCACCTCAAATAGCTCAAACAGCTCCAATTCAACGGCAACAACGACCAATACAAATATGGATGCCTCTATGAACCCTATCAACACCGTCTCCGATAACACCAATATTGATGCCGACACCTACATCGACGGAAATACGAATTCACCTCAACCCAGTGCCATGGACGTGGGCATGGACATGGTGGGAGGAACTGGCGGTGATAATAGCATGTCAGATAGTTCGAATGCACCGCAGCAACCCCAGGGACAAGAACCACTTCTGTTCCAAACACAAGAGCGAGAAGAAGGACCACACACGAGTCTTATCAGTCCTACCACGCTCACCACGCTATCTGCTCAAATGATCCATCATGTCCAACCTCCTATTTTGGCTCACTCCACTCGACCTACTCCATCCACACACCCTGCTCCCACAGTAGAACAAAACATTGCGTTTCAGGCTTTTCAGAGTCAACGGACACGCCAAGAGGAGTCCGGGGATATGGATCTGGGCTGATATCGTTCGTTTTCACCGTTGATAGGCTCAACCGGTTAATCAAAGCATTTTACTGGTACCGTCCTGATGTGCTGCCCGGTGTCTACTGGTATTCCTGTATCCGGTTCGCGGGGTTCAGAACTAGGTGCTTGGTATATTGAAAGCGAGGGGTGTGGTAGATCTGGTATATATCGGGATCCTTGCGCTATTGAAGTGAGGATAGGGTGAGACGATCGATCTCGTTGAGCAAGAAGGGGAAGCGGCAGGTGGGAGTAAAACAGGTTAACGGAAGAGAGCATGAACGGGTGGGGAGATGGGAGAGTGATTCATGAAGGTGTGGGAGCGGGTTTGGTGACGGGGAAGAAAAAAAGGTGCTACGGAGGTGTGTTTTTAGGCTATCGTTTCTCTCATGACATGGGCTTCCGTTCTCCATTCAATTACTCTTGCCCTTGGCTCCGTTCGTCAAGTTTGTCAGCTACTTACTCTGTTTTTGGTTCTGGTGTGTTCTGATAGTCTTCTATTGGGGGACTTTGAAGTTCGTACGTACAATACTTTATTTTTGGCTCCTTGCTTCTGGCCTTCAGTGAATGTCCTATTAGTGAATCTCGAATTTCTTTTTTCGTTCAAGTTCTTTCTTTGTTGTTTTATTGTGGAATCGGATACATCTTTCTTTCCTTGGTACATCAAAACGAAAACGTTCGCGTTACAGTTACAATTACAATTCACGCATAAAACGAATTCAATTTGTATTACCGTGCCGTCTGACTTGCATCTTATAACAAATGAACAGAGACATCGGGTCCGTCGATATCAGACTTAAGCTTATGACAGACGGCGAAGAACCATCCTACCACCGACCTCGCTAATCGTGTCGAACTGTCAAGCCGATGCTAGTACTCAAATTCACTACTCATGCCGACGTGGCTGTTGAAATAACTCACCCACGTATTCACTTGTTCACACGAAAGCTCACACGCAAACCAATATCCGTATCCAAATAATTCCAAAAATCATCATGAAAAATCTATCACAGAGAGAGGTGTAAAAAAAAAAGACGAGACACGAGGTAATAAAAAAACACTAAAACAGTCCATGCCAGAGGAAAGTTATTGCCGTTCGATTGAGGAGGTTAGTTTGCTTTGTTGCAGGGTGGAGGAATAGGAAGGAGAAGAGGAAGAATAAAACCGAGGAGATGACTAACTACTAACTACTACTGAACTACTACGACTACTAAGAGACTTTCAGGTGGAGGACCGAGCACACACGAGACGATAGGGTTGGGGGGGAGTGGGATGGGGATGGGATGGTGGTGAAAAGGAATAAAGATAAAAAATCGCGGAAGCTGCGATTGACCAGGGTGTATGATTGTTGATTTGAGAACACCAGAAAAGAATGAAGAGGTTTTGAGGTGAAGTGGCGTTCGCGATCCGTGGAGATCGGAGATGAAAAACGTGTGAAACGAAGCGATGACAAGTCAACTCTTCGTCGATCTTTGTGGCTCTCCACGCGACCGAGGGAAACACCAACACCTAGATGAGGAGATGACGATGGGAAAAAAAGAAATTTGCCAAAATGAGCGTGTGTGTTTGAAATTTGGGCGAGTTAAGACCAAGGGAGAGGGGGTTGGGGGTGCTGGGGGAAAATTGCTTTGGGGAAACATGTGAGTTGCGAGAGAGAGAGGAAGTGGAAAAATGCTGTGGGAGGTGGGGGAGAAACAATGATAACGATGATGATGAGTGTGTGTGCGATGCCGGAACAAGATGGTGGGGGAAAGGTTGTTTGGGAACATAATAAAAATGGCTTTTTCTCCGTTTTTTCTCTGTATGTTACAAGAATCCAGAAAGCGCAAAAGAAGAAATGGGGGGGTTGGTTTCGAAAAACGGCCTTTGGGAGAGCACAAGACAAAACGACGACGACGATATCAAGAATATCAGATACCATTCCAATACCTGGAAAAACGACTGCCTTTTTGTCTGCAAGTAGAGCGCATACGAGAAATGGAGAATGGGGTGAGCGAAGCCGAGAGTTTGAGAAAGGGTTTAAGGAGGGGTGTGGGTTGACGATCAAGCGATCAAGCGATCAGGCAGTCAAAGGGTTCTGTGGGGGAATGATGGAAGAGGGACAATGGGATACGGATGTGGTGATACGAGGGAAAGGGATAATGGTAAAGTGGGGGAAAGGTGATGATAAAGAAGTTGAATGCCATACACATACAAGGTACGAGCGAACCCAGCGAAGGATCGAACACATCCAACGCAAAAACATCCACCGTACTGATTCCACCCTCTGTGTCATCGTGCAAAACTAACAAAAGTCACGAACGAAACGAGCAAGTAACAAATCACCGTCTCAAAGCAGAAAGCATCTTGGCCAACGCGTTGATCTGGCCTTTCTGCACCTTCCTCGGACTGGACCCATCGACATCGAGTTCGGCCTGTCCAAGATCAGTTGTGCTTGTAGCAGCATCATGACGCTGTGACAACGGAGATGATGGTTGCGAATGCGTGGCAGGGACGCCGGGAGACTTCTGGTTCGGCCATTCGTCGATTGTTCCCAACTTTGACTTGGAGGCAGAAGCCGACGGATCTTTCTTGTTTGCGCGACGTTTCGCTGGTGGAGGGGCACCGAACCGCGCTTCGTCGGGGTTGATGTACATTTGACGAGGAAGCTGGTCAAGTTCCCATGGTGTACCGGTCATCACTGTAAAAAAAGCAAAAGAAAATCCCCAAAAAATACACGAAGGCGCGCGCGAGAAGAACATAAGTAGAAAAACAACAGGTAAAGAAAGGGGAGAGCAGCATTGAGTTAATACAATAAATAATGTGTAGATCTAAAGGGCATAGGCTTACGTTTCACATTGGGTGGCAACTGTCCAGTCTCATATGGATACTTGCTCGAACCGCTCCTCCAACTACTCGAACTAACACTCGTCGCAGCAGTACTGACACTCCTCGTACTTCCATTACTATACTTGGTGAACGCACTCGAGCTGCTCGAAGCACCAGAGCTACTCATCGAGCTTCTCCAGTTACTCGAAGCCATCGAGGAGGCACTAGAAGCCAAGGGTCGACCACTGCGCGTACTCGAAGGAGAAACGGCACGGCGGTCTCGTTCGGAAACAAATGACGGTGCTTGTGAGTGGCCAGCGTTGGAAGAGGGAGGAGGTGGTGGTGGCATCGTCGACGAATTCCAACTCGCCGTGCTCGCGTTCTGCTGAGCTTGCTGATACGGTCCAGTGGCACCAAACGCAGATTGAGAACTTGCAGGTCCCCAAACGTTGGTACCCTTTCCAGCTTTCCTTCCACGCGGCCAGTTCTGAGTGTCTTCCAACGAGACCTGAGAGTTGTTGGACGACTTGGTGAGGTTGGAAGTCGAGTGAGAAGCGGGAGCTTGCGATCGCTTGGGTTGATGAGACGTCGTCGAAGGTGGTGGAGCGTTGAGACCCATCAACAAGGTCGTCACGTTGCTTACAGTTGTGCCCATCCCATCTGATTGAACAGCTGGCACTGGCGGTGGGTTGTTGTTCGAGCTTCCATGTGAGTTCTTCCCGAAACTGAGCTTCCACTTGCTCGACTTCTTCGAAATCGAGGCAGTGGTAGGTGTCGTCGGGCTTGGAGCGTGAGCCGACGATGCACTGGAAGCACTGATGTTGAGGAGCGAGGGCCTTCTCGAGCTGGAAGATTTGCCGGAAGCAGAAAGCTGCAAGACAGACGTAGAGTGAGAGTTGGAAGTAAGAGAGGGTGGTAGTACAGAAGTTGTTGATGTTTGCGAAGAGACTTGAGGAAGTACAGATACAGAGTGAGCCGGGGAATTCGAAGACATTGACATAGAGAGAGCGGACATTGAAGAAGGGGCGATATGAGACGGAAGAGCATGTTGGTGGTGGTGAAGAAGGTGAGCATCGAGCAGGGGACCAGCAGGCGACTTGGAAGTCTTGCTGATCTCCCTCGCCAATGCCTGTGACGCCTCCGCAAGAACGGTGAGAGTGTCATCAGCATTGTTGTTGGCGTTCTTTCCCTTCCTCGCGCCACGCTTCCTCCGTTTCTGCGTCGACGCACTTCTCGAGGTCGTTTCCTCGACTTCAATTTCCGCCTCGTTGATTTCGAAACCGTCCTGTTCGGCAGGTTCATCTTGTTCAAGGACACTATGGTCGAGCATCGCGTTGACGTTGAGCATCTCCATGGAGGTCTCTTCCATCGGAGCAGGAAGAGACGATCCATCAACCGCCACGAACGACGGTTGTCTCGACAGCGCCCATGAAGCTCTCTGTGAGGGCACTCTCGAATTGCCTCCAAGAGCCCAACTTGACCTATCACCTGAATAGGGAGCATGTCTCAATGATGGCCTTCGGCTCTGAGGCACCGATGCAAGAGCATATCCAACAGTACTTGAGATGGACATGTTGCGTCTGTGTCCAGTGCCAGGCGCCACGCCGTTGAAGAGCGAGGGGAGTTCACGGGCCCAACGACCGAATTCACGAGCAGAGACTCTAGATGAGTCATCCTGAGGGTCTTCGAGGATACAGAAGACGTTTCGGGTGAGGAATTCGGCGACGGGAAGTGTCATTCCAGTGAAGCGAGACATGAAGAAGGTGATTGGGTCACGGAGATAAAGCTCGAAGGAGGGGCAGACGCCTTGGGTTGTGTCCGACCAGGGATTGTAATGGTACAACCTATACAAAATGAGTATTAGCCAAGATATCAACTATATGAAAAAGCAAGACCTACATATTGATAAGCACGATGCCTAGTGACCAGACGTCGGCCGCGCGAGGTGAATAAGTAGGATGTATGTTATTGCGACATTCTATATTTTTCAATTAGCCTCTATTCTGTCCCAATTTCGAAGAGTTGAGACGACGTACCGAAACTCATATATGGGGCACTCCCACAATCCATATCCGCACTCTCCTCATCCATCGTTCCCAACCCAAAATCGGTCAATTTCACAACGACTTTCCTCTCTCTCTTCACGATCTTCTCACCATCCTTCAATGAAAGCTTGTCAACCCACGCATCTGTTACGATGAAGTTCTCCGGTTTGATGTCTCGGTGGAACACCTTCTGCTCGTGACACGCCGCCACGGCATCGCACATCTGCGAGAACATGCTCGCGATGAGTCGAAGCCTCGTATGCGAGAGCAAGTGGCTTGGATGCAACGAGCTGAGGAGCGACGGAGTAGGTGGAGTGTGAGAAGACGATGGAGGAGACGACGGAGAAGTGGGAGAAGCAGGAGTTCCGGGAGAACTCGCTGTGGGTGACATGAGAGTAGGAGAAACTGGGGACTCCGGGGAGTAGTGGTCTCGAGATTGCTCGAGGAAGTAAAACAAGTCTTCGCCTGGAACGAACTCCAGAAGGAGCAAAAGGAACGCTCTGGTCTCGAGCGTTCGGTAAAGCGTAACGATGTTTGCGTGGGGACGAAGTGACTGGTGCAAGGTCGCCTGTGTACGATGCAATTAGGATAATTCGCTTGTCAAGTAATTTAGGATAGACGTACCTCGAACAACTGGGCGTCCAAGGCATCTTCGTCAAGGTTCGCTTTACTGAGCACTTTAACAGCATACTCCCTGCCGTAGACTCGCTCCTCCTTTTCTCGGACAATATAACCATACCCGTCATCCGAATCCATATCCATCCTTCCAACGGCTGAAACATGACCGTCTACAGAACTCGACGGCGAACCAGCAACCATTGCTCTCGAAAGCACCTCACGGACGAGGTAGACCACGGCGTACGACCCAGTTCCCAACTTCCTGACCACCTCAAACTCGGTCGCCGGTTCTTCGCTAGCGCTATCAAAATGAGGCGCGGGAATCGGGACTTTGTTGACGATGTCATCTTGCAATGGAAGACCTTCACCAACGAGTTCACCAGGTGAAAGCACGTCAGCAAGCGTCGATGACAGGGATGACGATCGAGATTGCGTGGTCGAAAAGTAGCCGGAAGTGTCTAACCCGGGCGCAGTATTAGGACGGGAGGCGGTACCTGTGCTTGGCCGAGAGATGGACGTCCCTGTACCTGGACGAGAGCCGTTGAGTGACGGCAAGTTCGCTTTGAGCGGATGGGGCGAACGAGTCGGGCCTCCTGTGACGGAAGGAAGCTGACGATGTGTCGGAACGGGACTGGCGGAGGAGAGGGGTCGGGAAGCAGAGATGATTGGGGAAGGAAGTGCGCGGGAAGAGGAGAGGAGTGGAGAACGGAGCGTGGGTGGTCGTGCAGAAGAGAGAGAAGGAGAAGCGGAACCAGAGGAAATTGAGGGCAAAGAGGCTATTGAGGTAGAGATGGCGAGAGCATGAGGATGAGAGGAGGAAGAGGGAGAAAATGCAGGATAAGTGGCTTGACGAGCAGGAGCAAGCTTGTCATGAGTGTTGAGGCCACGCTTTGAGTTGAAGTGAGAAGAATTAGCTACAAGTGGGTTCGTAGAAGAAGCATTAGAGGGAAGAGTGCTGGTACTTGAACGAGAAGGGTCATCAGAAGAGTCTCTACTGGGGTGGGAGGACTTTGAAGCAGACTTGGACTTGTGCTTTGAGGAGGAGAGGGAGAGTGGCGGAAGCTGTACGGTATACTGCAACATGAAGCTCAAGGCTGGGGATGGAGATATCCTGGATGAGTATTCCTAACGACACTCTGGAGAACGCAGAGGGTGCGAGCAGGATACGTGGAGGAAGCAGACCGTGTGGAAGAGGGGGAGAGATGTAGAAAAGCAAGCTATAGGTCTGTCGTGAAGAGGATATGCATGCAGAAGGACCTGGTGACAGCGAGAGGGGGGGAGAGGGGACGACGGGGGGTGGGGGGAGCGGGAGCTGGCCTAAGCTGCCTTGGGTGTCGTTGTCGGGGGAGAGGCCGCTTTGACGACGTGCGCGACGTTGAGCGACAGGGACAGGACGACGGATGCTCTTGGGAGAGAAGAGGCAAGGACGGATAGGCGGCGACTGCAAGAGGCAAGCTGGGATCGGAGTGCGAAAGAGACGCGCGACTTATCAGACGAGTCAGTGACGGTTGGATTCGCAGTGGTGATGTTGGACTCACTCTGTGCTTGCAGGCTGCAGCTGCTCTAGGCTAGGGATGGGGGGGAGGAAAGGAAGAAAGGGCCGGTGCGAAATGAATACTTGAGTGAGGGGGGACGGGAGATGGGCCATCTGGAGAGAGCTAGATTGCCATGCACATTGCGATGCTTGCGGAGGGACGCCCTGGTATGCCATGCTGGGCCACCCATATGGCTCCCGTATGGCTCCCTCCATCTCCGCGTGCTTCCACATGCTACTCTCTGACACATGCCCTCCCTGTCCCACACTCCCTGCGACAACACGCTACCCTTCCCATCCCCCACCAAACAAACTCTATCTCTTTCCTGTCCAACAACATATCCTCATTTCTTGTCCTCATTCGCAATCCCTCCTCTACCCACCTCCATAAAACCACCATCCGCTTCGTCTCTCTATACGTAACACTCCCCCGCCCTTGCAACCTCATCAATCCCTAGCCAGTCTAAACGCCACTGCGCCCCATGTCTCCTACCGCCCAGTCCTCTCCAGTCACAAACACGTTCTCTCACTTCCCTCCCATCACGCTTCACATCCTCCCCGTCGTACCACTGTCTCACCATATCATTACACACCGTCCAGGCTCGGATCTTTCGCAATTCCTCTCTCTCTCTGAGTTTCGACCCTCTGCCCTACTGTTTGTTATTTTTCGTCCCATCTCCTTTTGTCGGATGTTTGGGGGACCTATTGTAGACATTTTCCCCATTGTTCCGATTTCAAGAACTGCATGTGTCTCCATCATGTATCATTGTATCATTGTAATCAGCATGAACCACGTCACCCAGTTGTCACGGCGAAACAAGCACTCGTTCAATATTATTAGTCGCACAAACAAAACCGCAATCTCCCGTCGGTTATCTCTCCAAATTCATCGCAACACGATCTACCCTCAAGCTTCTTGCTGCATTGTTGCACGCTTTCCATGACGCCAGAAGAACTTTTTTTGCAATTTTCTCTGCTTTACTCGAAGCGTGCAATTTGCAAATCCTTAACCGGCCGTACGTACATTAAACCCACAATGTGTCCTTACTTGGGCTATACCCGTCAACCGTCCGTGTGCTCTCTTTTTTGTTATTTCTAACGGGCTATCACCGTTTTTACCGGCGGGGTTGTCTATCCCCCAGCTACCGAGAACCGAGAGCCGAAAAAAGTTTGAGTTCATAATTCAAGCAGAGCACTTGTGGTAGTAGGATCCGCCAATGTGGAGAGTTCTCTCTCTCGTCAATATCCCTAATACACATATACCGTATACATATGTAAGTAGATCATAACCATACGCAACACCACCGAAAATCCCTTGGTATCCCAAACAAAAGCAAAAAATCATGTTGTCGCACCCATGCCAAGACCCGGTTACTCTTCCTCCTTCATGGGGCGTCCTCCCGACCCACACCTACTCACACAGCTCCTCGACCCGGGTATGTCTTTTTTCATACGCCCAACACACTACACATATACAATTCCACACAACACCGTTAGCCGTCTACCACGCGTTTTAGGTTTAGGGCCATTTGATCCCTATACGCTAACTCCCTCACGCACAGCTCGAACGTTCGACTTCATGTATGTATGCGTCTATCCATCTAGGCGCATAGACTCCCCGCCGGTAACAAAAACTGATGATGCATGGCACAAAAATACCACCACTCTGATCTCCAGGGTCGCGTATTGACCCATTCAGTACAGCATTCCTACTACCGCTCGCTGTCCAACAGGCACACAACACAAATCCTCATCCAGGGTCGTCAAGAACCCCCATCGACATTCTGCACCCGAAAACGGGAACCACGATGTATAACAATATACCAAAATATCTAATTCAATTCAGTAATTCAATACAGCCTGAGGCTGAGGGAATAGGGAAAAACGTGGTGTGGGTTCTTTATCACTTGTGACCTCGAAAACTCGCAAGCCTTTCAGGGTGGTGTGTATTCACACGGACCCATGGAGTTGGTAGCTTTGAGCCCCTTGATTGTATGATTATCTAACAGGGTTTTTGTGCTTCGTGAGTATGAGGGCTCTCATACCCATGTATTCGGAGGGAGAGTTTTACTGTGAGGGTCCTCTGTGATCAGCGCTGGGGAGATAGGTAAGGGACCACTTACAGCTTCAACCTTAACAACAACGCAGATAATGGATCATCATGAATTTGTTGTTGATATACTTCAATCCACACAACCAAAGCCTCGACGTATACCGCATACATACAGATAATCAGACATACGCCACAAAGATCATCCAATTAATTATGAGAGCTCCAAGGAAGTTCCACCCGGTCACTATACCCTCCATACGGCCTCTTTTGGACCCTATACGAAAATTACAGATCTCCCATGTGTATCTTCTTGCTCCTCCTCGTGTACCTCTATTTCAAGGAAGATCGCAGCACATCACCACAATACACTCACTGACGTGGTGTTGTGACTTCCAGATTGCCTTGAAGGGCTCGTTCCCGAAAACATCGTGGATTTGCGGTGTTTCTTGGAGCCTCTTACGGCCTGTCCTGTCTCGTACATATCAGCCAACGTATCACCGCGCTGACATCCTCGTGCCACTGTCGATGCGGGTAGTTGATAGTATCACTACTTTGGGACCGTTGGTCCAGACTTTGACCGTCTAACTTCTTTCTTTCCTCTTAGGTTTACGCATAAAATGCAGACACATATACACGTGTCATCTTACTGCCAGTGGAGCGCACCTCATCGTCAGTGTCACAGTTTTTTTCTTACTCACTTGCCGTACCGTTTTACGCAGCTCGGATATTCTGTCGAGCAAGCCATACAGTAAAAGCACCCATGAAGCATTGCCGCTTACAATGCTTGGACGACCGGCTCCGGAAGCTCTATATCCCTCGATGTGTCTATGTCAATGTCAATTGTGTGTATCGCCGTGTGTCTGTCAGTGACGATGCGATGGATGCCGAGAAAGATGACAGGACGGGGATATGCAAGCAGCAGCATCCCGGCTTCCGGTAGGGCTATGCATCATCAGTCAAGGATTCGAGGAGGGATCGACCATACGTGTCTACGTGTACATGATGACTAGTAGGAAGCTGCGGACCTTTTGGTTTCGTTGGATCCTGGCTCCGTGGCGAGTACACCGATACTTGGGCCGACCTATTTCGCGGACCCTATCATACTATGTTCGGTGTTCGGTGTTCTCTGACGTACTTAAACCTTCTCTCTATTATTGGTCTTGGTCTGAGTTCCTGCTAAACTCTCTTTTCCACATTGTGTCCCCCCCCCCTTCTTAGACTCAGGTTGATCCCGAAGAAAAGTAGAAATCTCGGCGGGGCCGGATACAAACTCGGATATGATCGAGAGCTATCAAGAGGCTCCACCCAACTTTCAAGGGATGTCAGTCTGAGATAGTACATTCAGCCTCTCTCTTTCTTCTTCGACTTCAGAGTGTCCATGTGGCCGTTTAGCTCGGGTCCTTGGTTGGATTCTCCCTCGACGCACACATGGGTCGAGTCGCTAAATAGTGGCCGACTATCTCGGGTGGCGAATAGAGGAGGACCTCCATTCTTACAGTCTTCTTCGTCCAGGTATTCCCTTGCTTCCGCCTTTTCCGCTATCTACGAATCCGACACACTTCAAAGTTCAGATGTTTAAAGACCACGTGTGGTATCGGTAGGTACTGACTACCGATTTTACTTGGACGAAATTATGAGACGTTTCACCATTATTATTTCTCGATCTGTGCAACAGCATGCTAAAATTCAGGTTTAACAAACCTTATTTTGAGACAATTGCCTCACGAAAGGTTGTCTGTGCCTGCATTTTTGGCTATCACGACGTCAAGCATTGAAATAGGTACTCCTCCATTCCAGACTCAATTAAATCTCGAATTGTGGAACACCAAGCCCCAAAATCACAGACATCCGCCTCGAGGCCTTGGTCTCGTATGATTCGGCAACATCACAGCTATTGTCCCTGAAACAGCGCTCAGGCTGTCGTCAATTCAAAAAGACAGCTTTACCGCACTTCCAAAACCTCGAGGCCATGCTTCCATTTTCGAACCTATTCAAATTCATTCATTTTCTTGCCACTCCTCATGTATACCACCGCGACTCTTCGGGTCCGAAGCAAGCCGACGAGTGTTCCCTTCTTATCGTACTATCGATACAGTTATCCTTTTGCTTCAAGACATATCATGCAGGCTTGTGATCTTCCTTTTTTTTGTTGCTATCATGGTACCGGTATCAACGCGATTGTCACTGAACGATGGGATTTTGAACCTAAACTTAGAGGTTAGAGGGTTTCCTCATCGAGCTGTAATCTCTCATCATCTTGATACAATATATATGTTCTATATGTTCTACATGTTCTAGTGGTCTTGGGTGCTAAAAATGTCCTAATCGTAAGTAACAGCATCGGACGATGGAGTTCTTTGACCCTGTCCTTGCAATTGCCCCTTCTCCCTTTCCCTAAGGGGTGGTATTTTCACCCCGCCAAGAGGAGCCCATAATGATAAAGTTCAAAATCTCAGTACTGAGTGCCTGTGGGGACGTCCACCGGCACCATCAGCATAGAAAGTCCAGATTACAAAATATTTACAAGGAACGCCAAATGGAACGCATGCTCTCCTCCCCTTGCTTCCGCTCTCGACTTTTATTCACCGGATGTAGGTACAGCTTGAACCATGCAAGCCTTTTTGACTGGAAAGGACTTGGCATTTGTGTCCTTTTTTCGCACTGTCAGGGCATCCCGGTACGGGTGTTTACTGACCGTTGCATGATTGTGTTCCTAGAAATTGCTGGATGAGCCCGCGATGTTCCTGAGCTTCAATTACAAAGGGTCACGTTCGTCCGTCAGGATAGTTGTAAGACCGTCAGACTCAGAGATAGAACGATGATAGAACGATAGGTCGATACGTTATTAGACGTTATTTGGAAAGTCAAGAGGATGAGGATGCGTCCACAGGCACACGACCGACAATCGTGGACTTTCAATATCTCTATCGCCTACTGAACTCACCTTTCTATGGTTCGTAAGATAGACAAAAGTCAGAAGACTCGTTGTACTATGCGGTAACTTTGAGTTGGTGGTTTGTCGTCAACAAAGAACCTTATGTCGTCATGCCGTTATCGCTCTTCCATGTTGTAAGACCGAACTGACCACGTAGGCCGTCCTCACCGCTCAATACAATCTTTACCTCGAACCACGAGCTCCAATCATCTTGCATATCATTAACATATCGTTTACGAACTTAGGTGCTGCGGTTTCCATTCTGTGTTATTGATTGTCTGAACTTAGCATACAAGCAACATGAAATGAGTACGACCGTACGACCGTATCCAAGGGACTTATCCGTGATTTTCCTAACAGCCTTTCTAAGGATAAATATACTTCGGTAAAGCTGTATGAACACAGGCGAAGCAGATCATGACACCATAGCCATGTGGACACGAATACCTATTCCCCACAGACTTGATGGAGGAAACGAACCTAGGTAGCAACCACCCGAAATGAACAGCTCCAGCCATACATGCTTCTGGTCTGATGGAGATATCCCATCATAGTTTGCGGCATGATAACAAGCACCATTGGCTTCTGAAAACTCTAACTTGACTCTAACATAACCTTCTTCTCAAGTTGACCACATGTTTACTGCTTTGCTCACCGAGTCTACGCACTATTCCGTTGGGCCAGTCGAGTGCGGAACTTCGCGCATTCGGTGTTCGGTAACTTTATCATCCTTCTTTAGTGGTAAGTGGCTAACTGTGGTGGCTGGAAGGTGGCTCTCGACGGCATGATTGTGCAGTGCATCTCCTCTTCTAGCCTCGGAGACTCGAAGAAACTTCAGATACCGAGATGATGTCGCCGTAAGAGTATCCGTCTCGGCATACAAAATATATCACGCCGTAAAGCCACCAGCGACCACTTCCCGCGTAACACATGATGCCGCTCTGTAATAGACAGCAGTGAATTATTACAAGAGATGGCATGTTATGTTATCGGAGAAGGTAGAAGCGGTTGAGTCGAATTAATTATGTCGAGGATTGTTCCTGTGGCCTGCGCCGGTGATGATGTATATGATGCATAATGAGGTCTCATTAAAGACAATTATGCAAGCAACAGTCGTTCACAGCCTCGAGATGTACGGTATGCAACGTTCACTGCTTTGGACGGTACGTGATAAACCAAACTTTGGGTAATCCAATTCCTGACTGTTCGGGTTTTCAGTCCATGATTAGAAATTAAGAATGGAGACGCAGTGATGCACAAACAAAGCACAAACATATTTTTTTACAGCCAAAAATACGGAGGAAGAGACCCGAGGTATAGCAATAGTCGCTTTACCTATAGCGACCCCTCACCATCAACAATCATCCGCACGTCTTCTTCCTCCACGTCCGAAGCAACTGTAGAGCTCTTGTTGATCACATCTTTCCACCTCGTTTCCAAGTCGGCTTTATCTCCTCCTTCCAATGCTTGTAAGGTATTCTTGATGATCTCCACACTCTCTTTCGCTCGGTCATTTTGCAACAACCATGTGGCGTAAGTAAGACCCGAGCTCGAAACGTCAAGCGAAGACCAATGGGTGTACACCAGTCGAAGGACAGGATAAAACGTAACAGATGTGAGAATCGGGTTGGATTCGGAACCAGAAATGGACGATGCGATTTTGTTGAAGACGCTCTCCCATACATGTGATGTAGGGATATAGGAAAGCATGATCCTTTGGATATATTTCAAGAGGTTCTTTTGAACAACAGCTTCACTTGTGAGCTTGGAAACCGTCGAGTCGATCACGAGTGACGTGTGGTATTGAAGAAGCTTCTCGTGTACCGTTCTCCATGAGGGAGAGTCTTGCATTCGTAAACTCTCCGTGAGCAATGTCTGGTAACAAATAGATAACACGAATTGCAAAAAAATGACGAATGATCAGCCAACGTGTATATTATTGCAATCCGAAGTGCGAAAACGAATCGAAGCGTACCTCTAGAAGCTGTTTTTGTCGCTGGACAAGGTTCTCATTCTCAGAGGTCGCAGCCGCATTCACGCCCCACATCAAGACGTCAATCACTCCTTCACCGCTCACATTTTGCCTGGCTTCTTTCCAAGTCTTCTCGACTTCTCTCGTACCACTAGCTCGTTTCGCACCATCCCCATTCTCACCCCCCGGAGAATTCTCAGAACTCGGAATAAGCAGGGCTTTCTCCGTTTCCAAACGAGCTAGCCATAAACGGGAACCGTTCCGTGTAGACGGCAATGTCGTATACTTACGTGCGAGTTTGAGGATTTTAGACGATGAGGGAAGTAGTGGTATGTCAATGTCGTTGAGATCCGCTTGAACACGTTTACCGGAGAAGAGGGTCAGGAGGGTCAGATGTGTCGAAAGAAGGGGTGATAAGGGAATGGTTGAATCAATAGTGTGTTGAATTAGGCTGTGCAATGAACCAAGAAGATAGGCTTGCTGAACGGCAGAAGTTAAGTTTATTTGGAGTGGGAATAAGGTGAAGTAGCTTGTGTACTTACCAAAGTGGGATCCAGTTCTGTGCGACACCATTTGTCTATAAATTCAGCATATACTTCGGCAAAGGAATGTAATTGTTCTCGTTCATCACGGGTCTGCGTCCTACCGCTCGAGATAACGTCTCTGATAGTGTTAGAGAGCATTTCGTTTGCTTTCTTTAGTTGATCTATGAGTTGTGCGCCTTCGATGTCAGCTGTGAGGAAACGTGTAGCGGTTAATTTGATAGCTTGAGCATTATGGGGTAATGTTGTCTGGAGTAGTGTGTGCAGGTGATCCAAGAGCGATGATCGCAGAGACTGCGGGGATGGATAGGTTGATACGACATCGTGAAGTGAAATGAACAGCTCTGGTTTTGGCAACGCTGTATGTCATATGAAACCGTCAGATGGGTGAATGACTTCAAAATAAAGCCCAACGGTCACCTTTTGCGGCACTAGAAATCACGGACTTCACTATCGCGCCACCAAGGATTTCTCGTCTTGCGGCCTCGCTCTCGTCGCCTTCAGGTTCTGCCGCTTCAACTTCCATTCTCTCAACGTCGTCATTCTCAAGAGAATCACGTTGTCTTTCCTTCCCCTTCCCTTTGTCATCAAGATTGATTCCGAGAACATTCCATCGTCGACGCATGCTCTCTACAAATCCCAATTCCATTTTCACATATTCCCTCCACATCTCCACACTTTCGGCGTTGAGCCGAATACCGCGTTGGAGAAGGGACCGAGCGGCCGAGGGTGAAAGATGCTCGAGCTCATGTGAGGCAGCGAGAATATAGAAAGCGGGGATATTAGGGAAAAGTTGAAGTGCTCTATTTGCATTTCCAAGTTACAACGGTGAGTTCTTTTCTCGCAACCGGTGGAAATACTTACCGTGCAGTTATACGACCGACGAGTGACCTCGCACCCTCTTTTTTTGCTATCTGAATGTACTGTATCCAGAGTCCAGTATCAGACTTAAACTTTTTGAGTGCACGTTCGAATATTTGAAACTGTCGCCGAACAAGGGCATAGTCAGAAATAGTTGGAGGACCTTTAGGTATTTCTGTAACGGATCGCTGGGTATAAGTAGTATAGGAGAGCAAGGAGAATTTGCTCACGCACTAATACGTTCAGCACGTTTTCTCCGCAACGCTTCGAGGCCCATTTCGTAGGTAGCATAGCGCAAAAAGTCATTCTTCTTTGCTACTCGTCGGACTAATGCAGTCTCGAACGCTGTGCGCTTCTTCATAATCTGTTTGATTTCTTTCTACAAAATCAATCAATTAACCGTCATTTTCATACAACGTTAGAACGCACTTGTGTGAAGAGACCTTTTTGTACCAGGTCCTTCAGCTCAGCGAGCATCTATTGGCCTAGATGTCAACATCAAGTTCGTCAGATAGCCTAACCAGCTACGTACCTGCTCCTGCTGAAATTGTACTCTCTCCATGATGAGTTTCGGTTACGTGACAGAACTTGTTTCGTCCAACAGTTGGAGGCTAAAGCACAAACTTGAAACACAAATTCGAAAAGACCAATAAGAAGCACGTGAGAGGTACGTAAAGGGGTTTATTAGGTAAGCAGCCCAGTCAAACCACTACTACGAGTATTGCACTCAGATGTCTTCCGTATATTCATCTTCTTGTCTTTGCATTTCACGCTCGGACGAGGGATACTACCCGTGTTGTATTGACTCGGATTGACACAGAGAAATCGGGCACAGCGAGGCTATTCGCAACGAGTAGGATCCGGTTGGCCACAGCCGCTGCTTCCGAATTTGGTCGTTTACGGCCCTCGGATATCGAGCTTGCCAAGTGCTCCTCTGTTTATACTCAACTACCATGCCAGCTAAAGCCCATCATCGCTCAGCAGGAGGAATCGTCCGCACTCATTCCAGAACTTCCTCTACGGGTTCTGGAAAAGCAGGCCTTGGCCTTCAATTGACCCAAAAGGAACCTGCTGCACCAAGATACGCTGATAAACAAACGAAGAGGAATAGTCATCTTCATCACGAGGTATGTTTTTTTCCTGCAACATTCTATACATTCTTCTTTTCTATCTGTATACTTTGGCTCAAAAAACACCCATAGACACATTCTCGAACCACGTCACCTGTGCCTAGGACTAACAGCCGGGTACGACTACAATCAAGAGAACAGCTGCAGCATAATGCCCATCGTGGTGCGCCACATGCCTTAACCAGCACCAGCAAGTCTGCTGGGTCCAAACAGAAAGTTGGATTTACGATTTCCAGCCCTTCCGAGGGTGACGATGACGAGTGGGTTTCCAGCGAGAGTGGGGCCGCCACTCCTCTAAATGGCTCGGATACCGAAACCACCGCCGTCGCTCTCGAACCAGCAAAGCCTTCTATACAAAGAACAACTTCTCGTGTTAATGGTTTTGCTGCTGAGGAACAACCAACCCCCCGTGCGCGAACTCCTACGGCATTACCTCCTGTAGATAACGACCTTCCTCCCACTCCTCAACGCCGAGATCACGTTTCTGAACTGCCACAGCCTTTATCTCAACTTGGCTCACCGTTCGTGCACGAAGCACCACCCCAGCAACTTCACCAATCACCTCCAAAGGAGATACCAGCGCCCATACCGCGAACTCGGTCAGAAACACACTCACCACCACGTCGATCGCCCGATCATGCCATTCAACGGCACTCACTGACTCGTCCGCCATCTACCCACTCTGTTTCTGCAAGGGCAGATACTCTTCGACCACATCCTCTTATACGAGCCAATTCATATGGGCAAGGTATCCTCGGACCGGCGAAGCCCGCCCCGTTAGCCCCTCTGACCACGGTTATGGATGAGAACGCACCAGCGGAGATGTCCACGACTACCTCACCCACTAGCTTCAGAGCCGTTTCGCCTGCCCCCAGCAATAAGACAACGGCAACATCGCCGGATTTGCCACATACCTCTCCAGCCAAATCAGAAGCATCAAGACAGTTGCGAAGAACCTCGACGTCGTCGGTTAGATCGACTGCCACCATGCCAGCAATACCTTCTGCAAGCCAAGTGCAATTGACCAGGGCGAATCATGATCGCCAACGTACGTTATCCTCAACTTCGTCTTTTGCTGCATTATCGAATTTTGCAATGCGATCTACGCCATCTCCAACTCGGCCCCAAATCAAACCGCTTATTGTCACTTTCCCGACAAATCAAGATCATAACGAGATGATCCATCCGTTACTCCCTCCTCCTTACCTCAGTGCCCACTTGACTATGCTCCAATATCGAAACCCGCTTGCAGAGTCGTATGAAAGAATTATGCGGGCGAAGCAGGCGTTATAATTTTCTCCGCTGTGCTGTTGTAAAGTTATGTGTTGGATATGAAGGAAGGATGTTGTGCGTTTGCGTATGTAAGTTCACAGTCTTACTTCAGTATGTCACTAATAGGGCTAATCGTGATCGTCTAGACCCCGCTTTTGGCTACTTATTTTTATGAAACCTACAGACTATCATTTCCCTGTTACTTGTCTCCCTTTTCCTCTGCTAGTCTTCGTCCACTTGTACAATATAGACCCCAATCACCACCCGATCGCTCGTTATCTTTTTACTTACCAACCCGTCTCTCCTCCCGCTTTGAGCAACGTTCTCTGCTTGCATCAGTTGTTCTGCCCGCTCTGTCGTTTGATACACTGGTAATTCCAATATGACCTCCACCTTGGTGCCTTCCACTGCTGCGGTTCGACCGCCGACTTACTCAGTGCTTGTCAGCAAGTAACTCATGCATTCGATCAGTAAGGTACTCAAAATGATCAGCTTCATAGTGAGCATATGCCTGACTTGAGTCATCTGGCCCACTTCACTCTTCTTAAGTATTCTTATCATCCAGAGATTCCGCCATCAATATCATGGAGTTATAGTAAGGAACCCTCCCCCACTTCTCATCGACCGTCGGCATATCTCATGACGACATCACACTCGGTGTTGCTTCGCGACAATGTGAACGTGAAACCCACATGGCTTCACGCACGTTGGGGCCCTACGTCGGATCCATTTTCAAAAAAATTACGTCGAGTTCATGCTCAATGGAAGAAACGGATGTCTTCCTTGAGCTCTGTGAAGAAGACTGAGTCCATGCTGACGTGGGGATCTTTTCTGTACATTGATTCAATGACTTCCATGCCCGACTGATCGCTCGGTGACTGAGTAACAATCAGAGTTTGCTCAAGACTTGAGGCCACATCGCCTGCTCACGCGCTCCCCAGAGTCTTCCGTAGGTTCAACCTTACGTCCAGCAGCACATTGGAAGTGGTGCCATGAACTGCAAAGTTTGCCAACGATGCCAACGCTTGAATGTCGGATGATTCTGAACGGCCTCTCGTCGCCGTTGAAGCTTTCGATTCTTGAGCATGTGTTCTCTGCTTCAATTCTTCTTCAGTTCTCTTACACCGCTCTTATGCCGCTATAATCTACTTCGATGTTCCCTTCGCACCGTAGCATATTCAATAGGTAGGCTACTACCCTAATAAGTCATTGTCTTGAACGTTGTACCATTTAGAAGCACGGGGAACGGTACGGTGGTGGTCTAAGCCTTTGTGGTGTTCTATCATTGTCATGCCACCCTTGTTGGTGGCACAGTGATGGCTTGTTTAAATTTGTTTCCAATACGGAAGTTTCACTAGTTTTTGATTACTGTGCCATATTAGAGACCTACGTCACCGAAATTGTCACGATTTTTGTGCGATAGATGAAGTCCAACTGCGGCAAAACGGAAAATAAAGATCAGAAACCGAATTTGAATGTTAATTGCTTGCCTGTAACTTTAATGAAATGCTCCTCCAGAACGTATATTTAGGTATGCTCGATGGAGTTTTCCTGCGTGACAACTTCCCCCCAAAACCATCTAATATCTATCGACATGACCGATTGTTTTCCGTGCACGTCATCTATCTGACGAAGATTACAGAAGCTCGATGACTGGTTCAGAGCAATCTTTGTAAGAATGAATCACTCCAAGGTAATGTCGCACTACTCGCTTTTTTTGTCTCTTGAGCAAAAATGCTCAAGCTGTGTACAGCTAGAATAAGCATGAGAATCGGTCATTTATCCTCACCTACTCAGTGTATATCAGGATAGGTACGAGAAGATAATCTGGCCATTGCGATAGCACTCTGTCCGAGTCGGACTTCGGACGATTCGGAGCAAGATCGGTATAACCACAGCGCCTTCCATATTGGGACTGTAGCAAGCATCCGTCTTGGATTGATGGTTTCGGCTATCAATGGCAGGGTCCACAAGAAAGCTACAGATCGCAGGTACGTCCAAAACTCATGTAAGTGAACGGCCAGACCCTGTTCTTCCCCAGGTATTCTACATACAAGCTCACCTAACATCACCTCGTAGGCACACACTTCATCATCTACATGAGCGTGGGTTTACGCGGTTGCATTGTTTACCACGTTCGGTTTCCAGTGGGTCCTACGATTGGCCTAAATCTTAAACACGGTGTAACCCGTGTAACGGGGCTAAGCTGTGATTCCGCCCGTCCGACATGTGCCTTCATCTCTGCAGATCTCCGTCGTCCACCTATAGAGACTCCCGGAGGCAGATGTTCCCTATCCAATTCAAACCCATCATCCATTGGAAAACGTCCTGCTGATCTTCAGGAGTCAACAGGCTTAAGATAGAAGGGCAGTGTGAGCCAGGCTCCTGAACCAGACTCTTCTGTCTCGAGGAGGGGACTTGGTCACTAGTAAACGTAGCAGCTCAATATATATTGTTTTTGAATCCGTTACATAAGCACCTTCCTTTTTTGTTAATTTTAAACGCCCTAATTCCTCCCCTCCTCTCGACAGAGAGGCTGGCACAAAGTTTGGACGCTCGTCGTCGGCTCCCCGGCATCCCCTCTTTCAGACGTGTCTCCTCAGTGTGTTTTCCGATTTTTTGTTATGCGACAAGTCGCGTCGTGACACAAACATGTCAGGCGCGCCTGTCCGTCACGGTCTCCGAGACTCTGACTTCCCATCCACGTAAACTTCCTCATTTTCTTACCCGGCCTGCTGTTGTCCTCGAGTAAACATCATCTCCTGTATATAGTGGTAGAATACATGACGAAATAAATCCTATTTTGCTATGCCCTTATCTCATGGGCAAGCAACACAAATCCTCGACTTTCTCGACAGTGTTGGTTCCAATTTTGTTGAATTTACCACCATAATCCTCCACCCGCCACTAAACACTCATAATGTGGTTGCATCACTGTCGACAGGTGTGACGGCAATCCTCGGTATGCTGTCAGAGCATCAGCTGTGTCAATATGCAGTTGATCAGTGGGTGCACGAGCGAGCTGTCAAACAACTGACCCAGGAAATTACCAATCTTACACGGAAATCTTCTGGATGGCACTTTGGCGCATCAACAGCCAAAATAGAGAAGCTTGAATCATTCGATCTGTCCAATATGGTGCAGGAGATGAAGGTGATTGCACCTCGTGCCTGCAACCTCATCAGTTGTCTTCTCGAATCAGACGGTGAGGCAAACCGTGGACGAGAGGTACGTAGACTCACGCGGATAGCAAGAGCGAAGGAAAACAAGAAATATCGTAGGGGTCGGATGTCGATGCATGGTGACGATAGCGATGGCGACGATAGTGACGGCGACGATGCGTTATGGGCAGCAGTAGGTGGGGCAGTCGGAGTAGAGCAAGTAGACGATGGCGCCAGTGATAGATCGGATGATCTATGGGCACAATTGGGTGGTGTAGACGGGGACCATGGGGTAGAGGTTGGTGCACAAGGGGATGGACATGAAAGCGATGGCTCGGAGGATTTATGGCGCCAGTTGGACGGCGTAGATGGGACAGAAGGGGGCGCGCATGAGGAAGACGAAGATAGAGCCTCATATCTCCGTGAACGCGTTTTAATGATTGTAAGAGCTACTATCAAATAATATTTAGTCGGTGAATTGATGATAACATCAGCGACTCGTTACTTGCCTGAGTATCTTGATGCAAAGCACGAATCAGCATTGTAATGCGTTACAATGTATCGTTGGGCTCTTTCTCCATACGTGCCATGTCCCGCAAGCAGCGATAAATCTCCTCGCTCGTATGGGATGTTCGATCTCGATGTCATCGATCAATAATGCGGTGACCAGTCTATCCAAAGAATCAGCAGCGGTCATTGAGAAAATTGGCCAGTCACTTCTTACATCATTTGTTTATGATAATATCGACCCGGATATTCGACGTCTGGTTCCCACCATTGAGAACCCTCACAACACACTAATACACCTCACCGCGGGGATGGTAGTACCGCTTCAGCATGGCGTGACGAGGGAAGACCTGAATTGTTCCCAGGAACTATGGGAGAAGCAGCGAAACATGTCATCAGCCACAATTGATCTTGACAAGCTTCGAACGATCCAAGCCGACAATGTCAAACATCCATCAGGTCTTCTGCGTCGGCAACGCTTCAATGCATGGGTGATCCTGTACACCCTCGTTCATCATGGCCCAGTACAGTTTCACCAATATCGAAGGAAACTTGGAAAGCCGGAGGTGATCGAACAGATCCCGATCGCAAAGTCTCGGCATGTACCAGTGCGGACGATGGATATTAATCCTTCGACAGTCGGAGCAAACGCAGATGTCCTGGAAGATATGTTCAGACAGGCAGGGATAGGTGATCCCACGGAAGAGGGGCAGGCACATGTGACAGCCGTTGAAAATACGGTGATACTGGTCCATGGGGATCTGGGGACAGGAGAACGTATCGAGAGTTTGCAGCAAGCTCGCGCCGCAGAACGAACACCTGCACGACGTCTTCAGAATGTCGTTTTCGTTCCCGGCCTATTTCATTTGAAAATGGCTTGCGCCGATGCCTTGTGGAGGATATTTATTGAACCAAAACAAAGCCATGATGATGCAAACTCACTATTTCGACATGTTGGACAAATCCGCCCAAAGGAGACAGTGAAGTTTGCTTCAAACCCAGGCTTCCGACGTATGCATGAGGTGATCCAACATATCGGTATCGTCTCGCGATTGGACTTTTGGCGGGAGAAGGTGAAAGGTGTTTCTGATGGGTATGCGACGTTGAACGATTTTGCAAAGTCAAATCCTAGCTGGGAAACTCTCATGAAACTCGCAAATGAACTCGCGCTGGAGCAAGTTGCTGGTTCGAATCTTGAAAGACTGCGACGTCGGCCAAAGGAAGAACGAGATATGGAACGAGAGAACATGCTTATCCGTCAGCGCTACTTCTTACTCTATGAAGAGATTACTTACGCGATGAATACGGGAGACATTGGTCGTGCCGAGGCTTGCTTTTTACCTTGGATATACATATTCAGAGGTTGCGGAAAGCACAAATATGCAGCATTCATGATGAAATACTTGCATAATGTGCATTTTGTATATCCCGAAGGGCTGAAGTAAGAGAATTTCAGTTATCCTCTTCATTTTATTAACCATATTAACTACTCACCTAGACGAGCTGTCCGCATGAATATTCTCTGTAACCCCACAGGGAAGCCAAACAATTGTAGGGCTCATGATTGGGTGCAAGAGCACCATAACCTGTTTACAAAGGTAAGTGTCCCGACATTTGAAGAAAAACGTATCTTATAGCCTCGTCACAGACTTCTAATGGAGGGGATGGCTCAAATTATCGAAAAGAGCATATAATAAAGGAGTCACCATTATTGGAAGTCTACCGAAACATTCAAGAGCAGCTCGAAGATACATTTGAGAACCAAAGGGGCAATCGACATTCATCACCAAATATGGAGCGTACGTTCCAAGTTCTCGCACGTTACATGGAGAAGACTCGCGCTTCGTCAACCATCCCAGGTCGTTCAGCGCGATACCCCATTCCTGATACGATGGCCAATGGGATGCACATCTTGATGTCAGCTGAATCTAGGGAGGTTGATTCGGATCCTATGAATGAAGAAGCAGATGGTGAGCGGGAAGTGGAGGATAGGGGTGATCTTCAGGTAGAATAACTCACGCGATAAGGATATGAACTATGATAGGGACCACGCCCCGGATGTTCTTGTGAATGGTGTATAGTTGGAGGATACGACAGCGGTGAGGGTCGAAACGAGGCGTTGGAATTCCAACCGTGGGATGAAGTAAGAGGGGCGTGAGATTGAGGTTGGGAGGGATAGGGTACCAGTGATTGGACTGGGGAGGAGAGCGTTGAGTATCGGAATGAGAAATTGGTGGCCATTGTTGGGGAAGCAGACATCGGCGCTGGTATCGTTGGAGAACTGGATCCAGATGATGCGGAGGGTGTAGGTAATGATATCGTCGAGTTGGACGTTGATGTTCCACTAGTGGAGCTTGACATAGCGCCGTGGATAGTAGACGTTCCAGCAAGCGGTAGGCCTGTCCTAGCTGGACACGATCTATTCGATTCTATGTAAGGTTAGCATACAGAAGTAAAAATATAAAATAAAACCACATACTGTTATGACCCGGCTGCTTGCATGCACTACACACTCTGGATTTGGTAGGCTTGGTACCGGAAAGTGGTGTATTCAGAGATGATTGAGGAGTTGAGGAGGACGCAGATGGTTGTACAGAGGGGCCGGAGACCTGGTCAGATGACGATGCAAGGAGTGTAGCCTCTTCTTTGTGGACAAGAGCGAGTATCGAAGGGCCATATGTATCTATAAGGTCATTCCTCCAACGCGTCTCCTTTTTGATGCTATCGAGTGTCGAGAGTTTGCGGTAGTGGAAACAATCGATGAGACGTTGAAGAATCTCATCGGACATGAAGAGGACGACACCGTATTCTTCATAATCAAAAACCCCTAGCTTCTCCAACGCTTTCTCTTCACGCCATTCGAAAAGCGCAAGTTGAAAGCTTTGATCGACCGGCCGCATTTCGTATGGAGGGCAATGGGATTTGTTTGGAGCACGGCTTTTGACCCCAGGTTCAGTGTGAGTGGAAAAGAAGTCCAAGAGGTTGGGGGAACAAAGATCGCAGCAGGCAGCGACAGTCTTGGGAGCACACCACTGACATCCGGTGGGAGTGTTATCACATTCTAGATGATCGGTGTCATCTAAACGAACGGTGAGAACTTCAACGAGGCGTACAGCCACACAGACTCACCAGTCTTATCATTCTCGAAGTATACATTTATAACTTTCCTTCTACACCCTAGACCGTCCCTCGTCCCAGCGTTGATCAACTCGTCAATCGGCCCACCAAACACGACTACTTGTTGTTTTACTGCGGCGGTGCGCTGGTGAGCAGGCTTAACAATTTTCTCTTGCTCATGGTACCTCTGGCGCCTCTTCTCGACTTCGATCCTCGTTGACTCAGCATCAGTCGTACTTGGGTGATGGTGGTCTGAGTGGCCTGGTACTTCGGGGTTGCATTCCTGTTGATGATTGGAGGAGGGGGGAAGTGGTTCGGAATGTGGATTAGAGGGTCTGGCTACATGCAAACCATTCGCTGACGACGAGGGCTGGTAGGTAACGTTTGAAGAGGTGGAAGGATTGGGGGAAGACAAAGCTAAGCGTTTACTTGGTGGCCCTATCTGTTTCTCGGCCTTACGCTTTGCGCTTGTCTCTTTAGCCTTCTCTGCGCGTGCGGTGGACTTTGCTCGCTCCTCATCTAGGTACTTCTTTTCGATAAAGAAGATTGCTATTGCTGTCCTATTCATGCCCCGCGCTGCTCGCCCGAAGCGTTGCCATAGTGTACAAAGGGTCAACTTGGCCTTCCATTGTCCGACGATCTCGATATCAGAGAGATCGAGCCCCTAGATCAGGTGACAAGGTAAGCATATAACGACTGCACAACATTATAATACAATAACTTACCAAGCCAAAAGCATCGGTGACACACAATCCCCACGATTCCCCCCTTTTCAACGCATCAAACTCCTCCTCTCGATATTCTTGTGTCATGATCGAATGAAACCATTTAACCTTATTTTTCAAAGCGGACGGTAGGCGACTCTGAAGATACTCGGTCGCCACCTGTGTCTCTTTTGTGCTACCAAAGAAGATCAAGAACTTTGGGGGAGGTGCCGTCAATGTCGGATTATCAGGGATAAGGGGGTATAAGTCCTGGTATGTGTTCGCTGCGAATCTCATCGGTCGAATGATAATGTCAATATTTGGGCGGTCATTTGACCGGTGTACAACTTCGGTATCGCCTGGACGTAACTGTAAGTGTTCTTGAGCCTTTTCGAGGACCGGAGGGGGTAGCGTGGCTGATGCGATATATATAGGGATTACTTCGAACAGTGCATGACGAAGTGTACCGACTTCGGTATACTTCGAACGAAACGACGCCCATTCTGCAACACAGTGACCCTCGTCATAGATGAAGTGCAGAAGGCGAGAAACGACGTGTGGTTTTTGCCACAGCTCCTCAAAATCGCCCTTGTCCTTCATCAAGATTTCCGGATTGACGACGACAACGTTGTATCTCCCGCGTTCAATATCCTACAAACATCGTTAACAGGCCACATTAATAATGAAGGTATGGAGGCATACTCGAAACACAGTGCCAGTGGCTGATTTTGAATCTATTGCAACAGCACTTATTCCCGCCGCTGATAACTCTTCCACATTCTTCTTTCCCAGAAGATTCAATGGTGTCACCACCACTATCATACTATCACGTCCTTCTTCAAGAGCCATCAACAAGGCAATCCAAAACGACAATGTTTTTCCTGCACCCGTCGCCGCAATTCCCACAACATCCTTTCCTTTTCGTAAAGCCAATGCTATTTTGATTTGAAAGGAGCAAGCACGCTTGTTGAATTTTTTCATTACAAGTTCTCGTATTTCTGCAATAGACCAGTCTCGACCAATTGAAGAAGGCATCATTTGTGATTCTAGAAAAGCAGGCCGGGTAAGAAAATGAGGAAGTTTACGTGGATGGGAAGTCAGAGTCTCGGAGACCGTGACGGACAGGCGCGCCTGACATGTTTGTGTCACGACGCGACTTGTCGCATAACAAAAAATCGGAAAACACACTGAGGAGACACGTCTGAAAGAGGGGATGCCGGGGAGCCGACGACGAGCGTCCAAACTTTGTGCCAGCCTCTCTGTCGAGAGGAGGGGAGGAATTAGGGCGTTTAAAAGTGTGAGCATCAAAATATTGCTGTTGTTAGCAAGTGATCGTGGCGTTCTTTGGCTTTCTGATGTCTCGCGGCGCAGTGATCGTGACTGCATGATGTTATGCTACCAATATCAGTGCGATGCCCAGAGATAGTTGTCCACACTCAGGCTTTCGGTTGCTTCTCGACCGAGGTCAGACACATATGCGGGAAAGTTGACCAACTCCTAGAAATCACCATCTCCTCTCTTCCTCCATCCTCCCAAACTCTCCATTACAGCCATGGTTAAGCTGAACGACTGGCCTCATCTGCCGACCGGAGAGACGGAAGAACAACGTGCGCGGGCAAAGAAAATCAGGTGCGTTGCGGATATCCCGATTGTTCCGTCGCCGTGTTCTCATCACAACCCAAGCGATGAAATAGACGAAGTTCTCCAACGCGAACGCAAAGCGAAGGAGAAAAAGCGACCGGCTAGGAAGGTATTGCTCCTCGGTACGTCACCAAACAGACGAGTAGAGTTTGGACGTTGTTGTTCTTATCATCTCCTGTAGGACCATCACAATCCGGAAAGTCTACCTGGCTGAAGAACTTCCAATTACTATACGCACCGAAGGCCTTTCATGCAGAGATTGGGGCATGGAGAGCTGTGATCCACTTGAACTTGACGAGAGCAGTCAATTTTATCGTTGACGAACTTGGTACTCCCTCGACGTCCGTTGTTTCCCCGACGCAAAGACTCCAGCCAGAATTCCCTAATGTGGAAAGGTTACGAATCCGACTCGCCCCTCTGCGGCAAGTAGAAATCAGCCTCAGTAAATGCCTCTCCGTGGACCGAAAGGCCATGCGCCGACCGATGTCTGTGGTCGAAGAACTCTCCAAGTCGGAATCAATCAACCACATTTCTATCCGGGGCGGTGCCGTATGGAAAGGTCTCACTAAAAAGGCCTCCTTCAACTCTACCATCTCCGGTGAACTGCAGCAAACAAGATCACTTCTTGAGGCTTGTCGTGACGACATAATTATATTATGGTCTGAACCAGGACTACGCGAGCACTTAATAGAAAGAGGAACTCCATTGCCGGATTCATCTGTCTTGTTCGTCCTGTACTATTCCAGCTGCGAGAGACTACTGAAGCATGGATTTTTAGCTTCCTAGATCATGCAGAACGAATCGCCAGGAAGGATTATGTTCCCACCGATGACGATGTCTTGCGTGCCCGATTGGAAACAATTGGTGTAGAAGAGCATCATATCACGATGGAAGTTGGTTAGTTCTTCCGACCATATGTCACTTCATTACAATATTCTGAACGTGATCAACAGGTGACGCGAAACAAGATTGGATTTTCTACGATGTCGAGGGCTCTCGAGGACAAAGAGGTTGGTTTCTACCCTTTTACTATTACAAATCAGCTCAACGTTTTGCAGCTACTTGGGCATCCTACTTCGATGATGGTACGAATATTCATGACTCACACAGTTCCCTCAATTGATCGCATATATTTAGTGCACGCCATTGTGTTCATTGTCTCAATGTCGGATTTCGACCAGTCTGATCCTCATGAACCCCAAGTGAATCGATTTGTGAGTAAAGAGATGCTATTGACTGGGCCATAGTCTGACACTTCATTAGGTGGACTCTATTACTCTATGGAGAAGTGTTTGTCAGAATAAACTCATCTCTAACATCCCGATGCTCCTTTTCCTCAACAAAGTCGATTTACTCCACACGAAACTCGAGAATGGTATGTGAAATTTTGTGCATCCAGGTCTTGGTCCGTCTAACGTAATATCCTAGGTACATACTTTGCTGACTACGTGCAAGACTTCTCACAAGCAAATGACGCGAAGTCTGTTACAAGATGTAGGTGTTTTTGTACCTGAGTCCGGCACCGTAGCTAACGAGATATCAGACTTCAAGAAGCTGTTTATGGCGACACATGAGAAATATTCGCGCAAAGAACGAAGCTTACACGTTCATATCACCTGTGCCATTGTGAGTAGACCCTCCCATGACCGAGCAACCCCGAACTTACATACTTTCAAATAGGACACAAAATCGATGTCGCTTGTGCTGAAACAAGGTACGATCACCATATCCATTCTATGAACTGAAACTGATCCATGAAATATAGTGAAAGATGTCATAACCCTTGCCAAGTTGAAGAACATCGACATGTTATAATCTTCTCGGTCGGCACGATTTCACATGTTCATTCTCATTTGTTACTTTCGATTTTATGTTGTATTTATGACTTCGTACTATTAGCTTTCTTTACACATCTAGTTTTACTGTAATATCATCTGTATATCTTTTGAGTCCTCGCATTCATTATACCACTTTTCCCAGCCACGTTTGAGGTGTCCTTTCTTCCGGCCTGCATCGGGTTCTGAGTCATTCAGACGTTCTGTTTCAGTGTTACGAAATTCTAGAGACGATGAATCTGACCAACTATGACTCTAAGCTAGCTTTATATAGCACTCGTATGTTTCAAATGAGTGTACTGGTTCTGGCCTAGGACGGTCTAGCAATTCCTACGTACCGTACAGACCATGCTATGTTCACAAATTAACAAAATCTCGTGGTAAAGTATACGAAACAGTACTATCCTTTTCATCTCGATATACTACCTCTTGGACGGTATACTATGTTGAGTTGTTCACAAAGAGCTAGTATTGCAGTCTTGATAACCAGCATCAGTTCCTTTTTCGACTATCAATACGCTTGCCAAAAATAGATCCGGTGACTGTGATACATCCGTCAATGGATTCCTACTGGAACTTTGAAGTATTGACTCGAATGACGTCGACGCGATACGAGAGTGTCGAGGTAGTAGCGGTTCCGGGACTGGACGGTCTAGTATATAGCAAGCTACTATCAGCCAAGTTATCACCATCGACCCCATAAGTCCATTCTACACGACAACTACACATCTCTAAAAATTGACAATGTCGCAACCTGCTACCAAAGTCATTATAGCAGGATGTGGAATCGCGGGCCCAGTCCTGGCCGTGTTCCTGTTGAAACAGGGCTATACACCTATTATATACGAACGCCTCGAATCTTTTACCGAAACCGGTATAGGTCTATGGTCAGTTCATAGAGCCCCGTTGATAGATAATCGCTGACGAAGAGCAATGCTACTAGCCTTCAGGTAAATGGACTAAGAATCTTATCCAAAATTCCCGGTCTCGTAGAATCCATAGAGGGAGGACACCTCGAGCGGATGCTATTCCATTCTGTGCTTCCCGAGGACGAGGGACTGCTAGCCGATTTTACTTTCCCATCTCAGCCCAAAGAGAAGGTTGGAATGGCACTTGGAGTGCGAAGGCCTGCTTTCCATCGTAGGCTCATTGATATGGCCATAGCACATGGTATTCAAGTAGTCTGGGGACATCAAGTCACTGGTCTGGAGCAGCACAGCGATAGCGTTACTGTTACGTTCCAAAACGGCAAAACTGACACTGCGAGTTTCGTCGTGGGTTGTGATGGTATTCACAGTGATACGAGAGCTTGTTTGTTCGGGAAGGAGCCTGCAGACTTTACCGGCCTTGTCCAGGCAAGCTAGATCTTACTCGCCTGATGAAATTGGTTACATCTCTATCCAGATCGGAGGAGTATCCCCCAAACCTTCTGGTTATCCGTTTGAAAAACTCACAATGATGAACGTGTTCGGGAATGGAGAGCACTTTATCACCTACTCTGTGGATGATACCCACAACTCATGGGCGTAAGTTCCATATGAACTTTATTAACCGCCAGCCGCTGACGAGCTCTTAGTGTCACTCTACGAGAGCCCGAGGCAAAAGAAACGTGGAGAGCCATGGATCAAGAGTCACAGGAAGATTTCAAGCAACATTCGCCTTTCGCATCTTGGGGAGTTGGAGCCGGTGAGCTGATTCGCAATGCTACAAAAATTGTTAAGGTAAATTACATTAGTACATAGCTTATATTCTTTGAGCTAATTCGGCTGACCTTTGGTCAGTATGGTCTCTATGACCGCCCACAATTGAAAAGCTGGCACGTCGGTAGAGTCGTCCTCCTTGGAGACGCTGCTCACCCAACGAGTCCCGTAAGCGATTAAACCATCATCATACTACCTGGTGAGCTAACGTCACTCCTGCGTAGCATCTTGGACAAGGTGCCAACCAAGCGTTCGAAGACATCGCGTATCTGACCAACCTGCTCGAGAAATACAACCCGCAGGCACAGCAACCCTCCACAGATCTACTGGAGAAGATCTTCACAGAGTACGAAGAAACACGTATCCCTCGCACAGCTGCGCTTGTTGCGGAAGCTCGTAAACAAGGTGACTTGAGAGTTGCTTCTGGTGTGGATGCGTGCAAGCAGCGCAATCAGATCTATCATGAGATGTGGGGAGACGAAGAGGTGGTGAAGAAGAGATATGCCGCTTTGCTTGACCATAATGAGAAGTAGAATTTAGTCGTAGCGGACTAACCCCATTTCGTGGTCGTACATTATATGTTCTATCAAACCTTCCAGTGATTGCATACCTAGAGTCCTGTGCGTGAACTTGATACAGCCGCCCGCGCCATATTCGGCAACAAGACCCAAGTGCTTGCCTCTTTCGGAAAGAACGAACCTAAACCGGTAATTCTTGAAACACGTCTTCGAAACCCCAAAGTTTTGCATTGCTGTCCGTGTTCCAGTCTAGATATAATGAGACCTGATGAGCCGAAACAGATGTCAGTATACATCAGATACATTTCTTCGGGCGCAAAGCGCTTTCGCGTAATGGGGTGGATTGTCCGACGTGTCATGTCACGGTCTCTGATTCAAAATAGACCGCAGTACCTACACTCACAGGGCCACGTCGATTGTGATATTTTTGGTGAATGGCACGTTTCAAAATAAGAACATGCCGGCATGTTACCAAAATATCACATACTGCGGCTTGAAGCTTGAGGGGGATGGCGGACGAAGGTGCGAGAGTTAATGGCATGTTTTAGTTTCATGGATTGGAAGGAAATAAATAGATTGCAATCTGAGTATCTCATACGACGGATGTTCGTGAACCAGCTATCCGATCCGCGACCTATAACAAGGCACCGTCACGTCAGCTCCACATTAGCTCATAGTGAACGTTGAGACACTTACATCTCGAATATAAGGCATATTGAGTGCTTGACCAACAAAAGGCAGTTGTCTCAGGAATGTCAGAATCACTGGGAAGAAGTCTCTGTACGTCGCAAGCAATAAAGTTCAGCAAGCCAGAAAGGAGAAAGGGTGACGGATAGGCGTACCCAAAGAGGTTCAAGAACCCAATAGTCTCCACAACCATACCAACGAACGGCCATTTGAAGAACACCAACAAGATTCCACCAATAAAACAAGCAGTCCCTCGAAGTTTTTGTTTTCGTGCAAAGAAGTAGAAGGTCTTTTGGGGACCGATGATGAGTGTCAAGCCAGAGAGGAACAACAGCTATTCCGAATCCCCCAAAACCATATATTAGTTACGGGCAAATTGAAATCGTGAAATGAGAAGAAGACGTACATTCCCAAGTGCCAACAAAGCTCCATCAAAGAATAACATGACTCCAAGGAGCATGAACAAACCACCAAAGGTGGTCAGCGCAACACCGATTTCTGTCAAATAGTACAGAACCCGCGGTCAATATCTCATGCACACGATTACGCACACGCTGAACTCACTTTGTGCGTCCGTAAGCCACATCTTGGAGTTTTAACGTTTAATTCGTAAGTGAAAGCGTTGAGAATGAAGCCGCCAGCAGCAACTGGAGAGTGTTATATGCAAGGTGGTAGACGTCGACGGATAACGCGTTCACTCTGGGAAACACAAGTTGAGGACGTGTCATGGGCGCTCGGTTGGTCGATCATTTCGAGCAAGCATGTGTTGCTCCCAAGTTGGGAGGTTGTGTAATTGACTCCAGGACATTTGATTATGATGGATTCCAGTTACAATCTCGAGAAATCAGACATAGAGACGTGCATAACATATAAGGTTGCTCATAGTTCCCAGTACAGGGTTTCTTGCTTCTTTCAATTTCGCGACCAGGTCAGAATAACCGTGATATAATTAGTTGGCAAGAGATATACAGGAAATGGATGACGAGGTGGGGCACAAGAAAGCAAAGTGAAGAACACACAAGAGACCGAATGTACAAAAACTGAAAACCTGGGATGACTACGCAAAGCGAAAAATGGATGATAAGCAACAAACGAATCTTCTTCTACAAGCTACCTACCAAACCCGTTGGCACATAAGCATATAGTAAGCAGCAAGAAAAAGAGAGAGGGAGACGAGAGGAGAGGAGCAAGCTATGTACAATTCTCTACGTATACGTGGATGCTATATTCCGGACAATGAGCGAGAATGAATACCGTTCAATGCCAAAATGATGATGATGGGGGGTGCGTCGCAATAATATGATATCGAACCATGTATGTGTATACCTTTACCGGAGCCTTGAGCATTCCTGTCCTCCGATATTATCCATTACTTCTTCTTTCTTCTACCACTACCACTTCCACTTCTATTCATCTCTCGTCTCGTTGCCTGTAATCCCTGTGAGATCCATCACGTCCATATACTACCCATTCCCCACTCCATACGGCTTGGAAGGTAACAGGGCATCCCAGTGACCTGGACTACAATCCAGGGGAAAGAGGGAAAGCCAAGTAAATCGTCCCACTCTGCCTCTTGTCACCAAACTAGTAGAAATCCTTCGATGATGCAGGCGAGTCAATCGCCAATACCAGGATGTCAGGCTGCCAGTCGATGCCATTCAAGACGCGTGTGGTCGGTCAATCAAATTATGAGAAGCTCGTTGTATCAACGAGGCAAGGGGTAGATGATGAACAGAAGAATGCAGGATCGGGAGTAAAGGGGGGTGGTATGTGTATGCAGGCACGAGGTGGAGCGGAGCCGAAGCTATGAGTTGTGAGGGATATACCGATAAGAAGTCAGATGTAAGAAGAAAGGGGTGACGTAAAAGCGTGAGAGACGAGAAGTGGATGGTGAAATGGGGGATTGACAGGGACCGACGACAATAGATACTAAGGTGAGATGATGATTAGTTGTCGGTTCCGAGCGAGTCCCGTGCATACAACAGCGATCGATGGTCCCAAATTCGCCCGGAATGAGTGTAAAGCATGATGGTATGTGAGATGTGTGAGGGGGGATTGTAAGTGAAAGCATGAATGAGTTGGCAAGAATTAGTCGACCAGCTCAAACTGAGGGAAAGAGCATTCGATGGCAGCTGCGTGCAGTGGCAAGAACGACCAAGAGGTGATCAGGGTCCCAAGAACCCGAAGTCAAAAATTTAAGGTTGGTACCCTTGTTGTTGCTGCTCCAACACTTGTTGGTTCCGTTCGCGTTGTTGTTGCACTTGCTTCTCTGCTCTTGACTCCAAGGCACGCTTTACCCAGCCGACCATGTCCACATCTCGATTCCGATCTTCGACGAGATATGGGTGACTCTAAAAAAGGGGGGTTATTGTGATCAGCGAAAAATACTCAACCCACGAGAGCGAATGGTGAATAGGTTCAGAAAATCGATGAGGGACGGAGACCCACACGACAAGAAAGGGATAATAGTATGAACACTCACCAACAACTGCGCATATGTCGCCCTCGAACCCGGCAGTTTATGCAAACATCTGCTCACAAAGTCTCTAGCAGACTCCGAAAATCTTTCTTCTGGCAACTCGGGTGCATCCCCATGCACGATTGCCGTCAGTTGCGCAAACACATTGGCGTATGTTTCCGGTGGGTACGGATAGTGACCTAATCCCATTTCGATCATCGCAAGCCCAAGAGACCAAACATCAGACGAGACGGTATAAGTCCCCAAGTTGCCTGTTGATTCGCCTTTGATTCGTTCGGGCTGTGTAGGTAGCACATCGTCAATCGTGAGGTGGGTAAATGATCGAGGGTGATTGGGTGCATCGGATCGAAGCGAGATCGAGGCACGACACGGAAAATGGGTATAGAAGAACAGGCCAATGAGACAGATGGGAGAAGTAAGTGAGATGACCGAGATCGCCGAAAGAAAACCCCGAACGTCGGTGAGTTGTTGCGAGTTGGTGAGAGAGAGGTCAGATGCCATTAGTGAGATTGTCGTATAACTAAGAAGCTAAGGGACGTACCGCCATGTAGCTCTGACAACCAATGTTGGTCTTGGCGAGAGATTTCTCAAGTTGACCGGATACACCAAAGTCGCAGAGTTTTACTTGGCCCTTTGTATTGACAAGGACATTGGTGGGTTTCACGTCTGGTAAAGATTTGGTATGGGTATTGAATGACTACGGAGATCGTGACATGTACACACCTCGATGGATGATTTGCATCTCGTCTTTGAGGAACTTGAGCCCGCGCACCATCGCACCTGCTATCCGGCCGAGGACATCTTCCGGCACGCCTTCTGCTTCAAGCTTGTCCATCGACCCTGCGTCCATGTGTTCCATGCAGTAATACACGCATCTAGAGAGAAATCGATGATGTTAATGGGATGGCTTGAGGAGGATGGCAGATAGACAATGAAATAAAGGCAACATACGATTCGATAAAGAAAGCTCCGTAGAAATCGACTATCTCTGGTGCTGCCGCTCGATGCAGAATATCCAATTCCATGATGATACCATTTAGTTTCGCCTCATCTAGTTCTAGTCGGATTTCCTGATCGCACAAAGAGAGTCAAGATCAGTTTCTGGAGTGGCTCTGTCAGGTGGAGAAAACGTACCTTCATAGCCATGTAGACGTTTGTAGGCTTGTGTAGGACGCGTTTAACAGTGCCGTAGTTGCCCTTTCCGAGTTCTTCTTCCAGCTGAAGTTGACCCATGTTGATTTTGAAGGATGAGCCACTAGAGAAATCGACACCGTCGGCATGAATGACAGGCTTTGCCACTGAAATTGAGGGCTCCAGAGGGATCACTGGGGTGCAAAAATATTTGAATAAAATGAGCTCCGAGCAGGTCATCTGGACTTACACAATTTTGCGAAAGTTTGAAAATGGGGTTCCGAGAGTGGCCTGAGGGGATCTTCGAGGGAGCTGGCCTAGCGAAGGTCTGCCTGCACCAAGACCTGCGCCACTGGGGCCACCGCCTGAGGGAAATACATCTGATATGTCGTTGACGTTGAGTTTGGGAGCGTTTGCCTTGAGCCGCCGCGCAGCGAGACCGCCCGGTGGGGAAGCAAAATTGGGACCCTGGGCGACCAGATGGATCGGAGAAGGCTGTACGGAAGTGGAGGATGGAAGTGCTCTTTCTGCGAGGGAGACGTTGTTCATGGCAGCTGTAATGTCTGCTGCATTAGCGTTAGCATTGGCTTGTTGTGCACCGCGATTGGCCATCTGGATAGAGTGGTAAGGAAGCGGATGGATCGGGATTGAAAGAAGAAACTTACGGCTGCCATTTTCGCTTGTAGAGAAGGAGGGATGGGTGAGGAGGCGAGTGGACCCGTTCTGCGACTACCGAGGAGACCAGTAACGGAACGAGTGTTTGTGGCTGATGGACGGGTGCCGCCACTGGAGGAATTGAGGTCGGACATGGTTGTCGCGAGGAAGGAGATCGAGGGAATGAGAAAGCGAGATGGCGGGATGAGGAAGGAGAGGAAGGAGGAGGGACGGAATATGTAGCAGTGGGCCTGCAGACGATGACATCAGCCTCCCCTGCAGCAGCTGTAATCGATCTCAATTATCTGACAGTCCGAGCTTCAACCCGGCGAACACCGAGCTTAGCACTTGCCCACGGCATGTCCGGCACGCATCTGCCACTTCATAGACACTGGCAGTACACTCGGACTCGGAGTAGTGAGTAGTGGCTCATCGCTCTGCACTCGCAACACGTTTGCAACACATCTCAGCCCTGGCTTCCTCCTTCGACTCCCTCCCTTCTCTCTCCTCCCTCTCCCCGGCACACCTTGGTAAGCATCCGAGTCCCTCCTACTAGTACTACCGCCCATCACTCATCACACAACCTTATCTAGCTGCTGCCTATCCCAGTCCTGCTCATACTCCTTCGTATCATCTACTCCCAAACAAAACGCATCGTGGGGTCCGGCAACAGTAAACCAGGCGGCATGACCTATGTCGTCAAATGGGGGAGGGAAAGGTGAGGTCATTCCCCTTCTGTCATAACAATCATTCCTGACTATTTTTACTTGTGATGCTACCCCTCTTCACAAAAGGCTGTATTTTCCTCTCCCTGCTCCCGACACAAAGCTTGCTGTCGTTCGGAAGCAGATCTCAGATTACACTCAACTGTCACCGGATTCGTTCAAGCTTGTCCATGCAGGCGCGGTTATGAAAGATGATAATGCCCCGAGTAGGTTACAAGCCAATACTTTCTTGGTGTACCCATCTCATCTTGAAATCTAGTATCGGCATATGGCATTAAAGAAAACTCGAACCTCGCGGTGATTGGTGGCGGAGAGGGTCACCTTGCAGAACCCAAGAAATCCAAGAAAGCTTCTCCACAACAGCCCCGCACACAAGAATCCACCATCTCACAAATAAGATCCGAAGTAGACAAAGTCAGACAGAACCTCAAACCAGACGTCGAGAGCTTCCTCTCTACACTACAACCTTCCGCCGAACCTGCGAACCCCAATGTCGATTCAGCGAAAGAACACATCCGTCTAGGAGAATTGCTTCTCCAATCACTGCTCAGACTAGATGCCATAAACGCGGAGGGAGAATGGGAAGAAGCGAGGAAAGAGAGGAAAGGTGCCGTTAAGGAAGTCCAGGGTTTATTGGATACTCTAGATGGAGGATGGAAAAATCGAGTACAAGGATGATCGTTCGCACCGCTTTCCCTCGTCAGTCAGTGGACATGTGTCTAGAGTTTGTAATGGGCTTGTTTAATTTATCATACAGGTGTGGACTTTTTGCTTGTATCATTCGTTAATATCCACCAGGTGGAGAATGCTCTATGAAGAGGAACGAGAAACGAATTCCTTCCCTTGGTGATTCGATGGAGTGGTGATTATGATGCGTTTGTCGGCTTGTACACGAGCACGAGTAGGAACAGGTGAAATTATGCGTGCCTATTCCGCGTGGCTAACGGACTTTAGGATGCACTTACGAGCTAATCTCCCTAACACTGTTCGCGTCCTTGCAAATCGCCAAAAGTGATACCCTGGAAGGGTCGTGTTCAGGGCGCGTTGGAAGTGCGTGTTTATTTCTTCTATGTAGTGCCTTCTAAACAGCTTCTTGAGGACTAAGAGCGGCTCGAAATAGCCCTCTTTGACTTGGAATTTGAAACCAAGGAGAGCGAGAAGGGGGAATTTAGGTTTGCGTTTGGTCAGGGACACGAGGGGCACACGACGGGAGTTCTAGCCTACAGAAGTTGATCCATCGTTTGAGATGCCGTCCAGGAGAAGCTAGGGAAGCCATCCGAGTTTCGACAATCTGATACCTGAGTGCACTTCATCAAATCAACGTGCACAGATTTCGATTTTTGTCACAGCAATACATAACATACCTGTCTGTGGAGCATCCCGGCTTCTCTAACTGGCATGCATTGAATCACGCACCTTCGCGTGCAATTGCATACAAGTGCGCTCTCCATGCATAGACTCACATATCTCGGGGGGTTACGGCTCGATGTATTTGTACAGCCATACGACCCGCAACCTCTTCTGGAAACTCGGACAAGATGCCCATGGATGACCAAAACCTTCTTCTAACGTAACCTTATATCACCGCAGAATCGACGGTGCTGCACTATCAGTGAACGGTCGAGGTGCCTTGACTTCGTCAGACATGCGTAATCGCAAACATGCCTGACAAGGTCCCATGCACAGACCCTCTGGTACCTGAACTTCTCTATACATGGACACTCGCATCTCTACGCCTTACCAGAAATTAGAATCATCTTTCGGACTTATCCAGATTCCGGAGTAGGTCGTCCCACACCTAATCATTTCCGTCTGAAAGTAGGTTCACATACAAAGACTGACTATAAGCTTTCAGGGCACCATTTCTCGTCCGAGTCCTGGAATGTTCTGTTGGGAAAGACTCCGGTGCATACTTGCCTCCGTCCTTGGAGTAAGTTCATGGTTCCGTCCACTACGGTGCAACATAAAGGTCTTCTGCGCACGATTACATGCGTCATGTTTCCTCTTTCGTATCTCAGCGGCTTCTTCTCTTGGCGCCACAACTGTGTGCTTTATCCTAGTCTCTCAGGCTCCTAATCCATATCATGCCAGCAATTAGCTTCTCCGGACGGACATGTTGTCCTTATTCCAGACCAAGCGGGAATCCACTTTAGCGCTGTTCTTCCCATAATAGGTGAATGATTTCGGGAAGTTGACCGCAAACTTTGGACATTTGTTGCACAATCAAGAAAGGATCGGGATTCCCTTGAGTCTACATGTGTACAGTCGGATTTCGCACAGTCAGAATCTCTGACACCGGCGGGCTCCTCAACAGAACAAAACTTGCAACATTAACTACCACCATCAGTGAGTACATCGTATTTTCCTTCGTGGATTGTGTTGAATCATCAACATTATGTTTACGGACCGTTTCACCTCTTCGCAGGGCCCCGCCGCAGCGTTCTCCCACGTGCAAATATCTCACAACTACATTCAATCCCTAAAGTTAGACGTACATTATGACCTTTCAAAGCGAGTCCAGAACGCAATGGATCACTGTTTGACATCGGAAGAGTGGCCCGAGTAAGTATAATAGTTTTCTGTGCCTTGGGATCCATGTTATGGTGGCTCAAAGTTACCTCTCATGACCTTCCCTCATCATGTCGGTTACCTCTTCGCCTTGGAGAATACTGTCGGGTGACTGCTGGTCATGATGTTGGCTTTGAATTTGTTATACCTGGTGTTCTTTGTCTGCGGAGAACGAAGGCGAAGATGTTGTCGTAAGCTAGGGGGAGGGGATATTTAAGCTCAACTACTATTAAGTAGAAGATGTATCCGGACATCTCTCCCTCAGGCTGTCTACGATGCATTTCCAGGTCCTCTCTACGTCATTGTCCCTAGCGTTGTCGTTGTTGGACTTAGGTGTCAGAGCTATGAACGTTTCTGTTCCAGTGATACCTCCACCCTCTTCGCAACCTCTTTCGTCCACACTCATCTCCTTTTCTATCGAGCAGGACAGATGGCCAGAGTGGACAGGCGTACAAAGCAGGAATGAATTCACATTCAACGCTTTGGACAATTATGGCAAACTCACTGGGAAACCTCCTGCATTGAGAGTGGGAGCTGATTCGGAAGATCGAACTACTTGGTCTCCGGATGTTGATGTAAGTATACTGTTTCTTTACTCGATCGTGATCGTTATCTACGTCAACCTGTTTTAGATTATCGAGGCTATGTTCCCCCTTTCTAGTGCTGCTACGCCTTATCCCGAGGCGAGCACGATCACTGTCGGGGATGGGTTTTATGAACTCTCGAAGTTCTTACCGTCGGGTACGTGATACTTACTCTTCACTTGAATGATTCAAAGCGTTTATTTCTTGTCCTGCGAACAGGTACCGTTATGACCTGGGGAGTAAACCTTGGGGCGAACAATGCCACCAATGCAGCCAATATGGCAAGATCAATTGCCAAAGCGTTTGATACTCCTGCTGTCAAAAACGCTCAAGTGACACTAGCTATGATTGAAATCGGTAAACGTCATGATTAATTCCGTATCTTCCATTTACTGACCACTCTATCATACATGATACTAGGAAACGAAGCTGATATATTCAATTTCACCGGTTTCCGTGGGTCTGATTGGTCCGTTGAAGAATACGTCTCTGAATGGGAAGCCAACGCTGGGCCCGTTTCTCAAGCTGCCGGACTCAAGAAAGGTGGAGTGACCTTCCAAGGAGCTGCGTTTGGGACCCCTCAGTTCAATCCGCGGGAGATCTTCGCTTTGGGAATTTTGGATAGCGCACCGGGCAAGCTGATCACGACGTGAGTGAACGTTATAGGTATTCAACTTAATACTAACATTCTATCCTCCGCTTATTCTAGTATCTCCCAACACCGTTACTCAATTACCACTGGGAGCGCTGACGCCACACTCAGTTCATTTTTGAACAAAGCAAACGTTAGGAGTAACTTGACGTTATGGCAGCCCGATATTGCTGCTACAAAACAACGAGGTCTGCGCTACGTTATTGGGTATGTTATGCTGTACTTTACGTCACAGTAGTCCTTCGCTCACGATATTCAGCGAGACAGGAAGCGTCGCTTTCCACGGCGCTCCAGGAATTAGCAATACTGCCGGTGCTGCTTTATGGGTCATCGACTATTCCTTGCAAGCTGCCACTTTAGGCATTGACGAACTTTTCTTCCATGAGGGCGTAGGGTATAAATACAACTTCGTCAGTATCTTCGTCTCAGTACAGTGGATCTCGTTCTGACTGCCTGCCGACTATAGTTACAACCTGTCAGTCTCAACAGATCGATCCTCGACAACTCGCCTCTCAATCCCGTTCAACCGCCGCACGTCATGCCAAGCTACTACGCTGGTATCTTGGTCTACAGTCTCATTGGCACCTCTGGGTCAGCCAAGATTGTTGAGCTGAGCGTCCCCGATGACAACGTGAGCGGTTACGCGGTCTATGAGGGTAGTACTCTCAAACGTGCGGTGTTCATAAACATGCATGCTTGGTTGTCGAGCTCCACTGGAAGTCGTCCATCCGTGCATATCGATCTCTCGTTCATTGGTGCCTCCGGATCTGGTGCAAAGAAGGCGATTGCTAAACGTCTTGTTATTGGTCATGCTGATGATATACAGAACCTGACTTTCGCTGGTCAGAGCTTCGAGACTGCGGATGCGCGACCTGATGGAGAGCTGGTGGAGGAATCCGTTGATATAGGCAAGGGAGTTGACCTTCTTTCGACTGAGGCTGTTCTGTTAAGCTTCTGAGCTTGTTGGAATATAACTTGACATTATTCGATGTGGCACTATACGTTGTGACTCAAAGGTACATCGATCGCAGTAGACTGCAACAGTGTCTTTGAGGGATTACAAGAATGAACCCGTATCCGGTTCTGCACAAAGCGTATGGCGTCTCTCGACATCGAAGAACATCTGTAGCAGCTGTAAGTTATCCTGAACCCTTATGTTTCAATAAAACTGACTAAACTTTCTCTAGCTATAGTGATCCATAGTAACGGATATTGTTCTCCATATCCAAATTAGGTCCACGAACTGACCCCGCCGCTATCGCCCCCGGTGTGTTTGATTGTGGATGGAACGGAGAAACGAAGATTTCAACCATCATGCCAGCTATCGACTCATCGGCTTCCAAGGTGGTCTCCATCTCATTCTATGGCTTGTCACTTGAACAAATCGACTTATTTGAAACTTTGAACCATAGCTACTAACCCTTACACTAGGCCATGTGTATATCGTCAGACCCTGAATCCTCCCACCTGGAATGATGTGAGTCTTTGCCTCATGGAGATGTTATAGATCTGTCTGATCCAACGGACTCGTCCGTTCATCGATGCATATCCATGAACAGGTCGGGCATTACTTATGTTATACAACTTGCGCAAAATACGCACATTACCGAGCTTGTGCTTTGTACGTATGGGGAATCTTATCTAGTCTGGACTCTGCAGTCAGGGTCAAGTCAGGGTACGTCACCAAAGCGACTTGCAATCAGCTCGTGATGTGCCAGTGTATTGTATTATCTCTCCATTGACAGATAGGAAAATACAGGCGTTCAAGTGGCAATCGCAACACCCCGATACCCATTGTTCCATGTTCAGAACATGTAAGTAGTATATATTGATTCTCTGAATGAATCTTGTGTCACTCATCCTACGCACTACTGTTTCTTCCTGGTTGAAGAACGACTTCGAGCTCATAAATCTAGCTTACACCCGCTAAAAGTCAAATAGTACTTCTCGATGGCGCCATCTAGGAGGACGCAGACGACTGGGACCGCGAACCCAGGACGCCACATCCGCGGCCGCCAAGGTGCACTCCAAAATTTCCTTGATATGCCTTTCGATATTATCGAGGAGGTATGTATCTCTGTCGTACTTGTTTTTGCTCCTTCTTTTACAACACCCCCCCTTTAGGTTTTCAACCATCTATTACCCATTGATCTTCTCAATATTGCACGTACGAATAAACAGTTTCGCAGAGATCTGTTGAAGAAGGAAAGTGAAAGCATATGGAAGAATGCGCGCATGAATGTCCCAGGACTTCCAGGACCTTTCCCCGGAATGAGTGAACCACGATTTGCTTCCCTATGCTTTGAAACACGTTGCGAGGTAGGTCACCACATATTGATAAGATTGTCGATTACCTTAGACTAATGCATCTTTTCAGAGATGTTCAAAGCCCGGCGTACGCAATATTACCTGGGAATTGCAGGCTAGATTGTGCAATGAGTGTATGGATATAGAGTACGTGTCCTTTCGTTACAGAAGACGCACTGGCAATATGTGAACATCGCCGTTATTATTCTAGGACTGTCTACGGTAGTGATGTGCTGGGTGTGAAGGTCGATGTTGGTAAATACACGATCCTCCCTCATGTCGGCTGGGAATTGAATAAAAGTACCCGTTTCCCTCTTTGGCTGATTATGCTTATACTTAGCTTAAATTATGTTTAGCTAGTATCAGGGTAATCGAATCTGAAGCTCTTCAGATCTTACACGAGTTTCGATCATTGAAAACCCTCGAAGAACGCAATCACTTCATTACTCTCCAGAAAATTCGATGCATGGAAATCGAACAGGTACGTACCACATGTTGGTGATCATATCTAAACTTATTTAATATGTCATCATCAGCATTCTCAACTTATGCGTGATTGGACCGAGGCTAAGAATAATGCTCACAAAGAGGAGCTTAGGCTCATCAAAGAAGAACGATACCAGATGTGAGGCGTCTGCTGTTATTTATCCTTATTACATTCATATGCTTAGAACTACAATTTGAATCAGGATTGTTGATAAACTCACGGACCTGGGTTACAAGCCGGAGATTGATTTTCTTGAAGTCATTGGAGTCAGACTTAGTGACCGCCCGGGTGTTCGCCACAATTATCATCTGACCGAAAGGGGTACGTATTGCCGGTGTTCGAACTTATTGAATCTCACTTGGTAATATATAGCTTGGAAGACAATGAAGCCCTCCTTGATCACGTACCTTCGGGACGACATACGTCCACGTCGTATTGGATATATGTATAGGGTCACCCTCAAAGAACGCTTCCATATCCTTCGTCAGGCCGTTGAGCTTATGTCTCGTAGATCCTCCAACGTCTTCCCTCACGCTGAGTATCTTGCTAACCTCCCAGAGGTAAGACGAATATTGGATTTCCCACAAGACGGCGAAGCACCAGATCCGATTACTGTGGATAGCTTCGAGGCTATTACACCATATCTGCCTAGGATTATCAACGAATGGTATCAAGTAGCAACGACAGCAATCAACCGACACCTCTGTGGGGCGATCGAGGGACGTTTCGTGAAAGACACTTCCAACCTTGCAATCACACAGATATTATACTGCAAGCATTGCAAAACAAGCTTACTAAACCCTATTCATACGATGACTACTCACAAGTGTCAGTATGCAGAATTCCACGATCACTTATATGTCAAATACGAAGACATTCTGGGTCTGAAAGATTGGGCAGTGATACGAGCACTTGGGTTCATACCTTTACAAGGTATCACAGAAAATATTCTAGCTGTCTGTGGGCGCGACAAATATTCCACTACCGTAGACGAGATGGATGCCTTGGACCCAAAGCTGATTTGTGATATGGAGCCTTGCTCTATAGAAACCGTGTTGAATTGGCGAGAAGCTGTGAGTGCAAACATCGTGATCGTGCCAGTGATCGAAACTAATACTATTTCTGTGCTAGGCGTTACATTGTTTCATCGAACATGTGTATGACTCGTACGACGGTGAAGTACCCGAAGCTATGATGTCACAACCATTTGGTTACTGGAAACTACTTTCCCAAGACAAAGCAGCGAAGGTAGCTCTGCTGCAGAACAATGCTCGAGCACGGTACCAAGAAGAAACGAAGTGGATATCTATCTGGCTCTGCACGCACTGTAACGCACCTCCAGTCAATAAATACGAGATCGAAGATCACCTAAGACGATCGTAAGTCGATTTCATTGTTTACAACGTCCCACAAGGCTCACACAACCTACTATAGCCATGACATTAGATCACCCAACGACAGTGACACATGTCTGGCGCCAGAGTACTGTCAAACAATAACCGACCCAGTGTACTTGATCGATGATACGGATGGAAGGGAGGTCGAGAGCCTCCCGCCTCCCGTGAGACAGGCCCTCGATATGGATGAAGCGGCATTCTATGGGGACTGTTAGTGATAGACCAGTCAACGAGTTGGATCCGAAAGTGGCTTCGAATGAGGAAGCCGATCGACGTCTGATTGTTGATGTTACCTTTGTGTGCAAGTGCATAAATATGGTATTTTACTGTTCGAATTGAAGTCAAGCTCTGCAACCGATGTAACATTTTCATTTGTGAATCTATTCGCCCATGATGATCGTTCTCGTGCGCTGCGAATCCAATATACACCATTGAGCAATTGAGCCATCGATTCCTGTCATTAGAAGCCTGATCACTTTCGTCCTGTGTTAAGGACAAAAATGTTGGTTAAATACATCCTTGAAGATACATCAGACGACTTACCTCTTCCCCGCATCAGGCCCCATCCCGCTTGAGTCCTCATATAATCCTTCTTATGATATTTAGACGTTTTGTTATCTATTAGTGTCATTTACAAGCTAAAACGATCTTACGCATCCAGGATGCCAGAAGTAGAGGAGCATAAGACACCCACTTATTAACTGGCATTTGCCGCCGCATCGTCTTCAGCCCATACAAGGGGGTGAATCCACCATCCTTTTGGTATGCTTTGCGGAAGAATCCTTGATCACCTTGAATATGCCATTGAGCACTATCAGCTGTTGCAGCTAGAGCTTGAGCGTCCAACGTCACAGCGACGGTGTGCTTGTCTATAGGCTCATGATAGATTTGAGTTCGGTATCAAATATCGAATGAGGCATGCTTACACCCGTCGGAAAAATACTGGACATAACCATCGCATGGGAAGACCCAGTTAACAAGAAACTTTTGTTTGAGTAGTAAATTGCCCCGAAGGTTCACGCATCGGGTAAAACGGTCATGCGAACGTGATGCATGACAAGGAATGCTCCTCGCGCTTTGTCAAGTTGCAGTTGGACAGACACAGCGACGCTTGCAGTTAGTGCAATCAATCTGGGTGGTATCAGAGGATGAGACTGATGCGTATTACAGCAATTACAAGATGATACACGTACGCATTGGCTCCGAAACCTTGATCAATGTTGTTTGCATGTTGAGACTTGATGATGACAACGTCTTCTTCAGATGTTTGTTTCGCTTGTAATGTTGATTAATTGGTGCCAGAGTATTGTCCGTGCATATGTTTCCGTCCCATATGAATTGACCCGACTTGCGGTCGATGGAGCCAAAGTCTCCAACCTGGAAAGGCTGAATGTCAATCGCGACTAAAGTGGTTTCGTGGGGTAAAGTAAGAAAGTGTATAACTTGATCAACACTGGAGGGTCCTAATTGGTCCACTCTGAAGATGCTTTGTTAAGGAGGTCGACGTATAACTTTGACGATTTTTTCTTGGCGAACCAGCTCGTGCTTTCACTGCTGGGGAGTTTGTAGATTTTCGCGGGATCTTATATATCTTTCGAAGATAAACTTCAAAGTTTAGTTCATACTATCTAGACGCGAAGTCGCTTCGATTTGCAAATATCTTGTCAGATGTTGTATATGTAGTAAACACTACGTACATTTGAGTTTCTCGTGGGCTACGGGTTTAAGCCTTTGCTTGAGAGCGTCGTCATAACATTCCTCATGGCTTGATATCGTTAACTTTATCGTCCGAATTCGAAATGAGACATGAAATATCAAGTAACAGATAGTTCGACTGGCTCCGAAACTATTGGAAGACAACATATGGGCCTGAAAATGCTGCACCAATACAAACTGTTCACTCACTGTTTCACGTCTCATCCGCCGCATGCCTTGCTTGTGATCTACGTTCGTGAGGGTTGATTACTTGTTTTGACCTCTAGCAAGAAAATGGATGTTCCTTCTGTTAGGTTCCGTCTAATATACCAGGTATCCTTCGATTGCAAGGTGATATGTATATACCGGCTACTCTCTGGCATCTACATTAGAGGCAACTGTCATAAACCCACTGTGCACAGGGAACATGTTGGTAGGAACGTACTGAACATCGTAATGGAACTCGGTGTTCTGTATCGAGCTCCTCTATCACGAATTCAGAACATTTGAGGGCTTGGGGATAACGTGGATCCTGTAAAGCTGAGCCGAACATGACGCGTCCACCATCTTCGCTTGGAAGCTTAAACTCCATACAAAACTTATCCGACCATGATGACTCGGGGATCGCCTATGAATTTGAATTTCTCGTCAATATGTCTAATTAAGAAATTTTGGGGACTTCCGCAGCCATCAGGCTATCAACCATCTACTTACGCGCGATACGCGATTCCGGTGTACAGAATCCCCAATGCGCATGGGTATTGAACTTCTTGAATTCTAGGAGGGAAGTTGGGGGCTTTATTCGGGTCGATGTTGACGTTGGGTCCATACAGCCATCGCCATCTCTTGAGAGATTGATGATGGGTAGGATCGAGGTTGATCGTGACACTCTGGAAGGGTGTCCATCGAGTGGATCGAGTTGCAATCGATATCCAACCTTTGGAATTCCCCGGTTGGGTTACGTAGAAGGGTTCTGAGAGAAATTTGGTTGTTCGGAGTTCGTGGACAATCGGAATGATAGTTACAACTTGCAAGAATTTAACCGATTTCCTTGTCAACAAATCATGATAAATCCGTCTGGAAATAATAGTTGGAAAGACGATTATTAGTCATATTGGTGGCAACGCATACCTGTCCGATTTTGGTATGCAAGAAGGTTCGTAAGTATGTAGATATATATGTTGTGGCAAGTATGTGCGTACATGCGGAGCACCATGTTACATGCGATAGGACAATGCGATACAACACTGATTTATAGCACCCTAAGGCTTGGAAGAATCCTCGGTAATTACTAGGGATGGCTTCTTGTGTTGGTTCAACACCGTAGTGGCTGTCACGGCCGAAGCCGCGTCGCTTATTATGGCTCTGAGATTAGGTTGCCCGTTGAGGTGCACCTAAACAATCGAATGCTCATATCCGGTTGCGTTTCATATACGATGGCGTCACCAATATTGAACAACAATAGAAGGATCGACGTGTATGAAAGAGTGGACCCATTATTCAATTATTATTGAGATGCATACATGGAGGGTCTATGCGGCTTCGCCGATGCTGTCAAGGCGACTGGTAAGCGAGGAGATGAGTACCTGGCCGGCGAGTGTCAGACAAATGCCACGAGAAAGGGTATTTGCAAGAGGAAGACCCGACGAGCGAAACACGAGGCAGGGAAGAGGAGGAGAAGAGAGACAGCAGAGAAGACCGAGTCAGTCAGGGCGAGGAGGAATGGGAGAGCCTGAACAGGATAGCCGGGGCGCGTCGTGTCAACACGGTCATGTGATGGTTGTTGAACATGGTTCACACGCCTCGGTAGCGCGAAAAAGGTTCCGTCCAAATAGAGGCCAAATACTCGTCAAATAATGAGTGTACGCTCGATCTCTCTTCCCGCCACCTTCCCCGCCTGCCCCCCTCTCTCCCGTCCTCGTCCAGGGCGACAAACACGACCCTAGAGACGATACCCACGACCGCTACGATCCGCAATCTGCTGGGACCTTGCTTGGGCTACGGAACAATAGCTACTCAGTATCCACACCTGGCTCATTAACCTCGTTTGGACCCGCTATAGCCACAGGCTCCAGTCAAATATCAGCAGTGCCGCTCGAAGCGCTACCCCCACCTTCCTTTGTCCACCAACTACCATGCTTGCTACTACTCCCACCTCTGAATATGTCAGAAAAACAAGACGAGATCTTAGCACCAGAACACCCCCACGCTTCTCCATGAACTCGTCCTTCCGTCCAACGCTGCTTACTCCTTCGCCTCTCAAAAGGCATGCGGCGCCTGTAGATGAAGACGACCTCTTTTCTTCACCCTTGCCTTCAGCAACTGCAAATCGGCGAGAGAATATGGGCAGACGCCGTACTTTCGACGACGATGACGAAGAGGATGATGGACTGTTTACTGTTCCTCATTCTCACAGTCTGTTCCCGCCTTCCTCGTCACCGATGCCTCTCAGGACACCCATCAAGTCCGCTGGTCGTGTTACATCCCCAGAACGACAGGTCTTGTCAGTGAAGCATATGAACTCTCCCCAAACTGCGGGTGTGAAACGCAAACCAACTCCTGCAGCCACAACGCCCATCCGAAAGCGTGGACTCACTCCGTTAAACATAACCTCAAGCGCGGCCGCTCTGGCTGGCGATTCGACCTTCGGATTCGATCGCCTTGCGCCGTTGCCTGCGCCTCGGTTCAACTTGAGTACACCTCAGAACAGGACGGATACTGAGCTCACTCTCAAACGCCAAGCTGATTCGATGACAAGACTACGAATCAATGATAGAGATCACGAGTCAGGCGACGAGAGCGGGTACGATTCTGGTCCCGACTTCCCTGAGGTCGGTAAGGCTCTCTTCCCAACCAGCGCCGTCAAGGGTCGCGTTAAACAAAAGCTTCCACCCTTACAATCACCTCGCGTTCAGCTCCTCGCCCGTGAGGGTCAAGCCAAGGAGGGCGAGGTTGTCGAGGCAATGTCTCCTGGCGGCCATATCACCAAACGTCGCGCTCGTTCGAGGCCGGTCTCTGCGGAACTGTTATCAAGTGTCCAAACAACACCTGAAGAACAACAGGTACGTAATGTTTCCAATTGTATGCGTCGAAATATTCAATAAGTTACCGGTATCAGGCAAAATCGAACATGCAAAGTCCAAAGAGCCCTCAAAGCTCTGTCGTGTTCCCACCACCTCGTAGTGCCTTTCGCGGCCGAAATCTGTCGTATTCTTCGACAAGTTCTTCTGATTTCGGTTCGCCCCCTACTCGTCCAATGCCTCGCATCCAGACCGACAGCCTGCAACCACCACGGGGGCCGATGAATCGTCTAGATAGCGTCAGCTCAGCAACTCTATTTTTCGGCCCTGCTATCCCACAACCGAACAAACCCGTCGAAGAACCCATGAATGTCGACCAACCTCAAACGGGCAACAAGAGACAGAGTCTCGGTGGCCATGGGCCGTCGAACCTCGGCTTCGGTTCGCCTCGTCGTGGTCAGCTGCAATGCGATAGCGACGAAGAGGCCGATTTCTTCTTCAGTAGTAGTGGACCGAAGGACTCTTCCTTTACTTTCAGTCTTACTGGAGGTACCCCAAGCCCGATGAAGAAACAGCGTACGGAGAGTATCGAATTGCTACCCAAAAAGTTCAGACCGCGGGATAGCGGCGTTGTTCTCGACGAGAGTGATGATAGCTACGACGGCTTACCTCGAGCCTCTACTTCTGTCAGCACTATCAACTCTGGTAGCGACGGTGAAGCCCTAGTCACTCCCGGCTTTGCTCCTACCGCTGGATCTGGCTGGCCTACTGTTGGTGTCTACAACCTTGATGATGAAGATTATCATGGCCGCTTCAATACCGGAGAGAGGGGCGTTGATGCTTTCATTATGCGCACTCTCACCGCTGGAGCCACGTCTTCCAAAGAAGAAACAGCCAAACGACCTCCCGGTACTCCTGTCAAGAGAATCAAGACGAGCCATATCATGGATCGACCTTGGCAAAGTGCCGTGGCGTCTAAGATTGGGTTCCCCGATTTCGATGACCCTCGTACAGGCAAGGGAAAGAAGGGAGCCAAACCAAGAAAGAGTCTTCCTGCTGCGTTCCCGGTGTCTGCACGACCTGCTAGGACTGAACGTCAAAGGAGGGATGCATTGAACTTCGGCGTCTCGCGCGCCAGTGTTAGTAGTATGGAGGTTGATGCGGAGGGAGATGATGAAGAGGCTAGTCCGTCGATGAGGCGAGATGCGAGGTATGAAGGATTGGGGCTGGGTCGACCTACTGCTCGACCTGGAGCGGATGTGAAGGGGTGGTTGATGCGCAGGAGTAGCAGTGGTGCCTTCTCGAGTGGTAGCGATTGCACGTCTTCAACGACTGCGACGCCTACGAGGCTCAGCTATGCCAGTAAGTTTGCGATCTTTCCACTTAGCTCATTGTTTGCATTTCTGACGAATATTGATCGTACTTTCGCTAGATTGGACTTCGAAGCTGCCAACGCTATCTCAGGGCAGTACCACAACTTCGACCACAGAGTCTCCGACTTCAGCAGCCGTGTCGCGCCACATGCCACCACCGCCTGCTCCTCACACTATTTCCAACGCTTCTCCAAAGAAAAGCATATTCGCCGCTCCCACTCAGGCTTCCTCACGCTTGAATAAACCATTCGCCGGGCTCCTTAGAACCCGTCGTTCTCTCGCGTTCGGTGAAGAACAACTGGGCCGATTCGAGCGTGATTTCGTGGAGATTGACGAACTCGGCAGGGGCGAGTTTGGGCGGGTGATGAAAGCTCGGTATAAGCAAGGATCGCAGGAGGTCTTCGCGGTGAAGAAGAGTAAGCGGTTCGAGGGTGTCAAACATAGGTCAGTGTTCGATTCTCAATTTCACAAGCCAGTGACTCGTTCCCCTCCTTTCTCCCCTTTTGTGCCTTCATAACGCCTCACAAGGCAACGATTTGCAAACGGACACCTCGTGTTGTCGTGGGTACGAACCTATCGTATGCAATAGTGCTTTTAAGGCGGGCGGGGGTACCAGAGGGAATTAGGGAGAGGAGAGCAATAGACTTGCTAAGGAAAGCAACGTTGCTAACCACGGTCCTATTTTTGCTCTGCGCTCATTTAGACTGAGACTTCGGGAAGAAGTCGAACTCCTCAAGCATCTTTCTCAGGTTGCCGGCGCTCAAGGGTATGGGACGCAAGTCCAGACTCGTTCTCAAGCTCACCCGGCAGCGTTGGGACGCCATCCAAACGTGCTTGGATACATTGACAGTTGGGAGGAAGACGAAACGTTGTTCATCCAGACGGAGCTGTGCGAGCTGGGCAACTTTGCTCACTTTTTGTGGGAGTATGGAAAGAGTTTCCCGAAGTTGGATGAGGAAAGAGTCTGGAAAATCCTTGCGGACCTCAGCGATGTATGTCGTTCTCCTTCGTCTCTTCTCTTCCGCGCGCATGTTATTGACGGCGTTTTCGCTTTAGGGTCTGAGTTTCATTCATGACGCAGGCGTCATCCACCTCGACCTCAAGCCTGCGAACATTTTCATCTCGGGCGATGGCCGCTTCAAGATTGGTGACTTTGGCATGGCCTCTATCTGGCCTCGCCCACCAACTCCAGGTCCTGTTGGAGGTAACGGTGCACCTTTGCCTCCTGTCCCTGGTCAATCGGAGTCTTTCGAACGTGAAGGTGACAAGCTATATCTTTCACCCGAGGTGCTCCAAGGGAAATATGGCAAGGCCGCTGATATCTTCAGGTACGTAATTGCTTCTTTTTCTCGGTCGCAGTGCATCTACGGGTCATGTAGACCTTTAGAGAGATGGTCGTCGCACAGAGGGTGGCACTGGGATGTGCGTGTGCAGCGATCATTCTTTTTAGGTTTACGGTTGCCTTTCGATGTTTCTTTCCGACCGATCGACGTGTGCGGGTCAGCAGTACTGATCCTGTGTTTTGAACAGTTTGGGAATGACGATGCTGGAGACGGCGACGAACATTGTTGTCCCTGACCAGTGAGTATCTTGTCTCCTTTCTTCGGTTTCCTTTTCGATGTTTCATTGCTCCGTTGATTCTTCTCTTCATCGCCTCCCTGATATTGTGATCTTCACACTCTTTCTCCGCACCCCTCACAACCTCAATTGCTCCCTTTTTCCATCTTTCTATTTTCAATGGGTGATTGATGCGTCATCAACCCTTCGCTGATCTTTTGATTTCCTATCCTGCCGATTTTCACTCGCTAACGAATAACCTTTTCGCAATTTTCTTAGAGGTGAATCATGGCATCGCCTTCGTCATGACGATTTTGCTCAGGTCGACTTTATGGGCGTCTCCGACGAGTTGACCGAACTCATCAAACATATGATGCAAAGCGACCCTGCTTTGCGTATTGAGGCGGGACTCGTCGTTGCTCACCCTATCATTGTTAAAGCTAGAGCCCACATGGAGGCCCTCAGAGCAGAGAGAGGTCCGGTGTTCGGTGCTTCACCGCTTTCGAGTGTCGGTGAAGGATGGTTGGAGGAGATCATGGATATGGATGAGGACGATATGGACATCGGTTTTTAGGAACTGAGGTCTAAAGTCCGAACTCGACTCCATGGGTTTCTTTCTATCTTGTCCATCTCAATCTGACGTCGTTTGCTGTCGGTCATCTTTGCTCTGCTTTTTCTTGGTTTGGTTGTCTTTTTTTGGGATATTTTCTTCTGTCTGCTCTTGGTTTTGGACCCCCTCATGATTACTTTTCTTTTTTGATTCTTGTATGGGTATGGTTCTGTATGTCCTCTCTTGCTTTTTCAACCCCAACCTCCACATCATCTCTCCCACGAAACTCTCAGACTCTCTTGAACGATTTTTTATTCTTGATATGTTGCATCTTCATCTTCATGTGCATTTCCGCTCTATTATCGTCCATCTCCATGATATTCCGATCCATCATCCCTCATCCAACCAACCATTGTTGACATCCCACGCATCATCAAGTCTCGGTTTGCTTTTATTCCCCCTCCTGCATCCCTACCAACTACTTCCCTATCTCAGTCATTTCCTTGGTTCCGAACTTTTCCATTTCCTTGGTTAATCCTCATCTTGCACGCACGCACGACGTAATATACTTCCTCATATTCTCGTCTTTTCTCCATCTTCCCATCTTACCATTCCCACATTTTGCCACACCTTTTCCTCACAATCCATCTTTTATGATCCTGTTTAAAACCCATCGTCACGCCTTTTTTCTTCACACCCCTTATCCCATGTATATCATACTCTCACTCGCTGTCGCATTTTTTTACCACCTCATCCGCTTTCAACACGCACATGCACATAATAGTTTGTTTGCTTGTCCTACCTGCTCTCCTCGCTCCAGTCCTCGTACATATAACCCCCCAATATCGTCGTCTTTTTCTATAACCGTCAATCGACCAGTTCGTCCTCGTACCATAAATCAATACCGATACCCAAGGCCCATTCGCGTCGACCATCGAGGTTCTCGACTCCCCAACGTTCAACGTACAACTTTCGGAGTTTCTGGTCGTCGCGATGGACCGTGTATCATCGCACATAGACGTGTATTGCATCAGGCAGTATGCGTGCGCATTACGCATTTCCTTTCTCTCGAGTGTAGGACTCCCGATCGTTGTCCCAACTCGTTTTGTTCATAGCCCTTCTATTCCCCAAGAGATATCGCAGAAAAAAACCTCGTTGTGTACTCAATCTTATATCCCCACCGTCGTCGCTGTGCCCTACAATTTACCTTTGGTTTTTCATGTCCCATTCTTGGCCCGTTTCTGGTACCTATTCTAGACGTGTTTTAGTGCCGTTTTTTCTCATTTACTCGGAAGGAGTTTTTCTAGTTTCTGTTTTCTGTTTTCTTGACGATAATAAAAAAGAAAGGGGTAGAAAATAACAAAAATAAGAATATATGAATGTCTTTTTGTATTGGGATCTATCGTTGTCTTTTAGTCACCTTTTTTCATGTTTCTTGAAGCTCAGTTTGTTGCGTACATAGAGCACTTTTATTCTCTGGATTTGTCACACGTATATAGTTCATGGTCTTCAATTTTATCTTCAGAACGTCTCATCAACCAGACCTTTGGTGTGTGTGCAATCCTGCAAGGCAATATACAGTACCATGCCTCGGGACCGCTTTCAGCGTGCCTCCTCGAGGTTCATCAATACTCCGGAGTAAGAACGTTTGAACCTTGAGCTTGAAGCTTGAAGACCAGGGTGGTTTGCAATACTGACGTCTGGCCGATAAGCTTTATCCTCACTTTCCACATCGATTCCGTGTCCCGACACTTGCCCTGATCGAATGCCAAGGTCGTCGAGCAAGCAAGAGGACTGTTTACACTTTCGGGCAACATACCCCGTCTTGCAAGCAACGAAACACCACGCCCTCACTCGACCAAACAAGCCGACATTTGTCGTTATTTGTTGACAAGATCCGACGAGCGGATACCAGATAAGTGGTGTATAGGTTATTCAACACAGGTCGAGGTCATGAGGGCACACAATTGATTATGGATTATTGAAGCAGCAAAAAAAATTAAACATCGGATTTCGGGGGGGTTGGATAGTAAACGGTTATGTCATGAACCCGTACTGTGCGGTGACTACGGACCAATTATGGACGATCGTCTGGGGTTGAATGTGCCGGAGGATGTTCCTGATCGTACATCCCTCTCCCTTTTTTTGCTCCGTCCGTTCCGTGCCCGAAGCGTTCGTAAGGATTTCCAAACACTCACCCAGAACGAAATTTTTATTAGGAATAGAAAGTGGGATAAAAATGGATTTGCAGAGGCAAGGAGGAGGTGAGATGACTAAGGTTTGGGAGAGGGTGAAATGATTTGACTCGGAACGACGAACGTTTGTTCTCGGAGGATGAATTCCCTGAGTGGAACCAGGTGGAACCGTTGTATGTTTTGCTGTACACAAGACCACAGGACCCAAATGGAGGATATGAAGAACTGGAGAACAACAACAACCACAACAACACATGTAGAATGGTATTTCTCGGAAGCAAGAAGAGTCGGAGGCGGCGGAGGCGGTGATCGTGAAGGCGGGGTCAAACAAGGTCAGGGCCGACACTGATAACTAGCACTTGCTAGGCTAGGGGTATGGTCCTAGCCTAGATACGAGTTTCATATCGGTTTGAAGGACGATAAGTTTGTTACTAGTATGTGGCACTATGAACCTTTGGTCTAACTCTGAGCAGAGGAAACCCGGTAATTGGTCAATATTGAATGAGGCACGACAGCTCGGACCTCTGAGCAGATAAGATGAGTAGAAAGTGCTTGATTGGATAAGAGCCCTGGGGGAGGTGATGCGACATTAACGGAGACTCGGTGAAGGATGCGTGATGCGAACGCGGTCAGTTGATCGCACCCCCTCGGACTTCTCGCGTATCTGTATGAGACTTTAGGAGACTTTTAGGTCGAGTGAGTGGAGGTGGTTGAGTGAGACATGGTCTACAAGTGTACAGGATTGGCACAGCACCGAAATTGCGAGGAGACTAAGACCAAGGTGGGGTGGCAACCAGCAACAACAGCGGTCCACTGCACTGGTTCCGACCAATCATGCAATCACATACAATGACTCCAAGCAATGCACGCACTCCGAGTCCGAGTCCATGCAATCTATGAAATAGCCGATACACGTAGCAGCCCGGTCCAATCGCCCAATGCGTCCACCCAAGACCCATCATCCAATCAAAGTGGTATCAGAAGGCACCATGGTGCTCTATTACCTCGGGCACAATGGCGAGACTCTGAGCACACAGCAAGAGGGCAACACCCTGATCGAGAGCTTGATACAAAGTTCAAGGCACATCGCTGCGGGGCCCGGACTCATCGACCAATAATCGACAATCTGCGAGGTAGGCGGGCGCCTGTGTTATAAGGTATGGGAGAAGCGATTCCGAGTGGCTGTACCGTCCCGAAAATGCATCGAAAAGCCTGTAATTGAGAAATCTCATGACAAGAGGAAAGGCGATCACCGCTTGGACGCTAAAGCAGAAAGAGCAACAAACAGACAGGACACGACTTGGTCGGAGTGTGAAAGTGTGAGATTGACAGAAATATTATATTTTGGAGCGATGTGATCAAGCTTTCAGTGTTTGGACGTGCGGCCGGGGCCGAGAACAGATTGTAGCTTTGAGCTTGGTGAACAGGACAGGCGAATGTCAAGGTAGCGAGATGTTGGAGATTGGGGCCGAACTTAAGGGGAGATTGTCAGAATGTGTAGCAGAGATGTGCGGCAGCTTGGGATAGGGAGGGAAAGGATGATGGGCAGATTGACAGCGGGGCTGATGGGCAATGTAACTATTTGCTGGGATGATGGCGGGCTGAGAGGCTTCCTCGTCCTGGCAGGTGGTGTAGTCCGAGGACAAATACGAGTTGGCAGTCGGAGGGAGGCGTGCCATGACGAATAGTATGGGCTGGGTCTAGTGTATAGATAGAGTGTCCAAGTGTGTCTACTGGTAGCTATTTATTGCGTTCGGGAGCAAGTGGGGAGGGCTTCTGGTTCTGCTGCCGCGACGACAGTTGAATAGTTGTGCTGACTGATTCTGGGAGAAGATTCGGACGAGACCACGGTGCAGAAGGAGGGTTGTCGAGTGACCAGGTCTGTGAGAGAGGGCAGTTCCATCATCGCTAGCTATCATCGCTACTGCATATCACTGGCATCTACCGCCCACCACTTGCGCGAGTTGCTGCTCCCCCTGCATCTTTCATTCTCTTACTGTTCATTGTTGCCGGCTGCGTGCTGCTCGCTGCCCCTGCTCATTGTTTTTGCTCGCTGTTGTCGGAGAGGGAGCTGGAGACGCCTTGTGGCTTGATACTCGTCCAGACCTGCAATCAACGCAATTCGAGCTAGCCATAAAAGGCGAACGCCCGTTCTCTTCCGCTTTCTTGGCCGGCACACATTCACTCTTTTGCTTTGTGCGAGTGTGCGACTCTGCCTCTCCCAAAGCACCAGCCAACGCACATCCACACCCAGTGCCTGCTGCCTTTCCTTTCCTTTTCTCCGTCTCTCTTCCAACACCCACCCTGACCCCCCTTGGCAGCCCTCTACACGCCCAACAACCGACGCCTTGCCATCATTCCGAGGTGTGCTTTTCCTTTCGCCCTCATCCTCTCAAACACATCTCATTTATTTTTCCTCCCTCTGACGTCTCTTTGACGTTTTCCGTCCACCCGTAGCCTCGAGTGCAGGCCTGCTCGTCCCGCTCACCCTCTTTATCGCCTACCCAATTCACACTAGTCCCCCTCTTTAGTTCCTCTCCCATGGATCTACAACATGGTGTCAATGGCAACGCCATGGACTCTCTACAGCACCACCACAACCACTCTCCTTCTCTCGCTGCCGTCGTAGACCAGCAACAGCATTCTCACCCGGCCCTATATCACGTCCCCCCTTCTCTTCCTCCTCAGCAACAACTTCATCATCGCTATTCCCAACAGTTCGAGCAACAGCAACTCGAGTCCTACGATTTCCCCCAAAGCTCGTCTGCTTATCCTGTCGAGTTGGACGTCGACCCCTTGCACCATCCACTCGATTCCCGCATCCTGCCCATTTCACGTGAACTTCGCCAGGGTCCCCACCCGTCGCTCTTATCTCATCCCAACGGGCTTCCTTTGCACCATCCTGGCCAGCTTTCACACATTCACCCTCATCGGTCAAACACTTGCATACCGTCTCTTATTCCACCTGGGATGGACCCTGCCCAAGTCGATATGCGCACATTCTACCCATATCAGCCGAACGAGGTCAAACACAGGAAGCGAACCACACGTAGCCAGCTGAAGGTGCTCGAGGACGTGTATAGCTATGATACCAAGCCGAATGCCAGCTTGAGGAAGAAGCTTGCCGAAGAGTTAGGGATGACACCCCGAGGAGTACAGGTGAGCAACGCCCGTGACCGCGTCATGACCCAACTCGTACTTAATTGCTCCTTCTACGCTCTTTACAGGTCTGGTTCCAGAACAGGTTTGTGTTATTCGCTGATTGCATTAGCCTTCTCTGACCTTGCTTCGGCTTTAGGCGCGCAAAGACAAAGTCTCAAGCTCGGAAAGCCGAACAAGGTGGCAAAAAGGAAGACGAAAACTCACCACCCCCGAAACCAGATGTCAACGGATCGACGAACACCTCTGAATCGTCCTCTTCCTCTTCGTCTTCTCCCGCTTCGTCATTGTCTATTCACCGGACGTCTATCTCTTCTGCTTCCTCTGTCGAAGACGAAGCATCATCATCACCTACAGACGCTTTGGCTGCAGCTGATGACGCTCAGAGTGTGTCTTCTGGCTCTCAAACCGTGAGGGGAGAGTGTTCTGTCTCACCCCCATCGACTTCTGGAACTGATGCCGCAACATCACCGACGGCAGTCGCGAATGCCAACGATGACTTGGAATCGGGATCGGCGAATCCTTTGTTGGAAATGGACAACTCAATCTGGACACAACCTTACCCCTTCGGACAGCCTCCCGCGGAAAACGCGGAGGCCTCTCTCGATGGCATACCGCCCGACGCACCTGTCGACGCAAAGAATGGTATCGGGCTCGCCGAAGTGGACGAAGCGCCGAACGGTTACCTTAATGTCCCAGAACATCTGAGGAATCAGAGAAGGACATCACTTCCCATTATCGTTTCACCTCCCAGTGCTTCACATCAGCCTATGTCGTACCCACCGCCGTCACATTTGCAAAGGAATATCAGGGGTGTAGGTGGCTTGCCGCCTGGGTTTGATCCTGGACACAGGAGGAGGTCGGTGGATACCAACATGCTGAGACTGAGCGCACATCCGTATGCTTATGCTATGGCACCGCCGGGTGCTCCTGCTCCTGCTCTGTATGGACGGTCAATCTCGTCTGGAGGACAATCCCCGGGACCGAACCAGGTATTCAGGCATGGGTCGATGCCCCATGTCTTTGGCGAGGACCGCTTGCAACCTCCTACTGAAGGCTTCAGTCCAAACGGTTACCCAATGCATGCACCACCTATGAGGAGACCACCGATGCATCAGAGGATGAGTATGCCCGCACCCGTCTTGCAAAAGTACTATCAGCAATACCAGATGCATACTCAGAATCTAAACTCCGGGAGCCCACCTTCCGCGTTCAACAACCAACAGGCTCGCTATGGTATTCCATCCCGAGAGATCCCCGCTCTCATCCCTGGTCCTCTTCCTTCGCGCGACTTTTCTTTCGGGACTGCAGGCTCTACATCTCCGAACGTCAACGACTCTTCACCAAACCTGCCCGCCAACAGTACTTCTTCCTCGCCCTCTGGTCCCTCGTCGGCATTCCCTCTCCAGTATCCTATGTCCCTCGAAGACCCGGATACGGAAGACGATGCAAGCGCAGTATCGAGCATGTCGAGATTTGGTTCGTTTACGAGCATGGCGGGAAGCGATACCAGTTTGACGAGTGCGTGGTGCAGCGATTCTGGTAGTGGGGTCAACGGTGTTGGTGGTGGAGAGTTGAAAGAGCAACAGGCGCAGCAACAGGGTCTTCAAGGCCAGTCAGCTCCAGAGGGTTTCGACCCCGATCTCAGGAGGGCTAGTTGGTGAGTTTATTGTTCCTTCCGTCCCTCTTAAGTCGTTCTGTTCCCTTCTTGTTACGTTATTGCTCCTGTTTTTATATCTCCTCTTTATCTCTGTTTATTGTTCATCTATCTCTTTCGAATCTTGCCTTTCACAAAACACGCTCACTCGGACGAGCCTCGCGTTCCATTCGATCGCACTTTTTTGCTGCTAATATGCTACTATTGGGTCTCATTAATTGCTTCGATGCTTAATGAGTCTTCTTGCACGCATCACTTGCCTTCTTGCATGCATGTGTTTTTCATTTTGAGTCGTCTCAAAACCACCACCAATCCAGATCCGGCCAATCCTTTTTCATTTAGTGTAACAATTAGCGTATACCTCATTACTTCCTAAACCTCCTTAACCTTCTTTGCCACAATCGCACGTGGGACTTGCCTACCATCTATACAGCTTTATCCAGTGGAAAGGGTCTGATCTATCCCAAACAAACTCGGTGGTGATGGCACACTTGTGGCTTAACACCTTCCCGGATACACACAATCAGACAACGGGGAACCTCCCAATCCAACGTCACCAGTGCCCACCACCACCACCCGTCCGAGATGTCGAACGGAGTATGAATGTGGACTTGATAGTCTGCGGCGTTGCTCGAGTTTATCCTGATCGGCATTTACGATCGGGTGGCGTTGGGATTGTTGTTGTCTTAACCTACATGCATGTCGAGGGCTCGATGTTGCGCTTTTTTCATTTAGCTTGTTTTAGTTCGGTGGATTGGGGGTCTTGGTCCGTTTTCATTCCACTTCTGACATCATTCCTTTCTCGGTGGATCTTCCGTGTTTGGTGCTTCGGTCTAGATTCTTTTATTTCATTTTCGTGTTTTTGTTTTTGTTTTTGTTTTTGTTTGGGACCTGTGGATGAGACATTGACATATGCTAACTCGACTTTCTATCTTTGTAGTGTTTCGACCTCGGGCCAGTTCCTCGAAATGTTCGACGGGCTGGGTGTCGGCGGAGGGAGCACTATCGGCACCCCTCAGCCCCAAAATACCCAAACTCTTTCTGGTGACGGTCAATCTCCCAACGCACTCAATGAAGGTGGCGAGAGGTCCCCAGCTGTAGGGAAGCAAGCCTCGACAAAGACCGAGGCAACGAACAACGGAGATGGTTCGACTCTCAATCGAAACTCTCTTGAATATGGGCTTGGAACTAATGAGGTATGTGTCGTCTCTCCACGTTAGAAGTCCTGCCATTTGCTTCTAAGACCTCATGCGCTTTGAACTGACGTTGATTGTTTCTTCTGTGTCTTTTTTTTTTCAAATAGGACTCGGACGGCGGAAACACTTTGCTCTACTCTTCGGAATACCAAGAACTCTCGGCAAAGGGTGTTCATGACTTCTCGCCATCATACCAACTCAACGATCCTGCCCACTACAATGGCGGGTACACCGCTGATCCTTACTCGAGTTATGGCTTCTCGGCGATGATGGATGGGAACGGCAACCCTGTTTATGACACTGGTGCGATCGAGCTGCAACATATGTGTGTCCCTTCCTCGATGGCGATGGAGAACTTCAATATGTCAAATGATTCCTATCCGTCGTATTCATAACCCGTCATCGGCTTCGTTCCTTCGTTTGCCCACTCGCTTTCGTTCCAAGATGATCCGGAGTTAGTCATGTTCGCACGTCAAATCGCTGTCAGTGCTCGTTGGTCGATCCCTTCAAATGCTTCAATTGCTATCGTATTTTATTATGTCTTATATACCCTATGGGGTGTATGTACTAATCTTACCGGTCCCTCCCCCTTTTCTCCCCCCAATCTCTTCCTGATTTCTTCTATCGCCTATGGTCTGGCGTTGTACTATCAAAATTTACCCCCCGTCTGCGTACGCGGAATGCACCTGGATTGGTTGGTGTCGCATCACCTTCCTCTTACCCATTCGCATGCATTCAACTGTCTTTTCCCCCAAATCCATTTTACCCCCTTTTACCCCCACCGACAACTTCGATGTTCTTGGTGCTTACGCTTTCGCAGACCCAACCATTTCCCGCTCCTCATCTAAATCCGGCTCCTTTTTTCTGGGTTGTTGCATTACTATAGATGTCCCGCAACTAATTGCTCCGCTTTTCTTGCTTCAGTTTCTTCTCATCTTCTTTGACAAATGCGCATATTTTCGTATTTTAAATCTTATTATTCCTATCTTTTCTCCCGAGTCGACATACCAACCCGACACCCTTTTACCACAAACTTCCTTAACACCCCTACCCACGCTCTTTGTTGGCTCTCTCTCTATCCATTTCCCCGTCCGTGTTGTGTCACTGTGTGTCCTCTCACTATCTATTGTACTTTTTTGCCCTCTGGGCCGAACACTCCGTGTGTGTTTATTATGGCGTCCTGCGCTCTTTTTTCGAACTCTCACAACTAAAGATATACTCTCACTCTCATTTTCGTTCTTTCCCCCTATATTCCCCCTCCGTTTTGGCTTTTTTCCTCTTTCGTTTGTTCATATCTTTATATTTACTTTTCATGTTTATTATATCTGATGTAAAGTCTGCAAGTCTGCGAATAAGAATGTGTACATAGTACTATAAAGTCCTAGTACTGAGTCTAAAGTGTGATACGACCCTGCTAAGCTGGTGTCCTGAATTTGAAGTCGGAGCTTCTTAGTGTGCTACGTGCTACGGTTACTTACTGAGCTTACTTCTGTCGGCTCATGGATGTCGCTTGGAGGAAGGAGGAAATGACTCTTCCTGATTTCATCATCACAACTTCGAAGAAGGTTATCACTGATTGGCGAGTGAGTTCTTGTGTGCTTCTTGCAATGCACGGCGTCCAACAGCTGTCGAGGATCAGCTTACCGTTGGCTGAGGTATTTTTCCCTAAAGCTTCCCTGCTTTACTTCAAGAGAAGTAATGTGTCGTCATGACAAGTGAACATCACCCTCGGCCTATTCAGGATGCTACCATATGGTTGACGTTTATGAGCGGTGTCAGAATACCTAAGTGAGGGAAGGTAGCGAATGGTATAGTGGTAACTCATGTTTTCTTTCCCGAGTACATCACGGAGGTCCTGGGAGACCATACGGTTTGCGGGGGAAATGGGGAAAGGTTTTTATGAGGATGGTGATCTCGGGCAGTGGGCTAAGTGGTGAGCTGTCATTACGTTCATGATCGATTCTATAAAAGAGTACCCTTGAGAGTTTTTGGAGAAAGAAGACGGTTGTTGCGAGGGGCAAAGACACAGTAGAACTCGTGAACATATCAGCTTGGGAGTGAGCATGCTGTAGCCTTCTTATGGCTTGGTATGGTCTTGTTCGAGATGGAATGGTATAGCATGGAACGGCGTCGTATGCGAGGATATGCGAGGGAAATAAATGTGATGTCATTTCGATTCGGAATCTTGAACATGCAAGATCATCGCTGTTCAAATGTTACCTCAATGTGAATCTTGCCTAGATCATGCCCGATCAGTAGACCCGGTAACTTATTATATGAGCCATTATGTAGTCTATGCTTGTTGCCATCGAGGGATTGTCAATGAATCAAAAACTCGGACGCGTACCTTATTTTCTAAATATCTTGCTTGTATCTCCCTATATCTCCGTATCGATGTAGATCAGAGTATCATTAGTCTCAATACTTTCAATGAGTGAAAGCTTGTGAAAGCGTAAAATTGTGAGAAGTACTGAGAGCAGTGTGTGTGGTCGCGAGGGGCACCAGAAAAGGCAGACAGAACGATGGTGTTTGCGCACTTTTCGGGCCTGGTTCTTCCTAATATGGCGAGTGAGTTGTCAACGCATCCAGGGTACCTAGCTTCGGGAGATGCCTTGCAAAGCATTCTTGAAGAAAGTGGCCTAATATTGAGTAGTACATTGGTAGTCCTCGAGGCTACACGAGGATATGGGCTAGAATATGAGGCTTTGAGGACCTACGTCCGAGTCCACTGCCAGTAGGTCGTGTGGCTCAGGTGGACCGCGACCCTACTAGGTATCTTTCGTGATAGGGTTAGCACTAGTACCATAGGTGATAAAATGTCACAGTTCGTTTCACCACCGATAACACTGGACCGTGAATCTTCCACTGCTCACAGGTAAATTTGTTACGACCGTATGCAATCGACTTTGATTTGTATACTGCAAATGTTGGAATAAGCTCTGTAAGCCTCAACTTTGTATAATCAGTAGGTCATCATCAGCAGGAACCATGTAATAAACCCACCTATCAATGCCCCGACGACAACATTCACAATTGTCTGCTCAGGAGTCAAGGCATTAGCAAACACCTCACACTTAGAATCACGGTCATTACCGCGGCACATGAAACACTGCACTTGTAACTGCCGGCAGTCATCAGACTGTTTATAACTGCAAAGCATGAGTAGTAATACAATTCGAATACATACATTGCGCTGAAATGTTCGACGATGAACATTGGATATCGATGTGAGAGTCCTATCAAAGAAAGTTCCTAAATCCGAGTACCTTCTCCCCTTCCTAGGCGCCCTCACTCGCCGATTACATTCCAGCAAGGAGATATCCCAATCCAATTCCTGCACAAAACACCCCTAATATCGTCGCCACACCAAACCCGCCGCGGCCCCCCGGATCTTACGGCAGAATTAGAGTAGGGAAGGAAGCTGAAAACCCTTGTTCTGAGCGGAGCGAGAAGTGACCAAGAGAAGAGGAGCAGCGATGGTAAATGGAGTGGGTCGAACGGAATGCTCGACGGCGGATGGTCGCCCTTCTTCTCAGGTTCCTTGCTCGACATAGGGAAGTAACCGTCGTCTCGTGCCTCACTGCGCGGCGGCGATAGGTACCGATTTGTGTTCATCGAAGAAGCGAGGCTTTGAGGTGGCGAAGGCACTGGCGGACGCTGGGTTGCTGTCACGGTGGATCGTCGTTCTATTAATTTCCGAGGGCGACTGTTGTGGCTGCCTGAAGTACCTCCTCTTCGACGTCTGAGAGTCTTCACTACATCTGTCGAAAGAGAACCTTCCCATTGAGACTGCCACTGTGCCTGATCCCACCTGACCGAACCTGAGCCTGATGTCGTCGTGGCTCGAGCCTTCCCCTTGGGATCTCGAGAAACATGCGCAGGGTTGACATATGAGGTCAGACTACGCTCGACTCTGGGTGTCTGGAGGGGATAGTAGCCGGATGCACTATCAAGAACACTCTCTACTCCCCGTTCTATTTCCCTCCATCGTAAAAATCGGTCCACGGCCTCAAGGCGTAAAGTGCCAAGGACTTCAGGAGTATGGAAGAGTCCATGTCGGAAAGCGTGGGCTGATTCGGGGCGGAATGTTGAGAGAAGTGGTGAACCTGACCGATTCATGCGCGGGTTGAAGATATTGGAAGGGAATATTATTAGAGGAACGTGTAGACTGAGTTCGGAAATAATGTGATCGTCGAGAGATGATGGAGCTGTTGTGTGTTATTAGGATATCACCTGGAAGACATCTTATACCCAGTTACTTACCATTTGGGAGTAGAATCAGAAGAGCGGTGTGAAAGGGGGACGAAGATGATGCTAGCATGTGGGCGAGAAGTGGGTTTGGAGGTTGATCCATGTTCAACAGGGACACCGTCGACTGAAAAGGTTCATGAATTCTTTCCAAGATAGCTTCAATCAGACGGTCAGGCTACATGCACTGGCATTAAGACTAAAATAGCGGGAAGAAACCAGGGAAAACATACGTCATCGTGAGAATCGTATTCGGGTAAGTGAGTTATGTTGATATTCCTCTGTGGTTCATACCTCTCGAGGCCATGTACATCTTCATGTTCTACCCAGTCTGTCGAGATGCTAATATGACGACCTGACCCTTCTAGGCCCAGATAGTCAAGGTCAAGGTTTTCCCACGGGCCAACATGAACATAATCCTCGCATTGCTCGTCTGCGAGAACTCTAATGAAGTCTTCTGCATCCACACCCGACCTAGACAATACCAGAAGCTTCACATCCCCTATAGTCTTCCCATAAGGTGTAGGTCGACGGATAGGCGAAGGAAACGTCAATGAGGGAATGACGAGTTCATGGCTTCCTTCCGTTTCGGGCGGTTCTCCAGTAAGGTCTACGTCGATCTGCGGAGGCGTTGTAGGGCCCGATGAGAACAAGAACGACGAGGACACTGAGGGAAACGATGAAACAGAATCTCCGGAGGGACTCGATGGGGATGGCAACGAACTATGGGGTGAAGCTGGATGTGAATTTGTAAGATCAGTAATGTCAGGAGGTGTTATAGTCAAGCTCAGAGGAACTCCACGGAGTGTTCCAACGCTCGAGCTTGTCGATGGCTCGTCGTCCATGATGAATGTTTGGATATAAGAAGGCTGAGTGATTATATTTAAGAAACAGCCCAAGCAGGGGCAAGCACGCCACCCCATTAATCAGTTCTCGGAACCATGACATACCCCTACAACGTGGCCGATAAGATAAGATCCATCATTCGCTTGGTCGCAATAACCTCATCATAATTTCGGTAACAACAATTCTACAACTTGCTGTAAGACAATACCCTCCTAATCAGCCTCTCAAGCTTGTCATCCAACGCCTCTGTCGCCTTCTTTAGCTCCTCATTTCCGTCCGAGAACATGGTTGAAGCAGCCGAATCATAAGTAATACGTGTTCCGCCACCACCCTCTATTTCCTCGATCAGAATCTTGGGCGGAATGTGCAAGCCCGTACCTAGGCTGTGTTGCAGTATGGTCTGGGCGATGAGGGGATTACCAATCGTATAAACGTGTGCCTCTGGAAAGGTACGTTTGCCCTCGAAATAGATGTTCAACCACTTGCTATGTGATCCTGCAGAGAAGAAGCTGCATGCTCCCTGAGTCTACACTTCTCGAGCTGCGTCTGGGCACTCACATGAAGTCTCGTGTACCCTCCGTCATTTTGAGCATCCCTTCTTCAAGGCTCTTCTTGTCCTCCACCGAATTCAACAATTTCCACACCTCCAGCCCAGACCCCTTCCTGTTCACCTCCAGATCCAGTAAGACAATGACATCCTTGATGTGTTTGCTTGAGGTAAACGTAACCCGTCGAGCGGTGTATGCCTGGGACGCTTTGGTCACCTCAGAGTCAGACATTGGGCGTATATGAAGGTTACTATCGCTGAGGTGCGGCGTGAGAGCAATTTGAGAGTAAGTGTGATTCCTACTCCTAATTTATACACTAGCATCGGCTTGGTGTTGTTCTACCCGTATGAGACATGAGTAACCACTCCTCATGTTTCCTAGGTCTAAAGTATAATGGCCTTCGGCGAACATCCACCTATTGGTCCGGTGTTTGGTCAGTATAGACCTATTCTTATCCGTCAAACCTCCCTAAAATCTTGAAACCAAGTTCACAGACTGCCCATCGTGACCTAGCTTTCAAATAAGATCTTGATTAAACGAGACATTGGGATTTATGAGCCGTAAAATCCGTTTTTTCATACCTGCACTTCACTTCAACGTCATTTTCAATTCACAAATAGCGAGATTGCCAGACAGAGGGTTGAATGTGTTTATGCAAATACAAATGTCATGCCCAGTATCCTTTCATCGTACAGCCTCTCGTATACTCTCAACTCAACCTAACCACCATCGACACGACCAACAGGTACGTGACCCAGTTCGAACGACTGATGAATGAAGTGAGTGTTGACATACTTCCTCGCTATTGTGAATAGAAATCTATTAGAGAGGCGCTGTCGCGCAGAACGAACTGCTAAGAGTGTCTTCCTCTTCAACAGGTCCTCTTTCACCTGCTCCCGATGATACAAGGTAACGATACCCAGGGCAACAATCCAATAGTTCCTCATCCGAAGGCTAAGAATTGTCGTTTCGTGGACCAATACCATGATCTGGGCTACGAGAATAACATGAACTCCTTCAAAGAGACTTGTACTAAGGTTAGGCCACTTTCACATGAAGCCAAGCAACTGACTATATATCATACAGATCATGCCTTCCACCAGCCCTTTTGCTCAAAGTCGACGATGGTGTCCTTCGTAGTCTCATCGAAGGTGCAGTACTTGATGCCAAGGGTCTCCTTCGACTTAGAACCGTCGACGACACTGTCAGTACGCTTTGCAAGGTTGATTGAAGCATCGCCAGCGGGGAGCGAAGGTACGTACTCGTGTGCGGCGGCAACTATAACCGTACTAATCGCAAATAGATCAACGACGATCACTTGCCAAACTCTTGCCAAAGGAATGAACCAGAGATAATGATGAATCGGTTGTTGGCAGCCTCCTCCTTCAAAAACGCGGGGACTCAGAAAGCGCAGAAGGCCAATAGGTCAATTAGCCTTCTCTCCCCGTCGATCAGACTTTTTGCGAACTACGATAGCTGCCTTATATGGATTGCCACCGATCAGAGAGCATCACTCAGCACTGCACGCGTTCAATGTGCGATGTTTTCAAGTTTACTGTAACACAAACGTCCACATGATATTAGGCCAACATGGCCTCCCCTTCAAAGGACGAGGCATATGGCTATACCGAAGGAGCTTCTGCTATTGACATCCAGAATCCTATCCGTACTTTAAAACGTGTCCGATGTGACTCCGGATACGGTGAAGATGGAGTTGGGAGCATGTTTGACGGACCCAGCCATTCTGTTATTCCAAGCAGTGCCCCAAGAATGTCTCCTTACGAACCTGGCCGAAGTAGAGTCCTACGCCGAGAAGAGGCGAAGATAGTCAAAGCCGACCAGGTTCCCGAAGTCGCCGACCGAGCGGAGACGGATCTGTTGCAGTCAACCACATTAACCAACTTGGACCCACTCAGCGCGTCCCGCGGTGTATGTTATGTTCTGGAAGGTAGCGGTTGACTTTTCGTCATTAGTGAGTCATGCTACGCTGCACCCCCAAGCTCCGAATCGCAAGGAGAGACCCAGAATATCGTGCTCAGCTAGGATTTCACGACTTACGATTGACCCCACCATATAAGTAGTACTACATCGTCTCATGACGTTTGTACCGATCAGCACTGAGAGTGACGTTACAAGAAGTATTGAGTGATTTGAGAACATCTTCGACACTTTGAAATACTAATACATTACACTCCCTTTACCGACTTTCGTCGAGTCGTCATATTATATTTCCAATCCTTATTTTTTCCTCCACAATTCAAAGCTTCGTCACAGGTGCAGGGGGCGGTACTCCGAGATGAGGAAACCTCGGTATACCAAAACTTGGTAACCAAGGGGACCCATCTATCGCTGCGATACCTTGTCCTTCCATACCCTGCCCGCCTGGCCGTCCAGTTATTTGAGCATTTCGTTCCATCAAGATCGAATGCACTTGCATCCTAAGTCCGTGTAAAACCGATCTCAGGCTCCGCAACTCTTCGTTGTTTCTCATCGCTTCAGTGGATATATGAACATCATGTTGACGAGCGAGGGAATCAACGGATGAAGAGAGCGTGATCACAGAGTTGTGCAGGGAGGTGAGAGTTGCGAAGAGGTTGCCTGAGAGATTTAAGGGTGCGATCGGGGAGCTTGGGGTCAGTGAGGATGAAACGACAGGAACGTTTGGGATGGATGTAGATATAGTTGGATTTGGCAAGGGGAGGAGCGGTGGGTGAGAAGCTTGTTGGTAACTGGGTGAGGTATGAGCAAAAGGTGTAGAGCGATTGGCGTATGAGGTTGTGGCAGGTAATTGACTTGAATGGGTATCTACTGTTGGAGCTGTCGAGGGGCCACTGTCACCTTCTAAAGTAGGGAAGTAAGATGCAAGAGAGGCCATTTGGTCCGCGGCAGGTTGACCTGCGTAGACGTACGCTTCCTCAGGATATGTCGCATTGTTGAATTTGGAAAAAGTGCAGGGACATAGTCGGCACTCTGCATGCCAGGAGTGGAAGTAGCGGGTTGATTCGACTGGTTTCGGCTCGATACCAAGGTCCAAGGACGTCCTTTGTGATTCGAGACTCTCTTGAGAGCACTCTGACCCGACCTTCTAATTCTGAAACTCTCTGTTTCAGAACATCATTCTCCTCTTTAAGCTTCCCGAGTGTTTGGTCGTGAACGGAAAAGAATCCTTTGATAGCCTCATACGGACAAGATGAGATGTGCGACTCCGTTAATTCAGAACGAGGTCCTGTCCATGAACAACCGTGTGCGGCGTGTGTGCAAGGAATGATTGTATCTTGACACGAGGTGTGCGATTCGGAGCGTAGGACTTTCTCTTGACAGAATTCACAGCATACTGTACTCGATTCACCGGATTGAGGGTGTTCAGCCTAGCTCATACACGCTGACTGTCAGTAGTAGTACAATAATGGACTTCAAAGATATGTACGTCTTCTGCATCTTCAATCGCTCGTCCTCTGTAGTGGGATGCGATACATCGTTTCCCCGGGTATCGGTGTGTTTGCAAGCATCTCTCAAGTGCAAGTCAAGTAACTGTCTTTGAGGGGTCTCCTCACACCCAGCCACCTTGTTCGGACATTCTACCGGCAGTTCATTGACAAGCTGATAGTTGATTTAGGATCTGGTTATTAGGCGTCAGCAGGTTGTAACCGAGTACTTACGTTTCGTATGAGAGGATCGGCCAGAACGAGGTCATCCAGGGCAAGGTGTGAACGATCGACAGGACAGGTTGGAGATATCGATAGAGCCTGTCGTAATACATTCACGGCAGAATGTATGGCAGCATGTTCGAGAACAGTACGGGTCAATGAATGGTGTTCTATACAGAGATCGGCCTCATGTTAGACCATGGGGCATAGATCACAGCGTTGACCGTACCTGCAGATACAACAGATCTATTTAAGCCAGGGTTAACATGCATACCGTGCATGGTCAAAGTGTAAATGAACGTACCAAATTGTCGTTTAAGGGCTCAATATAAGAGTAGTACGCCATGAGGGTAAGAGATTGAATCGATAAATTGCGGTACCGCATCAGTGAACCCTTCAAAGCGGGACCTGAATGGTGTAAGCTGTCTCAAAAAAGCTCTCTGCCTGGGAGTCGAACCCAGCTTTCGCGCGCACAACAGATTAGTGACAGGCGCGTGTACTAACCGATATACTAGCAAAGAGTTATTAGTGCATCTGTTTTGAGAGGTCTATGCTACAAAACATAAGCACTATGAAGTACTGAAATGGAATTTGGAAATTAATATTTATCCGCTCCCTCTCTCTGCTTGAATACTCCAACGTTCTAATATAAACATCACCTCTCATGGAGGACGGTCTTATCCTTAACTTGGCCGACGATTCACCTTTAACAGGAACAAAATCTTCACAGGGGAAAAAGGGTGGACGATGGACAGACAGGTGCATCTTTTGTCTTCGCTTTCGGAGTACTTGCACACTGAAACAGACTACCTAGGCTCAAAGCAAAGCGAGGGCAGAAGAGGAAGGCTAGACCAGACGAGGGTCATGCTGCTCCATCAACAAAAACTGGTCTTGAACGACGACCTTCAAAACGTGCTCGTCAGGATCCTTTGAACACTAGAAACGAGGATGGTGCTTCTGGACCTGTGGTTTCCTCTACGCGGGGTTCTACACAGATTATTTCATCTCTCTTTACCTCCAATCCGACGCTAGAACAGCCGATGGCACCTCCACAACCCCAGATATCTGCAAAACCTAGTAATGCTCCTTTGCGAGACTCTTCCACATTTATTGGGCTTGGACTCGACCCACTTATCACTACACATCTCGAAACTAAAATGAATATAGAAAAGCCTACTTCGATTCAGAGAGCAGCGCTACCTATCATGCTTTCTAGCTCCTCTGAAGATACCTCTTCTCGAGATGTTTTTATTCAATCTCAAACAGGTTCCGGAAAAACACTATCTTTTCTACTTCCTATAATTCAAGACCTTCTACCGCTCAGTTCCCTCTCATACATCGATCGGTCGATAGGAACTCTCGCTATTATCATTGCTCCAACTCGAGAACTTGCTAAACAGATTTCGGATGTACTCGAAGCCCTCCTAAAACTCCGTCTCCGTCCTACAGACGAATCCGCGGAAGATGCAGACACCTCTGCTCCTCGTTTAACCCGTTGGCTCGTCTCTGGTCTCCTCTCCGGTGGTGCAACTCGTACACACGAAAAAGCCAGGCTTCGAAAGGGTGTACCTATTCTCGTATCTACACCTGGAAGACTATTAGACCATCTGCAAAATACGTCTTCCTTTAATGTGGGTAAGTGTCGTTGGCTCGTACTAGACGAGGCCGATCGATTGATGGATCTCGGTTTCGAGGAGAGTATCAATGGAATTGTAAAGGGTCTGGATGGGAGGAAGAAATTAGCGATGCAGGCGGTAGAGGAGGGTAACAGTATGGAAGTGGGTGGGTGGGATTGGTCGAGGAATAGACGGACAGTTTTGTGTTCAGCGACTATTAGGGAGGACGTACAGAAACTCGCTGGAAACGCATTGATGGATCCAATCGTTATCAAGGCCTTGCAAGAAAATTCGAAAGTCGACGCTGTGACCGGAGAAGCCCTAGGTGAAACTGTGGACAACAACAACAAGTTTACACCACCATCACAGCTTTCTCAGAAATATGTGGTCGTTCCTCTGAAACTTCGACTCGTCACTCTCATTGCGCTCTTACGGTCATTGCTTTCCCAGTCACAAGGTCGTCGAGGGACGAAGATAATCGTCTTCTTGAGCTGCACTGACTCTGTTGATTTCCATTGGAACCTTCTGGGCGGTACATCCATGGGTGGAAATGACGAAGAAACTGCAGAAGGGTCTTCTGACAGCGATGGGGGCAACCCAGATGATGATGACGACGACGACGATGACGACGAGGAGACGAAGACTAAAACGAAGAAGTCAAAAGTTAACGGCCCTGAGAAGGTTGAACTCAAGTCAGACCTACTTCCCGAGACCTCGATATATCGACTTCATGGTTCACTTCCTTTACAAACTCGACTTGCCTCACTACGTGGCTTTGCATCTTCACCTTCTGACAAGTCGAAGCCCTTCACAACCTCCTCCTTCTACTTCTTCCATCCTACTCTGTACTTCCGTCGCTTCGCGTGGTCTCGATCTTCCTCTCGTCAAAGCTGTCATTCAATATGATCTTCCTACAGAAGGCGGAGCAAACGAGTATGTGCATCGAGTCGGTCGTACTGCTCGTGTAGGAAAAGGTGGCGAAGCTTGGAGTTTTGTTGCCCCAAGCGAATCAGCATGGGTGAAGTGGGTGGTTGAGAAGATGGAAGGAGATGTGAAGGAAGTGGGCAGTAAGGGTGTCAATTTGGAAGCGGTCGGGATGGACACGGTACTGAAAAAAGGGTTCGGTGGGAAAGGAGCGGAGTATGAGAGTAGAGCGACGGATGTGCAACTGTCGTTTGAACGATGGGTGCTGAAAGATCAACACGTGAGTTTACCTCTATTTACTACTATGACTTCAAGTTTGCTGATGGTCTTCCGTAAGTATGCCTCGCTCGCTCGAAAAGCGTTTTCATCCCACATACGAGCCTATGCAACACATCCGTCGGACGAGAAACATCTATTCCACGTCCGGAATCTTCACCTCGGTCATCTCGCGAAAGCGTTCGCCTTGCGGGAAGCACCATCGGCTGTTAGTACGAATAAAGGTAACGGCAAGGGTGCCAAGGGTAAAGCGTCGGGTTCTGCGAGGAAACCCTCCAAGAAACACTCGAAAGCTCTTGATTCGGATGATGAAGTGGATGTTGGAGAGGCCGAGAAGCGCATGGAGAAGGCTGTTAGGGAGCAAGGTCGACTGACAAGGAAAGGAGGAAAGATGGTGAGTAGCGGACATTCCGAGTTCCAGATCACAGGAGGGTATAATCTGGAATCGTTAATGAATGGGAGTCGGACTTGAAGCTCGAAGTCTTTTTTGGACTTTGTTATCTTATTATATACTTCTACCCCACTTTCGTATCTTCTGGATCTATCTATCACTTCGCTTGAGTTTGTTGAATATCATGAAACGATACCGATCGATCGCTCACGTGCGGTGAATGCCACGTCTCATTAAATGGGTTGGAAAGCAACTCCTCTTTACAACCACTTCATTCATTCTCTCCATCTGCCAGGATGTTCTTCAACCGCTTCTTGGCTGGCTTCATCGCCGTGACTATCGCGGCGTTCTTCTGTGCCCAATCCGTCGAGGCGGCGAAGGGCCCGAAGATCACCCACAAGGTCTACTTCGACATCAAACATGGCGACAAGGATTTGGGTCGAAGTATGTATTTATGCTATCTCAATGTTAACCTTGGTGCTTATATGGTGTGGGTGTGCACAGTTGTGATGGGTCTCTACGGTGGCGTATGTAGAAGAATCTTTAATGGTGAAACGTTCGCAAGCTGATACTGAGACACGATCATTAGACTGTCCCTAAGACTGTCGAGAACTTCCGTGCTTTGGCCACTGGTGTCAAGAAGGATGGTACTAAGCTACCTGACGGTTTCGGATACAAGGGTTCTAAATTCCACCGTGTCATCAAGAACTTCATGATCCAGGGTGGTGACTTCAGTGAGTTTCCTGTTCTCGATATTCTTGTTACGGAATTGCTGACGATTCTCAAAAGCTCGTGGTGACGGAACTGGCGGAGAGGTATAATATTAGTTCTTCTGTTTCCTAGTATCATTCTAATCCTTGGCATATTACAGTCGATCTACGGTACGAGGTTCGCTGACGAGAACTTGTAAGTATCTAGATTACTATAGTGTTTTGAGGAATGTTTGGTTAAACTTGTTGCAGCAAACTTCGCCACACCAAGCCCGGTCTTCTCTCCATGGCTAACGCTGGCAAGGACACCAATGGTGAGTACTCGGAATTAGTCGTCTATGCAAACTTCGTTTTAATGCTTCCCTCCAGGTTCTCAATTCGTGAGTTGATACATATCTCATATCCGTGTCGAGATAATTGACGTGGCCCTAGTTTATCACTACTGTTGTTACTAGCTGGCTCGATGGAAAACACGTATGTTTCTCTATCCCTATTACATGTTATTTATCCATAACCGAACAATCTCAGGTCGTCTTCGGTGCAGTTCTTGAGGGAATGGATATTGTTTCTATCATCGGTATGATGCTACATCGTGTACAAGGCAGTTACCTAACTGATTGAATCTTTTACAGAGAATGTCCCTAAGGGCGGTAGCGATCGTCCCAAAGAGGATGTCGTCGTTGCCGATTGTGGCGAGGTATGTGATCAATGTCTACACCCCGATTTCCTCTGTTTACTGACGTCGATTTCTTCGCTCCGTAACAGCTCCCCATTGACCCTGTGTTCGATGAGGAAGGAAAAGAGGTGCCTCTTCGCGTTGAGCTTTAAATGAGCCCTCCATTCTAATATACTTCCCTTATCTTTTATTGCTTGGGTTGCTTGTTCCTCGTATCGCATCCTCAATGAAACAAATATTCATTCACGTCAATAACCTTCGATGATGTCATACAGCTTTCCTCGCTCTCATCTGTTGCGTCCACCTCTACTCTAGCAACCCCTGTTTCTTCACAAGAAGCACACGACGTAACCTCTGTGAAGCCAGCCGGCGATATCTCAGTTCCGACCACCCCTGCCTCTGACAAGGACACCGAGAAGGAGGTTGAGACACCAGTGCAAGAAGAAGGCTGGGACTTCTTCAATTACATTCTTTTCATTGCTGTTATTGCCGCTATTGGCTTGGGCCTATGGTGGACGGGTGCTCTTCAAGCCGCAAAGAGATACTTTAGCTCTCGGGCTGGGAGAGGAAAGTACAGACGGGTTGACGATGTGGAGAAATAAGCTTGTGCTTTCATTTCAATTTTCTGTCCACTCTGTCATGGCTTTCCGCTCATGACTACTGAAGTAGCTCTAATAATAGAAAGGTACCCGTGTTTTCAAATCGCACCTCACAAACTCCTCAGAGCTCTCAGGTTAGCCTAGCTATTTACCGCCAAGGTAATCTCCATATGTACCGCAAGGGAACGATATTGTTTGTAGACATTCGGATGCACAGTGTACTCGCAGATTTCTCTCCATATGAGCTCCTGCTTTAATATGTTAACCTTGTGTGTAGCAGACAAGGGAATTACTCGTCGAGGCCACAGGAGCCCGTTCTGGCATTGGGCTCACTCTCCCGAACCATTCTTCTTTTGCTGACCGCTTGTAAGCCTGACTGGCCTCGTGAACAGCCATCTTACGGCGTCAGGTCGTTAGCGGGTTGATAGAGCAAGGTCTACACAGGCTTACACATTTTACAGCGGGCCTACCCAGAGCAGAAAGAATTGAAAGGAGGTAGCTGATAACGCCTAGTCGAATCAGGTATAAAAGGAGGCCGGAATTGTTTGAAGAAAGCAGGGATTCCTTTCTTGACAAAAGGTGAGTGGACTGGCAGTAGTCTGTGAGTGAATCTGACACTACTCTTACTTTAGCCAATCCACCATTATGCATTTCTCCGCCGTAGTGTCTATCATCGTCGCCGCATTTATCGCTTCAGTTGCAGCTAGCCCTTCGCCTTGCGGCCCAAATACTCCTCCCGTCGACCCCAGCGACGCTGGCATCGACAAGCGTCAATGTGGAGTGTAAGTAGTGGGCTATGAATGTAATAAGTGTACAAATTGACTCATCCAGTATCTACAGGACTATATGCTGCTGAAAGTAGACGTGTCGTATCAATGTAATTATACAATCGACTAGCCGCTGCTGTCTAAATCTTGTATCCCATACAACATGAGATAGTGTTGTTCACGGCTCGGCTCGGAGCCGCGAGCCGCTCAAACCAGCCGTTTTGAAGCCAGCCGAAGCCAGCCGAAGTGTAATTGGCTCATTTGAGTTCGGCTCAAGTTGGCTCGGTTTGGTTTCGGCTTGAGCCGCTCAGAGCCAGTACTTTGGCCAGCAATGTGCGGCTCAGCCTCTGAGTATTGAATTGCAGTTACATTGAACTCATGGCTACTTGGAAAAGGATAGGGTGCTTTGAAATCTACTATTTAAGACCCTGGTACCCTATTCAATTAGAGAAATGTGTTAATTTAGAGTGATTTCCTAGATCTAATATTCCAATATTTATCTTAAATGATAATATAATAAATATTATATATGCACAATATTTGCAAAGTATATACAACTATTGTTACATATATAGGCATACTTCATGGTAATCTATGTTTGTGTTATACAGGTGCATAGCAAATTCACTCTGATTTTGATAATATTCAGCACTACATTAGTGATTTTGGGGGAGAAATAATAATATATATATTATTATATATCACTTAGTGTACTTGTAGTAGCAGCTTCTACATTAATATATAGGCTATTGTCTTGCCATCGCATTGCTGGGATCTAGCGCCCGAGCCGGGTTCGAGCCGGGTTCAAGCCCAAACCAGTCTGACCCAAGCCTAATGCAATGGCTCGACTTCCAAACCAGTCGAAGCCACTCCAAGCCGGTAGAAAACTGGCCGAATGCGAGCCGAGCCGAGCCGGAACAACACTAACATGAGGGGATAACCACTGATGGATAGACGCGGAATGAACCAACCCCGTTATGTAGGGAGACCACACACCATGTTATGCACGGTCTGTCATCTTCCATATATACTCATGGTCAACTGTGACCACTCCGTACTTTGCTCCCGTCGTTATGCTATGACCTTTCCTCCTCTTTTCTCTGGCCTGCTATAGCCAGTCTTGCCAGGTTCTTGCCACGTCACCACTTCCACCGTTCAACGTTCAATGCTAGCGCTCAGCGCTCAGCTTCAACATCCTTTTCTCTCCGTATCTGCCATGTTACCTTCCCGTTTGTGTCATCAGGGTCTCTTTTCCCTTCACCCTCAAGAGTCAATGGCTACTTTGGTTGCACGTACGTATATCTACTCCCTCTTGATTTGCATAGTCTGATATACTTCCTTTTGTAGCATTCTGTGTTATGGTCGTGGTGAATCGCCAGCCACCGATCTAACTTCAAGGATCAAGACGGTTGAAGCAACCCCCTCCGAAGTTGGGGTTCATGTGGTGTCAGTCTGGTGTGGAGGGCTGCTGGGTGTGGAGATTTTGTAAGTCTAATTTTGTGACTCGTCTGTAGGGCCGTATTGCTGAATCCTATGTCACGCTAGTCTCCCTGGCGCTTTAACGTCATGCTGTTGTGAGCATCCTCGCTTACTTCAGCTACGTAAGCCAGTGTCTTCAACTCTGCCACGTCGCCAGTTGTTCTCGCTTCGTCCTCTTATAACCTGCGACATCTTTCTCCAGATCTTTCTCCGTAACCCCCACCTCTGCTGAAACTACAGCCTCACCATGGCCCAACTGCCATACCACACTGTGCTCGTCCAGCAATGCCTACCGCTTTTAGCAACATAGGTCGTTCCCGGGCATTCCTGTTTGTACCGCTGTCCTGCGCGAAACAAGTTTCACCCAGAATCATGAAGAAAACAGACAATTATGCATCATTTCTCACCTTTTACTTTCATTTTATATATCTTACTTTGATACGTTTACTTACGATAAGAATCTTTTCTATGCTACAGAACTATAAATAAATAAATAACTAAGTAGAACCTACCGGAACCTTCTACCAAAGTGATAGAACTTTGCGGAACCTTCCGTTTCCTTCTCACTCTTTCTATTCGTTTCCGTTTCTTTCTGTCGTTTTCCGAGACATTCTTTTGACTGCTTAGTAATAGACATTCTCACACTTTCCGCCACTTTCCAGAGACTTCCAAGGCTCCTGATTGGCTGCTCAAAAGTGGGCATTTTAGTATATATAGAGGTCCGAATCCTGCATGTACTTTAGCTACTTTGCTCCCCTTGAACAGTTCAAGTGGTATTCAAGACAAGTTTTCCCCACAAGTTATAAGTTTAGGACCTAAGTTGGTCCCTCTTCAAGTTATATTCAGTATTATTGGACTTTCGACAAGTTCATCATCAGAGCATAGCTGCTCATCGTCATCAGTACCCCTATTTCGTCGAAGACATTACAATCGAACTCGAGTGTACTTCAAACCCCTCAAATCAAACGAACAACAGGGATAGTCGACGTAACGTCTCGTCCACAATTCTCTGTAGGAAGGACTGTTCTATTCTAAGGTTTACATCCTAAACTTTTAGAGTATTCATCTTTTCCCACGACATCATTGGAGCCCACCGCGAGGGGTGATTAGTTCACTCCGTTCCTTTGTATGTCAATTGAAGAAGACACTGGCACTATCATTTCTAGTCCCAGTTCTAGTCAGATTTCCATTGTTACCACACTTCCATCATCACCATCGAATTCTCCATCTGGCTCCTTAGTCAGTCTCCCATCCAATTCCACCAATCACATCATCCAATCCAATCATCTCAATCAATCACCTACAAGCACCAACATGCCGGCACTCACTGGCATTGTGAATCTTCCAATTCCTGGGACCAAAGGGGCTCCTAAGAAATTCAAAGGGAAGTATTCAGAAATCCAGAAGTTTATTTCTCATTATGAGAAAGTTTGCACTCAGCGGAGTGTCACCGATCCTAAGGAAAAGGTAGAAAACATAACTCAGTATTGTTCAAGGAATGTACGAGAGTTTATGGAAGGCCTACCTAGCTATTCAAGTGGAGAATGGCTCAAGTTTACTCAAGACCTGCTTGAATACTTTGATGCAGAACGTGACGATAAGAGATATCGTTGCAATGATTTAGAAGCATTCTGTCTCAAAGCTCGCAAAGACAAAACCCGTATGCGAATGTCTCGATGGAAGGATTATAGTCGAGAGTTTATCCGTATAGCCGGTTGGCTAGTCACCCACAAGAAGATATCAGCAAATGAGCAGGCTCTTTACTTTTGGAAAGGAATCCCAAAGTCCTTTAGAGCCCAGCTTGAGTCTCGTTTGTTGGCTATAGACCCATCTCATGATCTTGAAACCCCATTTGAGATCAATGATATCCACAAGTTAGCCAAATCTATGCTTCAACGCAACCGTTTTGATCATGACCGACTTCCCTCAGATGGGGAAGATTCCAGTACATCAAGTGATGAGGCCTCCGAATCTGATTCTAACTCAGAATCTTCTGAATCAGAAGAAGAAACCACTACTCGCAAATCCAAGGATAAGAAGAAGAAGTCCAAGAAGCGCAAGACTGCTATTCGAAAGAAGGATCCAGTCCCAGTTAATGAAACTGAAGTCAAGAGGACCTCATACAAGTTGAATCAAGATGAGGAAATGGAGAACCTTATTGCTCAGATGGGTAGAATGTCATTGACAGACCCATCTTATGCTATTCTTTACTATCGGGCCTTCCGTCTTAATCCCGTTGTGGCCGATATTATGACCCGACCAGTGGATAGACCAAGAGGAAGTCGTCCAGGAATGTCCAATGACTTTATTGCAAACAGATCAAACAACAATCCACCAGCAAGACCCCCTCCACCAGGTGGAAATGCCTTTCGAACCTTTCAACAAGAAGAAAGAAAGTGTTATGGTTGTGGAGGCAGTGGACATGGAATGTTTTCATGCCCTGAGATGAATGATCTACTTCGTAGTGGTTCAGTCATCAGAGACCAAGCAGGAAGATACACCTTACCTGATGGTGCAATTATTCGCCGACAATCACCTGAAGAGACCCTTGCAGCAGCAGCTAGGCGTTTGAAGCCAGTTCAAGCTAATTATGTCTCTGTACATCAAGCTGTCATCAAGGAAAAATTCTTAGATAATAGTGAAGAAGATTATGAGGATTTTTATGATGATGATTTTTCCTATTTAGCAACCAGGAATTCTAAGCAAACTCAAGAAGCTCGCAGGGGATTTCAAGGTGTATTTCCCCCAGCCCGTACCAAGCATGCAGATGAGCATCCTCGAAGACATATTGTCAAGCAAGACACTCACGTAGAATTGCCTTCCACAGGCAAAGTTACTAAGAACCCAGTTCCAGTAGATGTCAACCCGCCCGCCTTCGATCCTGAAGACGTGAACATGTTTGTCGATGATCCCCCTAATGTTGCAACGGCTCGGCTTTGGCCGGCTTTGGCCGGCTTGTACCGGCTTGAACGTATATCTGACCGGTTTGGAAGTCAAGTCATATGATTGGGCTGGCTCTGGCTGGCTCTGGTTTGAAGCCCGGCTTGTATCCAGCATGGGCGCTTATACCACTACTACAAGAATTGAATAAACGAAATCACTATGTATTATTTATTAGAGATTCCTTGATAGTGGTCTTATTTACCATAATATTAGGGGCCGTCAACGCAAGCCGAGACATACCTATTTTACGTTTTGCATAACCTCAAGCGATACATAGATCACTTCACCATAGATAGATGAACTACGTCCTGTGTTCAGATATATCACCTTAAACACTGATGTCAATAGTAATGATCAATAATAGTGATCGCGCGAGGGAAGTGGTGCAGCTGAAATCACTACTAGTGTCATCTCGGTCATACCAATAATACCATTCATTAGTGTCCCAATTGCAAAGGTGTGTCAGGAATAGAGTAGAGTGCGTAACTAAAATACTCAGGACCGAATCTCAATGTGACATGTTGCTAGTAACTCGGATTTACACCTATTTGCCAACTCCACGGCCTCTCTGGCAGTGGTGTTCGTCTGGATACTGTCCCGCAGGTTAAATACCATCTGGTTGATCTGAGTTTTCAGTGAATCCATCTCTCCACCTGCTTTGACTGTAATGAATCGCTGAAGTTGCCATCATTGTAACATTGGCTATTGACCGCACTTGATCTGTGAGACTTAAACACGTTCGGTTGACCTGAATGAGATCGTGTGAATATTTGCCTATTGTCGAGAGCAATGGTACTTACATTTCGAGGTTAGTTCTAACCATACCCCTTCGATGTCCGGTACATTCGCCTGACCGCCCAGTTTTCCTTCTTGTCCGACAGATCGCTGACAGTGACAGCCTTTGTGACCTTTGCAATAGACCAGACCTGATTGTGAGATTAGCGGCGAGATTGTTGACGACAGCCGTGTGTTTGCGCCAGTATACCCTCGACATCGAGAACGTAAGCGTGACCTCCGAGTTTGCTGATGTCATGGTTGGTGATAATATAAGCAAAACGTGGTAACAAATTAATTGAAATGAGTACGAACCCTTCTGTACCGACCTCCTGCGAGACCGAGTGACCTCTTGAGCGAATTTGACTCAGTCCTGTCAACCTGTGGTACGGAACCCCTGTCATATTTCAGCGAGACGATGTCAATAGATAACTCACCATAGTGTTGATAACTTCCTTGAGTTGGACCATGACCACACCTTGAACTGGGACCAGTGATTTTCTGAGACACATCTCCGCGAGCGACAGCATTGCAAGCCCGTGAGACATCCTGAACCTGTTGCTTTAGGAGTTTGGGCTCCTCGACGATGCTCATACCAGATTCATATGCTGCAGCTGCGAGAGGACTGGGAGGGACAACCACTGGGGAGCTCAAGGGCTCACCAGTAATGAGTTCGACAGTAGTAGAGTTAGAAGTGTTGAAAGTGAAACCGTGACCGCAGTGAGGACAAGTGACGTGATGTTCATTACCGTTAGGGAGACAGGTCCTATCGAGAGGGTTAGGGACACCATCAAGGTTAATAGTCATGGGATTAGAGCTGCTGTTGGCGGTGTGCTGAGTAGGGGCTGAAGGCGTAGTCTCGCTTTCGACGGTCTCGACATCAACTCGGTCTTTAGCCTCCTGGTAGGCACTGTTGAGGCTATTGACCGAGCTGTTGTTATGAGAGAAGAAGGGGGATTGGGAAGACACATCGCTAGGGGCGATGATGTTGGTAAACTCTGCTGAAGATGTAGAGGAAGAGCTGGAGATGGGCAGACTGTCGCTCACGGACCTGTGTTTTTGATATCGGGGCTAGCTCTCAGGCTCTTTGAGGTATTTATTGAACTGTAAGCTACTTCTGCTGTGTACATGCACCTCGCCATAGCCCCCAGGGAGCGGAAGATGCCCTATGTTTGTTGGTCAGAAAGTTCTTCACACTTCGGGATGGGGCCCACTTGGACCAGGTTTGTAGAGAGAAAGCAAGGTAATAAGGGGCGAAGCAAAGGGTCGATGTAAGCTAGGAGTCACAGACTTGTTGACTGCCAGCATTGTTGTTGTCGCCATTATGTGTGAGAGAGTAAGAATATCAAGGGACAGGATAAAGATAAAGGAAGCAGGCGCTGACATGACCTCTCGAGTCCGTCGACTTATGGTCAATAGACACATATGTGTAGATTTAACTGATTATATTTGTTTCATATAAAATTGAAGTGCAATGCTGAGATGTCGGTACCAACAAAAATACAATAAGATGTTACAAAGGATATATATATCGAAACTACTTGCGCTTTGAAAGGAATGTCTCAGCATACGAATGGATATCTTCCGGGAATGATTCTTCAGCAGTCATAAAGGTCTCCAGGTTCTCCAACTCAACCTCGCAATTCATTCCTGAGGTGAAATTCAATCCGCGACCCTTCTTCACCGAAAACTTCATCAGTTGAAGCGCCTCCATTAACTCAGGTGTGATACGATTTCGTCTGGGAGTCATGGTCTCTTTGCAGATGAGAAAACACGTTCGCAAGGGACGGCGCTCCCTTGGATGGGAATTATATCCATAGCGAGCCGAAAGATGGTGGGATAACGGTCAGAATTTTCCTACAAGCCCCAAATATTGTCAGGTCACAAATAAAGGTGACAATGTCAAGAAAACTATATTCACCTGCCACCATGATAGGCTTGAGCTATCTGGAGGAGCAAGCTGGTCGCTGAGGTATCGCTCAACTTCTGTCTCAAGGGACAATTGAGTTGGCGGCGCCCGAGTGCGCCGACGTCGGGAGTTCAAAACACCATGAGCCCATTGTGCACGAGCATTGTGTGTAGGCGAGGCATCAGTGCCAGGACGATCAGCTGCCAGCGTCTCCATACGATACGGCCTGAGCTACAAGGACATCAATACTTCTATCACGAAGACTAGATATAGATGGACTTACTTCACGTAAAAACAGCTCTCTCGCAGTTTGGGCCTTCTCTGGCATTTCGTTGTCGTAAAACCACATCAACTTCTCAGAAGGTTGACGACTGTAGGAATTTTAAATAAGTCCAGTATAGCAAATAGATGCAGGGGCTTCGTACTCATTGCTAAGATATATGCAGGGACAAGTTCTGTGCGTTCGTGATATATCCCCAGTTTGTCGAGACCACGTTCTATAAATGGTGCAACTTCGGGATGGGCCTTTTGATATTCTTTCCATGCAAACTCGAAGTCCGAATATGCAGGAAGGGCATCACAGAGTGTTGGCGTGCTCTCGAATGATAGTACTTGCTGAAAGGCATGAGGAACCTATGTAAATTGGTGAGAATCTATAACATATATAACACATGTGAGATCCATACCTGTAGAATATCTCGGAATGCGTTCAAGCCTCCACTCAGCATCACTAAGGGCAAACTTTCGTAAATCTCGGAATTGGTCATTCTCCAGGAACAATGCAATAGCCTAGTGAATACATTAGAATGAGTGTTATAAAAGTAGGGTTACCATACCTCGCGAAGATCTATAGCACGTGCAATCATTAGGAGTGTTGATGACCACCTTGTATCAACGTCACGAAGGAGCTGTAGATGCATATCAAGGGACTCCAAACACTTATTAAAATGATGCCGACGAAGAGAGGAAGCCCGAATCTGATAACAGGCACAAGATATTAATAATCGCACATGATCAGATCTGTCACAAGTCTTACAGTGCGTATGAGTGAGCGTATTGTGGCGATGGGATCACGTTGTAAAGCCTCAACAAAGGAAGCTGGTTGGGGGCCACCAGGGGGGGTATATTCTTCGGCATCTACTGCTGAAAATTTAACTTGTGTTATTGCTTCAATAACCGCCTTGCATGCTAGATTGACAACATGTGGAAGCATCTGTAAATCAGACGTTTATAAATTGCAGCACTGAGTTGGGTATTTCGAGAAAGCTTACCGAATATGACGCTGAACCTTGTCAAACTTGATTCGTTGGCGGCGAAGCTCACGTTCTAAAGTTGCAAGAAGCGTGTCATTATTTGATGCGTTATCAACTGTAATCCACCCAATCTTTGATGAAGTAAGTAGTAGCATATAGTAGATCTTGTTTTGTTCATACCTTTTCTGTGATCCAAGTCGATCTGTAATGTACAGAAGGGCATGGGCAAGATGTTCGCCCGTGTGTTGACCCGGTACTCGTTGGAAGCCAATGAGAACGGAACGCAGTTTTAAAACTTGACGTGGGCCATTCATGGTCTCTTCGATTTTGGCTTCGATCCAATGAGCGGTTTACAGCCATAAATGGGGTAACGTTCGTATCTGACCACATATCAGTGGTGAATGCAATCCGACCAATTGATTTCTATAGGAGTGAGAGTAAATAGCGTGGATGTACCTCGTCATGAATACGCTTACCTGCATATCCTCTCTCAATTGTTGTAAATGGTTTTCTAGCGTCTCCAAAATACGATTACGTATTGCCGTATCTGAGATGGGATATCAGTATCCTGTAACTCCTGACGCAGAAGAAGAAAGACGGCTCGGAGCTGAGGACACTCAACAACATTAAGGGACTAATAGTAGGTAACAATTACCATGACATACATTGATTTGGTTGTTACGAATAACATACCTGATCATCAGCTATGATCCATTCCAGGAGTGCATTGACAAATGCTTCATTTGAAAACGCTTCACGTTGTGCTTCATTAGGCTGTGGTGCAGATGGACGAGGTTGGTTTTTCTGTTGGCGATTATGGGAGACGGCTTCTCCGATACCTTTTGCAGTGATGGGGATCTTGCGCTCATCACATGTATCCACCCACGCAGCAAGATGGTGGGTCGGCTAAGTGGTTACGAGGCGCGCTAGTAGAGGTCCCTGTAGAGAAACTAGCAACGACATGGTCGGAATGGGAGAGCCGAATTTGTCTTTGAGTATGTTAGTTAGAAAGCGATTGATGGGTATTGATGACATGATCTTACTCGCAAAAAATGCAGTATCGGCGGTTGCCTCGAACCTCGAAAAAAGTTGAGACATCTGAGCCTTTCTTACTCTTCCTTTTCTTCTGGGCTTTTGTTGCATTGGCCCTTGCCTGACTATGAGGCCCAGCTCTTGGTGAGTTTGGGGTATGTGGCGACCCGGGGTGTATATGGTGAGCGAGGGGCTGTGGTGAATGCGAAGCATGCGGTGAATGTGGAGTATGCGGAGGGCGAGGGGTATGAGGTGAGTGATTCGCACTAAGAGATGACTGCGAAGGCTGTGAAGGTCTAGAAGGAGTTGGCGTCGTTGGGCGTGAACCCGAGGATTCAGACCAGCCATCCTCGTTATCTCAATTACCTCATATTCCGGCGAGGGTGCGAACCTCAGGTTTTGTGTGACTGGTCGAGATGGTCTCTGTGGGGTGTTGACCGTGTCAGTTTGTGCAGAGTGGCTATATGTCAGTTTGTAAGTATTGTGTCATATAAGATTCGATACTGGACCTACGCCGTAGATGATAATCGAACCTCAGCAAGAGTTGGCGGTGGTGGTTGATGCTCTCGACGTCGTGGAGAAGGTCGCGAGTGTGATTCCACTTGAACAACCTGAGGCGGAATTGAGGTAGTAGGTTTGTGGCGGTGGATTTTGCTTTTGACGTTGTGGCCGGGATCCTACACATAATCGCATTTTCAGTACACAAGCACATGATAGCTCGGGATGTAATTTACCTTCCGGATTACTCTGCAGATGGTTAGCAGGCTCCACTACAGTTACAGGTGCCTTCTTGGCACCACGCTTGGGTCGTCGAGGAGTTGAGGTCATGATAGTAGAAAGTTTGCGTTTGCGTTTTCTTTATTGATGAGGTTGTGTCTGACATGTCCGTATTTATATAACTGACGATAGACTAACCTACAATCCACCCCATGTTTTGGGGTGCAAACGTTCCTGAACATCGTGTATGCGGGGTGCGAGCGGCATAACAAATCGCTTTCCAGTTAGAGCGGCGGAGAGTATAGCACAAGATAATAATAAATGCGGCTAGGCGGCGTATCCGGTCTGGGGAATGCATCGAGGCAGATCAACATAATAAAGGATCCACCAAAATATCGAATTTCGGAACATGAGACCAGAATAATGCTCTAACACTTGGAAAAAAGGTTCAGAGGCATGAAAAATTGTACTGCGGCAGCATGACAGTACATGATCAGAGGGCCTGCTGTTATTTGATATATACGCATTGTTAAGAGATTGAGAAATCATACCATTGTCTGCATACCGATGAGCTCCATGTCCGTTGAAAGATGTAAAAATCATGCTGTAAAAAATATGTATATTGATGCGGATAGGTTATATGACATATCGGACCTCCGAGAATGAGGTCACCAATATGCCAAAGGGCAGTGAGGTTGGTAATATGTGTATTAATGGCGGGGAAAGAGAACCCCACAGAACTAGAAGAGGCATGATCCCCGAGCGACGACCGAGGCGGCAATCATATTGCGCAACATACACCACAGCTGCAATGGTAGCGCGATTTAGTATATGCCACAACAACGGACTTGAGGGCGAAACAGAGCAGAGGAAGGGGTTGGAATTTCAGTACTTAGCGCAGGAAAAGGTCCTCGCCGATTGTCGCTGCTATCTTCATCTCTCTTCGGTCAAGTTCTTTGGGCGATTGCGCCAGGATTGTGCCAATGATTCCGAGTACTGTAATGTTGATTAGAGTTGGGATCCTATGGCAAAGAAAGAAAATACTCACAGTCCAGGCTCAACCACCGGAGACCGTAACACTAGAGTCGAACTTGAAGTACGTCGATGCATCGAAGCTTGAAGGCAGTGGTCCACGATCGCCCGTAATAAGATACAGCTCCGAGCCGCTTGAGCCGAAACCAAACCAAGTCGGATCAAGCTGAGCCGGATCAAGCCGAATTTAATTGACTGGCTCAGGTTGGCTTCAAAATGGACTGGCTTAGCGACTCGCCGCTTGTAAGCCGAGCCGTTGCAACACTATTGATGATCCCCCTGGGGAAATCACAAACAACAAGCCAAGTACCATCAACAAGTCTCCTACTGAGATTCAAGCTATCCTTAAAAGAATCCCTCGTCAATCCGAAATCCAAGCTCAAGTAGACCGTATGAATGTTTTAGGACGTGTTCTAAGCCAGCCAGTCACTCTGGCAGTAGGAGAAATATTTGGAATTTCTAAGGAAATGACCCATCATCTACAAGATGTCTTAAAACTAAAGCCCACAGTTAAGTCCAACCTAGCAACAGAGCTACCGAAACCGGTGGAATTCCCTCCCATGGTTGCTACATCATTCACATCTAAGACTCGAGGAACTCTAATCAAGTTACGAATGGAATGCGACGGAAACCCAGTATCAGCCATAATCGACACTGGATCACAATTAAATATCGCTCACAAAAGAATTTGGAAGTCCACACTTTCACGACCGGTTGATATGCACCACTCAGTAAATATGAGTGATGCTAGTGGCGGAGAAAGTGTCCTCAAAGGACTTGTATCCAATGTCCCTCTTACATGTGGAAGTGTAGTTACACATGCAAACTTATATGTTGGTGATCGAGTCCCATTCGACTTGCTTTTGGGACGTCCCTGGCAACGAGGAAACTTCGTCTCGATTGATGAGCGTAGCGACGGAACTTATTTATTATTCAAAGACCAGAATCTAGATGTACAACATGAATTGCTAGTCACACCCGAAGAGAATCCACCCAGCAACGAAGAATCCGAATTCATCGACCGAACTCGAAACGTCCGACCTTTTGTTAATGTAATCACTGCTGCCAAGCGGCAAGCCCGACGATGAGAACATAAGAAGGGAAAAGTCAGCATTCACAAGAAGACAACGTTGAAGACCAAGTTTACAGAAAAGGTTACTCACCGACATGTTAAAGACGAAAAGAAGTCGGAATGTGATCATTGCCCACAGAATGGACACAATCCCTCAAAATGCAGATCTCAACACCAGAGGAAGGGCCATGAGGACACGAAGACCACCGAGCGTGACAGTGAGCGACGAGAAGTTAGCACCTGTATAACGAAAGAGAAGGGAAAAGAAGACCAACCTCCACAATCCCTTCTTGAACGACTTTCGCGCCCTTGCACAACCTGCGGGCATACTCAGACCCCATCTCGATCCCCTACCATTGAACCTACTTCACCTGATCCGGATGCTACAATGACATCAACCGACGAAGATACAGTCAGCAAAGGATTGGTACCCACGGACGAAGAAGAGGACTTACTATCCAGCAAAGAAACCAGTGAGCCCAAAACAGCCACTCGACTTCGAGGCGGCTGTAGTGGCAGTGATGACGGCGGCGACTGGGAACTGTGTGAGAAGTTTGAGCGCCGGCAGGAGGAAATCACGGCAGCAAAGAGAAGGGAGGTGGAGCTGCAACGAGACGCGAGAGCCCGGTACTGAGCCATACGAGCGGCTCGAAAGAGATGGGAAGAAGCGAAGAAGAGGGGGGGAAAAGAGGAAGAAGTTCCCCAACCCTCTGAGACCCTGAGTGTTATAGGGGCAAACGAGCCGTCAGGAGAACAAACCGAGGATGATAACGACTTACCAAATACAGTCTGGGAGGAAGAACCAATCACAGCAACCTGGACCGGTTCGAAATCCAGAATCGCCGCCGGCCAGATCTACCACGATTCCCCAAGTCCCAGATTAGCGTTGTAGATGCAAATGAAACCCACGCGGCAGTGAGTTGCCAACGTGGGTCGGCCAATCAGACGACCGATAATGCACGTGTGGTGCGGGGCTCCGCTAAATCCAAATCGGGATGCGGAGAACCCCAATATGGATCAGGAACGATACTCTCGAAGAAGGAAGAAACCAGCCCTCAAGATTACCCAGAAAAGCATCATTTAATTCCAGATAACAACCCCGGACCCTCTTGCCTGTTAATCCAAAATGGGATTAACAGCGCATGTGAAACCCCTCAGGGACCTAAGAAATTTATAGATGTCGGAACCTACGAGTCCAAAAGAGGCATCGAAGAGGAGCAACCAACCAATCAGGACACCCGGGTGTTCAAGAAACCCAAGACGGAAGTACCGGACGGTTATGATAGCAAGAACATATCCCCGACGAGAATCAAAGTAAGAGAGGGCATAGCCGCCCTCTTCGATAACCGGCGAACGTACATACCGACGAGTCTGGGATTCATACTCGAAGATAAGAACCTAGTAGAGGAAAAGTTAGGATATAAAACTTCAGCGAGGACTCACCGATACCAGGTCTCCCGTCTCAGTCAAAGGGAAACCTTCGTCAAATACGAGACCTCACTCGCACTC